>CM060345.1:17670851-17695851 GCA_030674155.1 Stramonita haemastoma | reverse complement strand
TTAAATTTTTTTTTAATCACCACTGATCATCATACAACGAAAGAAATTGTTCTGATTCAGTGGCCCATGTTGTCTGGTCTCATGATGACCTCAGTTTCGGGTTCCTATACAATTGTCTCTCGGGTGAAGTTGGTGTCAAAGCCTTTGAGGTAGTTTTCCTCGTGTATGCTGGTTTAGAAGAGGCCACTGAAGTGACCCAGTAACATACAGGGCCCTTTATTTTTTATTTATTTGTTTATTTTTTTTAAAAATATAGGCTATTCTTTTAACTCGAGGATAATGGAATAAGCACTCATATGATTTTTTTACATCCAGTTCCCGTGTGTATGCAGTTTTGTCAATCTTTTCATCTGTTCCCACCGGCACACGATAGCCTACTCTTACGAAAAGCGGAACAGGATTTAACGTGTACGCAAGATGTTCTGCGTGCGTTCACACACGGGGCCTCGGTTTATAGTCTCATCCGAAGGACTTTTGGGAGAGTGGAGTCAGCACTGATATTAACTCCAGAGGAAAAATGCCCTCGAACGGGAATCGAACCCGGATCGTCAAATTGTAAGTGCAATGTTCTGACCACTAGGCTATCCCGTCCCCCTTCTGATTGGAAGTCTCATGGCAGCCTATCATACAAATCTCCCTGTGGACTCGGACTTATGAGTATTCTGTGATGAACCTTGGCATGCTGGGTAAGAGAGCTTGGAATGAGGTGCAAGGAACTATAGGACATACACGTCACAGGAGGCAGAAAAAACAAAGATCAACAACAAAACAAAACAACCAAAATAAAACAAAACAAAACGACGAGGTAGATGACTGTGTGGGATGGAGGAGGCACCCCCCACACCACACACACACAACAAACACACGCACACACACACAACACACACACACACACAACTGCATGGTTGATCCTGCAAGTGAGTAGCCTAATGACTCCTATTAGCATCAGAGGATGCGGGCTTCACGCTATAATTATACATACAAATCCTTTAGAGGAGGCTGGCCGGTCCAGTATGTGGGCATTTGCAGAACATCTTGCGCACATAAAAAAAAAAATACTCGCCTGTAATAAAAGGTGTGGCCTGGGTGACACAGACAAGCCTAGCATGCAATCTGCGACGTAGGGAGGGGTAAGCTTCGCCAGATTCAACTTGCCCAAGACACACAAGTGTCGAACCTATCCATTTTCATGTTAGAATGCATGCTGAGCATGTTCCTGTCATTCCTACCGCTGTTCCCATCAAGAAATCCCTGGGAAAGATACTCCAACCTACCATGGAGACAAGCCCGACAGAAAAGTCACCTGGACCCGGCAAATTAGTAACATGCACATCAAAAGCCTCGGGGAAAATGGCCCTGATGAAGAGAGCTGGCAGGAACAAAATAGGGGGCTGACACAAAAATGCTGAGGCAAGTAGGCTATACACCACAACTGTCAGACCCATTTAGAATAGGCCTCTAATACCTGGTCAGCTGCTGCTGAGGCTAACATCGACAGCCTGACCAAGATGCAGAATGCTGGCCTCAGACTCATCACAGGTGGCATGAAAACTTCTCCAGTGTCAGCTATGGGAAAAAAACCCAACAACAACAAAAAACGAGCAGGCCATCTCCCATTTTAAGAAAGTAGACCCCCCCCCAACAAAAAAACAACAACAACAACACAACACAACAACAAAAAACAAACCAAACCAAAAAAAAAACCCAACTCCTGAGGCAAAATGAGAAGCTGAAGAGACTACCCTCCCTACCCCCCCCCCCCCCCTTTTTTTTTTTCCCCCTAAATTGAAAACCCTACGAAGAATTGGCTGAAGGGACAGAGCCCTAATAATCTAACCAAGCCTCTTGAGAGGAAACACCACCATCCTCTGTCAGCATCCATCCATCTGACTGAATCCCTTCAGGACTATGAGGATTGACAGAGACACACCCAAGCCATCAGGTCAACATCCCTGGAGTTTCGAGCAAAGAATGCACATAGAACCTGACCTAAAGTCACCGACACTGAAAGCGCTGAACACTAAACACCCTCCCAATGCCTGGGCAAGAGCGTACACAGATGGGTCTACTGAAGAAACAGTGAAAAATGGAGGAAGAGGGGCCTACATCAGATTTCCATAGCAGGACCATTAGAAAGTCTCTGGCCACAGGCAGCCTATCCATCGATGACCGTGCTGAGGCCTGTGCTCTGCTTCTTGCATCCCACATTCTCAACCAGGAGGACACACTACAAACCAACACGTGTTCTTGACTAAATTCAAGTCCATCCTGCAGAATCTCAGGCACCAGGAGGAGAGCAGATCCTAAAAAGACATCAAGCAGGAACTAAACCTCCTCAGCCAGAGAACTATGGTGATGCTGCTGCAATGGATCCCTTTCCACTGTGGCATAGGGGGCGACAAAGAGACAGACCATCTGTCCAAGACAGGGAGCAACTTTTTATTTATTTTAATTTGTTTAAATTTATGTTGTTCTTTTATATCGAGGATAATGGAATGAGCACTCATGTGCTTTTTTTCATCCAGTCTCCGTGTGTATGAAGTTTTGTAAATATTGTCATCTGTTCCCATCGGCACACAATGGCCTACTCTCACGAAAAGCGAACAGGATTTAACATGTGCGCAAGATGTTTTGCGTGCGTTCGCACACGGGACCTCAGTTTACAGTCTTATCCGAAGGACTTTTCGGGGGAGTGGAGTCAGCACTGGATCAACTTGGAGCAGCCAGCTCATCCAGTGTCATACAGCAAGGCAAAGGCAATCCTGAGAAACAGCTTCAGGAAAGCACGGCACCAGCAGCATGGCGTCAGGCCAGAGGATGAAAAAGATGACACTTTTGAGCTAGATAGATAGAGCTGCTCAAGATGCCATCCTCAGATTACGAACACAACACTACCAGCTCCTATCTAACACTGTTGGTAAACAGAAAAACTATCTTTTTTTAAAAAAAGTTCGTAAAGCGGAATGAAGCCTCCTTTCAAGGACTGGTTAGTGGGATTCAAACTATTTTAAGGTGAAGGATGTGTGCGGAGAAGGATGTTTGCGTTGCGGGAAGCTTGTGTTGTAGCCTGGTCCAAGTGTGCAGTGTGCTGCCTGCTGTTGTGACAGGGCCTCAGCAACTGTGGAGATCTCCCCGTTTTGTGAGCCTGAAGCCTGGAAAGTGGGCTGGATCCAAGCCTGCATAGATATGAAATTTCACAACACGTACGGGAAGGAAGGATAGTGAGTACAGCTTTTACTCCCTTTGATGTTCATTACCTCCATCATCATCGTCGTCGTCATCATCATCATCATCATCATCATCATCATCATCATCAGTCATCTCTCATCTCTCATCTCATCGTATCATCATTCGTCGTCGTCGTCGTCGTCATCATCATTCATCATCATCGTCGTCGTCGTCGTCGTCACCACCACCACATCATCATCGTCATTGCCATCATACATTGTCAGATATAGTACCGATAGAGTTCTCCCATTGTAAAGGCCAGAGGTAGTGAGGTACCATTGCGAGTAAAATGTTCCATATACGCTCTTCCACCAATGCTTGCTTTTAAACATAAGAAAAAAAAGAGACAGAGGAAGATTTTTTGTCCCTGAAATCAAGATGCAAATAAAAAAGAGAAAAAAAATCACATCAAGGGTAAGGAAACAAAATGATGACACAAGTCAGCAAACACTTGACACATACATTACTCCTATGCACTGGTTAGGCTTGATCTGTGTCCTTTAAGCTGTTTTGTGTTGGACACATTGAGAGGAAGAAAGATGACAACGTACCTAGAAAAGGACATCTGCATTGGGCTTTTAGGCAGTTGGTTATACTCATAGTGTGCGTGCATGCGCGTGGAAGTGATAATTATTAAAACAAAGATAACAAATAGGTCGTAATGATAATGATAATGACTGGGCCAAATCTCTGAGATGGCAACGTTTTGGTGGCTCCTGCGACGGTACTGAAATCATTCGTATCGGTTATTGCCTCTGCAATGGATCATTCCAGTGGCATGGAGAGAGGGGGGGGGGGGGGGGGGTGTCTGCTGCATAGGTAACAGTTTGCCCTCCATACTTACTTACCCAGGCTTTGCGCTCTAAAGACCAGAGTGCAACTCCATAGTCTTCTGAGACTGATGGGTGCCATACTTCTACTACTAAGGCAACATTGCAAGGTACAGAACGACCTATGTCAGGATCAATGTGAAACCTGGTGTTAAATTGATACTTGCAGCAAACATAGCCATTTTCAGCCCAGTGATTCTCAGCATCTCTGCTGTACTCCCATAAGGACTAGACTACCTGTTAACGATACATTTATGCTGTGAGCTGGTCTGATTGTGTGACTGACACTATATGTGAAATATCTACAGTGCCAAGCCTAAACTTTTTCGCCCAGACCATAAGCTTTGTTACTTATTGATAGAAGTCAAGGGCCAAGGCCAACATCAAAATCGTTGTTCTGGTCGCCATGTAATTATCATAGCCCCTCTACTCCTCATGGCCATAGCTCATCAACATGACGACATTGCAATCACTATCAGTGTCATTGTCATCACCTTTTTCATAGTAATTGTCATCCCTTACTTCATTGTCAGTATCTATGACTATAATATCATCAACATCAGTTGTTATTGCATAATCTTTGTCAGCATTATAATGAACGTTGTCGTGGTTGTTAATGTCATTATTATCTTGTGTGTTTATACATGCTAGTGCGCAGAAACTAGTGCAACATTCTAGCATACATCAATACAGAAATTTGGCGATAGCAGGTTGCAGAGCTTATTTTGAGTGCAACAAATTATATGTAAACCTGTGGGCTTATTTTTGTTTGTAAGTATGGATGCTATGCGTAGTTGGAAGATAGCAAAAACATCATTGCATGCCTTGTAATTTTGCATGTCATGTGGGGGAAAATACTACCTCTACCTATAAAACACACATGTATACCAGGCCCAACCTACCAGTGGATCGATGGCTTGGAGGTAGCATCTCCACATAGAAAATGACCATTAACATGTTCGATTACCGTGTAAACTAAGCTTTTCCCCCCACCCACATAACTTTGAGTGATGGTCTGGGTGCCAGTTTTTCGGATAAGAAGATAAGGCCAGAGTGAAACACATAAATTTAGCGCACGTAAAAGAACCCATGGCAGCAAGAGAAGTATGTGGTCGTACGGGAGCGAGGCACCAGATACCTCAGTTTCTCTAGGGACCAGCATATCGAGGGCGGTGCCCATCTCCTCTCCTTCGCTGCTTTACCTTCCCTTACCCCAAAGAGGACAGGTACCCATTTACACCTGGGTGAACTGGGGGGACTGTACAGAAGCCAAGGCACGCAAACGGTCATCCATCCTCTTGGTAACCAAGCTCGATGCTGCTTAACCTTAGCTTGGGGAAAGCAAGTGCTCTGACCCCTGAGACCCCCTAACAAACAAGCCAACAACCCCCCCAAAAAACAACAACAACAAAAAAACCCAAACAAAACCAGCAAACAAAACAAAAAAGCAAAACCAAACCAAAACAAAACCAGTGAATGACACTGCTCTTGTGGCAAAAAAAGGCTTGTGGCAGCGATGCTTTCTCCCCAGGGAGAGCAGCCCAAATTTCACACAGAGAAATCTGCCGTGACCGAAAGTAGTACACAATACAACACGACACAAACACGGTGCCAGGAAGCTTTATTTCTTTGTTCGTTTGCTAGTTTGTTTGTTTTGAGTGTATGTTTGTTGGAATGTTTGTTTGCTTACTTTTCTGACTAGCAATCCACCAGCTGATACTGATATATCACGATGTTTCTTGACTATTTCCGATTTTTTTTACGATGTGGTTTACGATGCTTTCTTGGTGATGGCAGCACCAGCTGGGAGTTCCCGGAGTTGACTAGCGGTAAACAGAGCATGATCAGTGACTGTGACGGTCGCCACTACCCCTGGTACGGCTCCCGCAACGAAACCGTCATTTTCAAGGTAACTCTAGCAGTACAGTAGGCATGGAATGGTAGATAGCATGTAGATATCCTAGAAAGATAACCTTAGCAGTAGGCATGGAATGATATAAAGCGTCTAGATCCTAGAAAGATAGCCAGAAGGGTAGCGTGGAGCAGGGGGGGGGGGGGGGGTCGTGCATGAGAGGAGAGAGAGAGAGAGAGAGAGAGAGAGAGAGGAGAGAGAGAGAGAGAGAGAGAGAGAGAGAGAGAGAGAGAGAGAGGAGAGAGAGAGAGAGAGAGAGAGAGAGAGAGATTTATCTATTCATTTATTCTTTTATATCGAGGATCATGGAATAAGCTTTCATGTGCTTTTCATATCCAGTCCCTGTGTGAATACAATTTTGTAAATCTTGTCATTTGTTCCCACTGGCACACAATGACCTACTCTCACAAAAAGCGGAACAAGATTTGACGTGCGCAAGATGGAGAGAGAGAGAGAGAGAGAGGAGAGAGAGAGAGAGAGAGAGAGAGAGAGAGAGAGAGAGAGAGAGAGAGAGAGAGAGAGAGAGAGAGAGAGAGAGAGAGAGAGAGAATACGAATACGAATACGAGTATTTATTCAGGAAGGCCATTGGCCCATTCTGAAGGGGCCTGTACAATATCAATATATTAAAAAGAAATGACAAACATTTTACAAAAGACAAAAAAAATCATACAAACAGTATACTACAATCATTAACTTATGGCTATGTTGCGTCTTCTCAGTGCTTTGAGTATATATAATGACAAATTCCTTACTGTAGGAGAGAGAGAGAGAGAGAGAGAGAGAGAGAGAGAGAGAGAGAGAGAGAGAGAGAGAGAGAGAGAGATGGGGTGGGATGGGGTGAAGAGGGATAAAGGCGCTACTTCTCACATCCCGAGTCCAGTAGGCTATACACATTCACACCTGAGCTTGTTCCGACACACTTTTAAAGCTAATATCTAACCCCTAGAACCTTGAACGGAATCGAACCAGGGCCGTCAGATTGCCAGCGCAATGTTCTAACCACTAGGCTATCCCGTTCCCCCAGTAGTACGTCTAAGGGTAAACCCTGACTCCAGCCCCCCCCCCCCCCCCCCACTCTCCTCCACCATTTAATTTAATTGTTCTCTCTCTTTTTCCCCCGTTACCACCCTTAGGGTCCTTGTGACCGTTACCAGACAGCCACGGTATTCATGAACGACAACTTCCACCCGCACGTCACGTGGCGCAATCCAGCCAATCGGCATCAGCTGGAGCCCAACCTGACCCACATAGTGCGGGACCAGAGCTTCTACGTGTGGCTGGTGGCCTGGAACATGGTGACCATGAAGTCCTTCGTCCTGCAAACCATCTCCTGGAGAATGCAGGTCAGTCAGTGAGCCGTACAGAGCAGGCAAGTAGAGAGAGAGAGAGAGATAGGCAGGGAGGCAGGGAGAGAGGCAGACAGGCAGACGGGCAGACAGGCAGAGAGAGAGAGAGAGGGAGAGAGGCAGGCAGAGAGAGAGAGAGAGAGAGAGAGAGAGGAGAGAGAGAGAGAGAGAGAGAGAGAGGCAGGCAGGCAGAGAGAGAGAGAGAGAGAGAGAGAGATTCGGATTCGGATTCGGATGGTTTATTCATTTATAGGCCAAGGCCCCTTATGAAGGGGTATACGAACATGATAACAAACAAATGCAGTAAGATCAAAATACACAAAAAAATAAATAGATCTACATACTGATTGCATGTGACAAAAGGAAAATTCTTACGACATAGCAAGGTCTCTAAGCTTAAATGCTTTGTATGAATACAAGGCAAAATTACGGACCACTTCCGGGGGAGGATGATGACATCAACAAGGTTAATTTAAACATTGATGGCTCTCTATAATATTTGGGCTTGATAAACTGTTCTCGAATCGTTGTTAGAAGAGGGCAACAAAGAACAAAGTGGACTTCATTTTCTTCTGCCTCTTTACACAGACGGCAAATTAAATCATCATTATTAGCATTTCTATATCGATAATAATGAACAGCTAATTCCGATACACCTAATCTAAACCTTGTTGTCATAAACATTAAATGTTTATCCATATCCAGCTTTAAATATGGCTTTAAATCAGAAAGGCTGCAAAAATGTCTGTAGATTGTAAACCTATCACTATTCTGAATATGATCAGACCATTTCTGCCAAGAACAATCTACTAAACGTTGACGAAAAACACGTACAAAACTATCAACACAGCCAACGCCTTGATTTTGCCAAACAAAGCCAAACCCATATTCAAACAAACATACACGAACTTTGGTTACCCAATTTTCTTTACCTCTAGCATCTAAATTATGTAACATGTCGTATGCCTTAGGGGGTATTCTATCACTAGTCATATGCAGAAGTTTGAACCAGTAGCGAATACAATTAACAGCGGATACTATGTAAATGGGGGTGGCGGTTGGTTTCCCCATAAACTAAGTCATTGGGAGTTCGCTTATCGACACCTAAATATCTCTTTAAGGCAAAAGTATGAACCTGTTCACAGTGGACTGCAGCTTTTTCTAGCCCCCATAATTCAGAACCATACTGCATGATGGGCTGAACTTGGGCATCAAATAGAGAGAGAGAGAGAGAGGAGAGAGAGAGAGAGAGAGAGGGAGAGAGAGAGAGAGAGAGAGAGAGAGAGAGAGAGGGAGAGAGAAGAGAGAGAGAGAAGAGAGAGAGGCAGGCATGCGGGCAGGCAGGCAGGCAGGCAGGCAGGGAGGCAGATAAGCAGGCATGCAGAGAGAGAGAGACACGTACGAAGGCAGGCAGAGAGAGAGACAGGCAGGCAGGCAGATACACAGGCAGGCAGAGAGAGAGAGACAGGCAGGCAGGCAGATACACAGGCAGGCAGAGAGAGAGAGACAGGCAGGCAGACAGGCAGATACACAGGCAGGCAGAGAGAGAGACAGGGAGACAGGCAGGCAGGCAGGCAGACAGGGAGACAGACAGACAGGCAGGCAGGCAGGCAGACAGACAGACAGACAGACAGACAGACAGGCAGACAGACGGACAGGCAGGCAGACAGGCAGGCAGGCAGGAAAGCAGGCAGGCAGACAGACAGGCAGGTAGACGGACAGGCAGACAGACAGGCAGGCAGGCAGATAGAGAGAGAGAGGCAGACAGGCAAGAAGGCAGGCAGACAGACACCTCTTTCATATTTTTCTCAACACCAAAACACTTGGTGATTATTGAGCTGCCCTGCCTCCCCAACCCACTCAAGGCTTTTTGGAAGTTGGGGTGGCCTGTGCACGTAAGTAATGTACAACTGACAGTTTGAATTACTATATAGTGTAAAACTTGTATTCAAAACTCAGTTCTAAGGTTGTGGCTTTGGCCTATTACTGGCCGACATAACTCTTCTTTGTATGCGGGATTTTTTTTCCAGATCTGGCCAGCTCCTACCTAGAGTGGAGAGAGTATCATGAATTCGATGGAATGAATTAAGATTTATTACACGATTGCCAATGTCAGAGCGTAATTGAAATTACCTGACCAATGCTGGAGATACATGTATATACATTTCTCAGGCCAGGATTACATCGAAAGAGAACATGTAAAAAAAATGGGATAAAACCTCTACCATGTTGTCTAAAATATTAGCTGGGCTCAAAAACATTACAAGCGCCAGTGGCCACCATGTCATATAAAGAAAAGCAAAGCAAGCGGGGGAGGGTGGGGTGGGGGGTGGGTAGAGACTTAGAAACCGTAGTCATTTGTGTCCCGATCTTCGGGTCCCTCCTCGCAATGTGCCAGAAGCATCGCAAAAGTATACAATAATAGTTATGTGCATGCTTTTTATTACTTTAAAAAAAAAATTCTTTTATATCGAGGATAATGGAATAAGCAATCGTGCTTTTTTTTTTTACATCCAGTACCCGTGTGTATACAGTTGTGTAAATGTCATCTGTTCCCACCGGCACACGATGACCTACTCTTACGAAAAGTGGAACAGGATTTAACGTGTGTTGTGTCGTGTTGTTTCTCCCCCAGCTGGAAATTGAAGTGGACCCCAGCAAGCCCCTGGGCCAGCGGTCCTGCCTGGTGAGCAACCCGGTGCCCGAACAGCCGCTGCTGCTGGACTACAACGTGCCCATCCCGCGCTGTGCCCTCACCCCGCCCTGCGCCAACAGTGCCCAGATGCTCGTCTGGCATCCGCGCCGGGGACGGCCGCTGTGTGTCATCCCACCCGTCTGGAAGACGGAGGCACACCGGCTGAAACGCGCCAGCAAACTGTAGAAAAGACTGATTGATGGATGTCTGTGGTGGCAGCAGCATCTTTTTGCCTCGGTCGGCTCTGAGGGGTCCTGTCTGGTCTGTCCCAGTCTCCGCTCCCCTCTAAAGCTTGAGGGATTTGGAGGAACTGTAGTTCAGTCTGCTGGCACCCGTGGTGGCCGTGTTCGGACCTCTCCCTCCCTTGTCTTGTCATTCATGTCTTCCTTTTGTTGTCCAGTCCACAAAACCTCCCCCCATTCCCCTCCCCTCCCTTCCCTCTCCCTGGTCTCTGTTTAGACTGATGGATGTATTCCAAAGTGTAAAGCAGCAATCATTTTCTGTGTGCAGTTCTCTGAGACTGGTTAATGTGTATGGGTATAATGGAGAAATCTTCCGCTTTTTAGTTTTTGATGGCAGATTTTCGTAATTCTAATGTTCCTTCATTCCATAAGAGTCTCATTTCTCTTTAGGCCGACCTTTTTAATTGATTATTTATTCACATCAGTCCCGTTTTTCTTATAGCCGATTCTCTTAAGCCCCACATCTTTTCATATAAGTACCATTCTTTCTTATTAAAAAGGCGGATTCCCGTAACTTCAATGTTTTTTCACACCGACCAAATTTGTCTTAGGATCAACCCCCCCCTCCCTCTCCCACCCACCCCTCACAAATGTAACGCGAATTTCCATTCTGTGGATTCCTGTAATTTGTCCGAATTTTGTTTTTTCTGTGAATCTGGAAAGTTATGTGTTACAAAAACCATCCCATCCGGAGAAAGAAGACTGGCAAAAGTGATACCAACATGTGGTAGATTAGCAAACGGGTCAAAGATGTGTGGCGGCGTGGTGCTCGCACAGTATTTGAAGCAGTGAGCATCGTCACATTCGCCGTGATTGTCTTTGGGTGTTTGACTTGGAATCTTGCAGAGCAGACATCCGAGAGACTGAGAGAGAGGAATCATCAAGCATACGAAACCCTCCCAAAATTTTGGTGAACCAACAGCGAGCAACTTACAATCTGCCAAATCTGGTTGCATAAAAAACTTGGCTTTTCTCCATCTTTGCTTTATTGTCTACCATCTCTCTCTCTCTCTCTCTCTCTCTCTCTCTCTCTCTCTCTCTCTCTCTCTCTCTCTCTCTCTCTCTCTCTCTCTCTCTCTCTCTCTCTCTCTCTGAGTTCCTTTCTCTGTCATGTGCATCCTTCAGAATACCCCCACACTACTCTCTCTTTCACATATCTTAAATCTTTGCTTCTACATTTTCTCTTGTTCCTTATCTTTCCTATTTACTTGACTCAGTCTCCGTTCTTGTCTGTGATATCTAAAAGCTTTTAAAAACAATTGTTTCATTACTGCACACTCCTTTTTCAGAAATTATTGTCGGCCTATCACTGTCGATTTGTCGTCTAGTTGTTAACTACCAAATCCCCCCTTCTCTCTTCACACACATATGCATCTTGCTCTCTGCTCTAATTCCATTTCCATGTCGTGGATTTTTTTTTGGTCTTGCTTTGTTTCGCTGTTTGTTTGTTTGGTTCGGGTCGGGTTCATTCAGTTTATACAGTGTACTACAAGCACTTTTCACCGATTTCTGAACACAAGAGTTGAGTGAGCATTGTCTTCTGTTCGATTCTCAAGTTTGCGATCTTTCTACTTACTTGGTTGTTGCAGGTTGATGTCCTGAACATAGATTCTGTCACAAGATAATGTACGTTAGAAAACTGCAAAGACTTTTGAATCACCCATGATTGATATTCAACAACTTTCTTCTTGTCAGTTCGTCTCTAGCTTTAGTAGTGGTTAAGAATATAGCATATGTGAGGATATTCCATTAAAAAAAAAAAGTAAAATAGCAAGGTAAAAGAAAATAAAACAAAGCATATACAAAAATTATATAAAGTTAAAAGTTAAAAAAACAACCAACCAACCAAAAAAAACCCCAAAAACAAAAAAAACGCTGGCTTATTTCAATAGCAAACTTTAAGTCTGCTTGAGTTAGATAAAGTCAAAATGGATCCTTTGTGAGACAAAATAGATGTTTTCCACGAAAAGTGCTGTGGTATACACGGTCAGACAGCCCTATACTGTCTGACCCAATCCATAACATCCCATAAAATAAAACAATGGAATGAAAGCACGACAATGATGTCAACTAAATACGATTTCATTCATAGAGCCAAGTAGACTACGTGAGTTGTCTGACAATTTATAAGCCTGAAAGGCAATGTCTTCATTGTGATTCTTATAGAAAAATCCTTCTCTACTTCTTTCACTGGAAACAAGGCAACTAAGCATAGTGCATGACTAGGGCTTACAGGGGGGTGAGTTTGCTGTAAAAAGGATTTTTTTTTGGGGGGGGATGGTGGGGGAGGATGATATGCGTGTGTACATACTGTACATGGGGGGGGGGGGGGGGGGGGGGGGGGGGGGGGAGGGGTACTATGGCACTAAGAAGACCGTCTTTATAATGTCCTTGATCATTTTGTTTATTTATCTGTTATGTATTTATAGTTTCTTAAAAAAAACACCTTCTGTTATTCCTCTTTTAAAATATTTTTTCTATGTATTTTTCTCTCTTCTGTTTTGTATTCTGATGTCTAGTTTCGTTAACAATTAGTGTTTGAAAACGTCCCTTTTGTCTATTAGTTGAACAAGCGCATTCTATTCCAATTTCTGTCTGAGGACATGTTTATTTTTTTCCATTAACATCAAAATTCCTCCCGTCACGATTTTCTAAAAAAAAAAAGTTTTAAACTTCAATTCCCCTAACACACACAAAAACACACACACACACCACACACACACACACACACACACACACACACACACACACACACACACACACACACACCACACACACACACACACACATAAACATTATCATCGTGGTTGTCGTCACATAAGCCATTTTAAACTGCTCTTCCCCCTCCTCTTCCCCACCAGACTTCCCAATTATTGATTCTTGTGAAAGATAAAGTGATAATTTATACTTTTCTTACAACGAAACCAGCTATATTCCAGCGAGGTCAGGTATAATCTATACTTTTCTTTTTACGAAACCAGCTGTATACTCCAGTGAGGTCAGTTAACTCGTTGGTTCAATACTCAAAACTTAGTTTTCTTTTCGTCTCGTTGCGTTCATCTGATAACGTTTTCCCAAACTTCCCACAATAATTATTTGTAACACAGTAATTTGTCTGGCTGGATTTTCACCGTGTGTGTACTGTAAGGTTGGGACAGTATTGAAGTTAATTTGATTTAGCCTAAATCATTTTGGATCAATTCAGTCTATTAACTGGCTCGGATATATAGAAGTGTGATACTCGAAGGTCTATATCCTTTTTTTTTTGAGTCGTATAGCCTCTCCATGCAGGTATGGGTACATAAACATTGGGAGTTGGAGAGAGCGAGAGAGAGCGAGAGGAGAGAGAGAGAGAGAGGAGAGAGGAGAGAGGAGAGAGAGGAGAGAGAGAGAGAGAGAGAGAGAGTGTGTGTGTGTGTATGCGCGCGGGTGCATGTGTGTGTTCGGTAGTGTTTTGACATTCTTTCTCTTTTTGCGCTGACTTTCTTTCTACCTTTGTTTAGTAAAAAAAAAAAAACACCACTTTTTTTGTAGCGTTTTTTCAGTCTAGGTTAAACCTTTTTTTTTTTCGTTCTCCCTTTTGCATTCATTTCTTCCTTCCTCCTCACAGCCACAACCAAACATCTTCAACACAGTCATTTTGAGAAATCGCCCATTGAAACTTTCAAAGGCCATTGTTAAAATTCAGTTTTGCTCAGAAATTCTTAGCTTTGAAAGAAAAAAAAAAGCCATTTGTGATTCAGATCAGGGATATAAAGGGGTGAAATATCCCCCCCCCCCAAAAAAAAAGAAAAAAAAAAAAAAAAGAAAAAAAAAGAAAGAAAACAAAGGAGAAAATTTGGAGAAATCTGGTTGTGGCTGTCAATGGATGACTGTTACTGTTTCTTATCTCCCTTCATTCCTTCTTTCCTCTTCTTTCCTTCCATTTCTTTGCCGTTTTTTTTTCTTTCTGACCTATCTCCCTTCATTCCTCCTTTCCAGCCTTCTTTTTCTTCTTTCCTTCCATTTCTTTGTTTGCCTTTTCTTTCTTTCTGACCTTCCCATTTTTATTTTTTCCCTTTATTCTTTTTTCTCACTCACTGTGTCTGTATAGATGGCCTATCTGTTTCCTTTTGACAGATTATTTCCCTTACCACAGCTGTTTTTCACTACTACCAAAATATTTCCATAAAAAACAATGTTCCGAGAGAGAGCGAGAGAGGGTGATCTATTTATTTAGTTTTCAGTGAGAGAAGAGAGAGAGAGAGGAGAGAGAGAGAGAGAGAGAGAGAGGAGAGAGAGGAGAGAAGAGAGAGAGAGAGAGAGAGAGAGAGAGAGAGAGAGAGAGAGAGAGAGGAACGTGTGTTTAGATAAAATATATTTATAGTCAAGCATCTTTTATAATTCCTTTTTGTAGGAGGCAAACAAAATGATAACTTGTACGTTTGATAGCATGTGTAGTTTATATAGCACCGATAAAGTTTTATGTTTTTAGAATTTGTACAGGCATGTATGGTTTGGGTATCTTTTACATATAGTATAGGAGCTTTTGAAGTACTTACTGTAGAGGGGCTTTTAAGTACTTATTATACAGGGTCTTTTGAAGTACTTAGTGTTAATTACACAATTTATACATAGACACGAGGTCTTTGAGTTTAAATGATTCAATAGATGATGAATCAATGCTATGTTGGATCCATGGATGTTACAGTGAATGCTATGTAATAATATGTGATTTATATACTCATGTGTGGGCATAGAACTAACCTTTCGTGTTTGAACAAACAAATCAACAGATTTCAGACTTGAAAAAAACCTATCAAAGGGCGATATTTGTTAAGGGGAACTTTGCATCAATAGTGTAGGAATTTTCTTCTTAAGCACTGAACCTTTAGAGTGTTAGGTATTTCAAGTTGATGAGTCCCAAACCTTCATGTTTTTTTTTTTTTTTTTTAATGGCCATTTTAACCGTACCTTGCTCAATCCACGTACGTGTGTACAGGAACCTGTGATTAAGAATTTCTTTGTCAAAATTGTGCTTTCAGTAATCTTGCTTTTGTCTCAAAGATAAGACTACATTGTTATTTTTTTTCCTCTTAGCCCTGCATCAAGTGTTTCCGACCGAGGATACAGTAATGTCAAATTACGGCACAAGTGGTCACGTGTATAATTAATGAGCTGCTTAATTAATTAATGAGCAGCATAGATAATGAGCAGTGCCAGCAACACATGTGGCCCAAAGCTCGTGCCAACAGTTTGATTTGTGCAACATTCCGTCCGCAAATAAATCACTGAGATCTCATCCTTTCAGCGACTGGAAGTGGGTCATTTTGGCTGATTGGGTTGCTTGCTTTTGGCTCCTATATTTTGCATGATATGTATCTGTTTAGTTGTCTGATATCTCTCTTTTTCTTCTCTGTGTCTTCTCTGTGTCTGTGTACGTCTTTTTTTTTTTTCTCAGTGGCATATCACACACACACACACACACACACACACACACACACACACACACACACTCTCTCTCTCTCTCTCTCTCTCTCACAACACACACACACACACACACACACACACACACACACACACACACACACACACACACACACACACACACACACACACACACAACAGAGAGATGAGAGAGAGTGGAGAGAGAGAGAGAGAGAGGAGGAGAGAGGAGAGAGAGAGAGAGGAGAGAGAGAGAAGAGAGAGAGAGAGAGAGAGAGAGAGATGTAAAAAGAGAGATCATCAATGGACAAAGAAGAACCGAATAAACCTATCAGCTGATAACAATTTATTCATGAACTACACAAAGAGGAAACTGTAAAAATTACATAATAAAAAATGTCAACTCAACCGCTACGCTAAACGTGCTGGAAAAGAAAATAAACAAACAAACAAAATATAAATGAAACGAGAATGTCACAATACACAATTCAAACTGTACATAATTTTGCCGATGCATACTGACTTTTCATTTTTCTTGTTTTAAAGAACTTTCACACAGTCTTTCCCTTGTTCAAGGAAGATTTTATTCACACACACACACACACACACACACACACACACACACACACACACACACACACACACACACACACACACACACACACTTCCTGTTCACAAACGCAGTAGACACACATACTTTGGTAGAGTCGTGCATTCTTTCTCTCTCTCTCTCTCTCTCTCCTCTCTCTCTCTCTCTCTCTCTCTCTCTCTCTCTCTCTCTCTCACACACACACACACACACACACACACACACACACACACATACACACACACACACACACACACACACACACACACACACTAAATACCAGCACTGGGATAAGTGCGAACACGCGTAAACTGATTCATCGGCATGAAAGCATTCAGATGAACATCATCACAAATAAACACACAAACATACGAAAAAAAGCAAGCAAACATACAGCCTAGCTAGGCCTAAGTTAAGCAAGCCAAACACAACATCAAACAACTATAACATCAGAAATGTGTCCCTCACTCAGACCCTTAACTCTCCCCCCCCCCCCCACCTCAACTTCTCTACCCCCCCTCCCCCCACACGTAAGGACGCCGGGGGCTCTTTCAGTATAAACAGCACCCCTACTTTTTTTTTGAAAATATATGCAAGGAATTTCCCCTTGTCTATCACTCCCAGTGTTTGTCTTTTTCCTTAACTCTCTATCCTATGTTTCTTACACTTATTTTCCGTTTTCTCAATCCACTCTCCCGAATTTTTTTTTCAAGCAAGTATGGCAACTTTCTTCTTTTTCTATCTTCAGTCTTTATTTAGGATTTTGCCTGCCCTGTGCTGTTTTGTTCTGATGACCATAGTCTGACAATTTTTCTTTTTTCTTTTTCTCTTCAGACTTTCTTTAGGATGTTGCCTGTGCTGTTTAGTTCTGATGATCAGACAGCGATAGTTTTTATAAATACTGGGTGTGCACAGGATCTCAGTCTACAGTGTTCGTTGCTCATGTGGATGTGGCTTATCACATATTATATACATTTTTTTTTTTATCACGTTGACATGTTTTAACGTTGTTTTTTTCCCCCCGTAATATGAAGAATGAAATTATGCAGAACTACTTACTGGCGGTCTTAGTAGAGTTAATTCATTTCAAACAAAAGAGACACAACTCCAAGCCGGTTATAAACGTACAATACCTATACCTAGTAAACACAACAACTACACTGTAAACATATAATCAAAATATACAAAGCAATGAACAAGCTTACCACACCAAAATCCACGAAGAAAAAAAATCATTTAGAAAAAAAACAAAACAACAACCCACAGGAAGGGGTGGGGGTGGGGTGTAAAGATGAAGTAAATTAAAAACAACAACAACAAAAAAACCTTGTATAAAATCCCACAGAAAAACAATACTTGGCATTATATAAACATACATGGGAAAGAGACGGCACATACACAGGCGCTTGTACATGCTTGCTTGACTGTGCTTTTGTGTACAGAAACGAAGACAGAGAGAGAAGAGACAGACAGACAGACAGACAGACAGACAGACAGATAGAGAGAGAGAGAGAGAGAGAGAGAGAGAGAGAGAGAGAGAGAGAGAGAGAGAGAGAGAGAGAGAGAGAGAGAGAGACACACACACACACACACGCGCACGCACGCACACACACGCACGCACGCACACACACACACACACACACACACCACACTCACACACACACACACACACACACACACACACACACACACACACACACACACAACACACACACTTCAGTTCTTTTCTTTCCCTTCCTCGGTTTGAGTTCCGAGGTTCACCAATGGTGAGATAGATTTTTACGTATGTGACCGTTTTTGCCCACCATGAAGGTAGTCGCATTCCGACTTCGGGGATGAAGATTTCAGTTTAATTTCCATGATAAAATTCAAGGACGTCATTTTCACCTGTGAAAAACAACAACAACAAAAAGCCCAGAACATACCAAGATACAACATTTCAGGTACATAGTTTTGGCACTGCACAGAAGTGACACTCAATAAACAAGGTACTACAAACTAACGAAAAGACCATCATAAGCATGAAAACGAAAACGAAATATCAAACACTCAAACTATAGACTTCTTCGACTACTAAGTTGAACAACCGTCAGATAACAAAGAGCCTGTAATTGACACTGACAGTAGTACCAAATTGGTCTCTGGTATTTATCTATTCATTTATTTTTCTTTATATCGATATGTAGCACTCTTTGCTTTTTTACATCATCCGTGTGTTGCAGTTTGTTCATCTGTCATCTGTCCACGCACAATGATATCCACATAGTTGACAGATATAATGTGCTAATGAAAATATTTAAAAAATATGGTGTCTAGTACTTTATCGATTTATTTATTCTTTTACATCCAGGATAATGGAATAAGCACTCTTGTGCTTTTTTACATCCAGTCCCCGTGTGTTTGCAGTTTTTTCATCTTGTCATCTGTTCCCACCGGCACACAATGGCATACTCTCACGAAAAGCGGAACAGGATGCCCAAGATGTTCTGCGTGCGTTCGCACACGGGGCCTCGGTTTATAGTCTCATCCGAAGGACTTTTGGGGAGAGTGGAAGTCAGCACTGATGCTAACTCCAGGGGAAAAATCCCCTCGAAAAGGAATCGAACCCAGGTCGTCAGATTGCGAGCGCAATGTTCTGACCACTAGGCTAACCCTTGATAGGAGCTGTGTGTTACTTAGAGAGTAAATCACTAGCATTTGGAACACTGAATGGGACATAAGGCAAGAATGTTAACCCAAACATTACAGTTTTGTTCTTAATGAAGGGGACACAAGTAGCCCCTTTTTTTCCTTGGAGGAAGTTATTGCCCTTGACCCATTCTTTCAGTTCTGTGCTAGACAAGGTATCATGGTGTCACCACAGACTGGTGTCACTGACTTAAAATTATTTATTTCTTTCTTCCCCCCCCCCCCCCCCCCCCCCCCCTTTGAGTTATCATGGTGTCATGACTTAAAAATTCTCTTCTTTATTCATCTCCTTTATTAAACTCCCCAAGGAGTCATGTGGCTTCAGCACCAAGTCCTTCAGGCTGTGTCTCTCAGGCAAGATTAACCCCATGGAGCCCATCCCCCCCTCTCCAGGCACATACCCCTGTTTAGAATGGCAGTGGACTAGTTCATTGTTGGAAAACTCCAACCACCTGGGTGAATTACCTGGTTGACAACGACGTTGTGAACAGTGCAAAATATAGGTCGACATTACCGGTAAGTGCGGCAGGAAAGTATGCTCACATACTTTTAACAGTACTAGTTTTAAGTCAAATACATGTTAGACTCAATTGCTACGAAAGCACAATCCATATACACACTGCGTTGCTACGATACAGTTGAAGGACTCTTTCATTCCCTTTCATGCATTTACATCAGTAAAAAAAAGAATGAAGTTCTTGCACTCTAGAGAATACACAGAAAACGAAGCCGATAATTTCAAGGAGTTGAAAAAGGCTATGAACACCAACAAGACACAAATCGAAAATTAGTTGACATCAGAAACAAAATGCCATCAACACCAACAAGACACAAATCGAAAATTAGTTGACATCTGAAACCAAATGCTCTTAACACCAACAAAACACATAGAGAATCAGTTGACATCAGAAACAAAATGCTCTGAACACCAACAAGACACAGATCGAAAATTAGTTAACATCAGAAACAAAACGATACCAGTTCTAAAAAATGACAAACTTCACACAATTTATCATCGTAGAAATGTAACAAAACCTACAAATAACAACAGCGTGAAAATTTACACTACGAGGAGAGAAAAAAAAACCCCAACATCGTTGCAAATCAATGATACACTATTAGTATTAGGAACAAACCACAACATACTAGCAGAGAAAGTTCTTCAACATATGTATGACTTGGAAACATGTTATCAAGGGGTTCACGCTTCTTTTGCGTCTCAGTTCAAAAATGAAATACAATAGATGGGAAGGAACAACCAAGACATCATGTACAGTCTTGTGCACATTTCGGTCTTATATACAATGTGGTCAGTTGTTGGGGTGGTTCCGTCGTAGTGTGCAAACTCCAGGTTTGATGATGAACGGAAATGACTTCTGACAAAGTTACAGGGATTCAGTATGAAAGCATTTTGCTGTAAGCTCATTTTCAGGGCCTCCAGTGGTTATTTCACTCACTCTCAAAGCAATCCTCTAATATGATAAATAAGAAGGCTTGTTTCATCTCTGAACCTTCTTACCGAAGCTCCAAGACAAAGTCCTTGAGTGCTGCACCAAAGAACTGTTTAAAGGATTCTTCTGTTTCTATATAGATTGGTTATCTCTGACATGTTCTAAGGTTATCTCTGACACATTCAAGTTTGTTTATCTTCTACTTTGTAAAAGTTGGTGACAGGACCGCCCCCCCCCCCCCCCCAAAAAAAAAAAAAAAAAAAAAAAAGACTAAGGAAATGCAAGAAGGAAACCTCTATAGTTGGGAAAAGACTTTTTGGAACTGGAGAGGCTAACTGTTTAGATAACCCCAGTAAACTCATCAGATACTTTTCCTCCATGCTTTGAAAATCAGACGAGTTTTTCCACATACGCTATATTATGGGCTGTATCCATGATATCAAACTGGAGACTAGCTGTGTTTCTTTAATGAAAAACAATATTACCACACAACATAATGCAGAAAACTGGGTTGAAGTTCACAGCCGTGTTAAGCTAATGTGAATTTGGAGGCAACAACAGCAAGACGTAATGTCAATCTAGATAATGATGTAATGGCAAGATCAAAGCCTTATGACGCTTATACATTGATCACAGGTTTGTGGTGAATTTTCTCCTGGAATCCTGTATTGATGATATGATTTTCCTGTAAGAAAACCTGGATTTCTAGAATATTTACACCCATAAAACTTCATCTTTTTTGCAATATCCACGATGTCTGAATTTTCTCATGTCGTAAAATCTTACAAACTGGATTTGACCAGTTTGTGAAGGATGATAAAATATATTATGTATTGCTATTTGTGCTGAAGCCAGCATGACTCAAATGTAACTATTCCCTGAATGTTGGTATTGCCTATTTACATCATGCCACATCATTATCTGCTGTGTCATACCTGACAGATATTGTAGCATTTTGAATTTGGTCAGTTATTATAAATAACACTTTACCATGTCACTCATTTACCACTTATTTAAAAATAAACATCATGAACAAAAATCACCAATTTGTTTCCAATACTGTATTTAAACAGAACGTGTTTTCCACCTGTATCCCTTTTGATTTGGACAATCATTAAGCATGTCATAGAACTTTCTTTCATAAACAACTTCACAATTCAAAACTTCGTACTGCTTCAAATGTATATTTTTTTAAATTTCATGATTCATGGTTAATCCCTTTAAAAAATCATGCTATGATTGAAAACATGGCTGTTTTCATTTTCAAGTAATTTTGCACTTTAGGTCACGACAACAATGCCAAATTTCAAACTTATCTTTTTTTCTGAGTCCTTCTGTGTTCCACCACGCGCCACATTGCCGGTCATTCCGTTAAGTTACCCTCGATGCGGTGGTACAACCGTTCACAATCATTTGAGAAAAATTGTAGTGCACATGATCCGTTTAGATCTGATGGTCATTTTTTCTATGTGCGAGCACAACAGTGTAAAAATCACAACAGTCACATTGTGTGATGTCGTTCCATCTACATAACACCGTCTCACATCAGGTTTTTTATCTGGTGGTATTTCACACACACACACACATCACCACCAACAATATTCCTGTTTCAGTCTTGATATCTTCACACTGGCACACCAAAAGTTGGAGTGGAAAGCCAGTCAAACGTCAGTCGTCACTTTTCTTTGTACGCACGCGCAGTCAGCCATTTTACTTTGAGCTCTTCCGGTCACATTGGAAGCCACGCGAAGGATGAGATCTGAGGTCCATCAAGATCTGGGGTCGTTGTAGTTCTGACACGTGCCTGCGAGACAGAGAAACAGAGGTAAATGTCGTTTGTAAGTACAGAAACACAGGTGCGATACAGGTACGTTCAAAGCACAAGAATTATCTCGGATCAGATAACACCACAGCAATTAAAACAACAACCAAACAGCAACACCACAACAGTAAAAAGAACAACTAAACAACACCACAATAACAAAAACGACAAAACTAAACAACAACAACAAGACAGCAATAGAAACAACAAAAACACAACACCACACAACAAATAAACAACAAACTAAACAACATCACAACAAAACACACCAACAACAACAACAAAACACAAACAACTTAAACAACACTACAACAACTAAACAACACCACACAAATAAACAAAACAAAACACAACAAAAAACAACACCAACAACAACTAACAAACAACAACACCAAAAACACAACTACCACAACAAAAACAACATCACCACAACCAAAAACAACAAACAACAAAACACAACAACACCACCACACAACAACAAACACAAAAACACAACACACAACAAAAACAACACACAGCCACCAACCACCCCACAAAAACAACAAAAACACCACAACACAACACACTAAACAACAACCCCCCCCACAAACACCACCCCACCACAAAAAAACCACACCACCACCACCACACCAACACACACCACACACCACTCCACAACACTCACAGTCAGCCATGCGCTCCTCCAGCAGGGAGATCTGGTTGCTGAGAGAGGCAGGCGGTCGAAGCCGGGCATCATGCCTCCTGCTACCATCATGTCATCGTAGTCCCCCTTCCCCCCCAACTCCTCCTCCTCCCCGGCCCCCCGCGGCCTCCTGACGTCACAGAGGCCTGGGAGGCCTGCATGTGACCCTAAGGTTTCTTCGTAGTGCGTCACCATGGAGGTGAAATTGCTCATCAGTTGTTCCTGGGGACAAAAAAAACATAGTGTGGTGAGAATGTTATGGTTAAGGGGTGATGATGATGTTGATATTGTCGTTGTTGTTATGATGTTGCTAGGGTAACGTAGTCAGAATGTAGGTGGTTAGGGGTGATGATTTTATTTATTTATTATTCTTTTATATCGAGGATAATGGAATAAGCATTCATGTACTTTTTTTTTACATGCAGTCCCCGTGTGTATGCAGTTTTGTGACTTTGCCATTCAGATTTTTATATCGAACTTTTATATCGAGGATAATGGAATAAGCACTCATGTACTTTTTTTTATTTTTATTTTTTTTACATCCAGTCCTCGTGTGTATGCAGTTTTGTAAATCTTGTCATCTGATCCCACCGGTACACAGTGACCTACTCTTACAAAAAGCGGAACAGGATGTTAACGTGTGCGCATGATGTTCTGCGTGCCTCGTGCGGGACCTCGGTTTATAGTCTCATCCCAAGGACTTAGGGGTGATGACGTTGATATTGTGGTTGTTGTTATGCTAATCCTAGGGTAGCATAGTGAGAATGCAGGTGGCTAGGGTGTGATGACGTTGATATTGTGGTTGTTGTTATGCTAATCCTAGGGTAGCATAGTGAGAATGCAGGTGGCTAGGGGTGATGATGACGTTGATATTGTGGTTGTTGTTATGCTATCCTAGGGTAGCATAGTGAGAATGCAGGTGGTAGGGGTGATGATGACGTTGATATTGTGGTTGTTGTTATGCTATTGCTAGGGCAACATAGTGAGAATGTAGGGGTTAGGGGTGATGATGATGTTGATATTGTGTTGTTTTATGTATTGTGGCAATAGTGAATGTAAGGTTGGTATGATGATGTTGATATTGTGGTTGTTGTTATGCTGTTGCTAGGGCAACACAGTGTGGTGAGAATGGAAGTGGTTAGTGATGATGATGGTTGCTATGATGATGACGATAACGATGTTGATGATGGTTGCTGTTACTGTGGTGAAAGTGACCAGTAACAAAGATATTGTTGTTGTGGTTCAGCAGTGAACAACAACAATAATGATAATAACAGCAAGGAAACAACGGTATCATGTTAATTAAGGAAGAACAGAAGCAGAAGCAACACCACCATCATGACTACCACCATCCCCCCCCCATATATATATACCAGCCATAATCAAACACTAAACATGAAAGTAGTCATCTTGTCTGTCTCCAACTGTGCTGCACTCTTGGAAACAGCGTCTGCCTGGCTTTGAACTTTGTATAGCCACCAAAATCCCTATTACCACCACCATCACTATCACCATCATCACTACTCTGCCACCACCACCACCATCACAACTATTACCACCACCACTATCACCATTACCACCATCACTATCATCACTCCCCATTCCAACCACCACCACCGCCCCATGGTTATCACCCCCTTCCACCACCACTTCACCATCACCACTTATCATCCCCACACCACCACCACCACCCACTGGTACACCCCCACACCAATTTGCACCACCACTTCCACCATCACCAATTTGCTACCACCACCACCACACCAAGTTTGCTACCACCACCACCACACCACAGTTTGCTACTCCACCACCACCACCATCACCTTTCACCACCACCACACACCAAGTTTGCTACCACCACCACCATCACCAAGTTTGCTACACCACCACCACCACCAAGTTTGCTTCCACCACCACCACACCAAGTTTGCTTCCACCACCACACACCAAGTTTGCTACCACCACCACCACCACCACAAGTTTGCTACCACCACCACCACACCAAGTTTGCTACCACCACCCACACAAGTTTGCTACCACCACCACCACACCAAGTTTGCTACCACCACCACCACACCAAGTTTGCTAC
>CM060345.1:17662892-17665751 GCA_030674155.1 Stramonita haemastoma | reverse complement strand
AGGGGGGGCCCCAAACAAGCTGCCCTTTTTTTCCCCCACCTTCAGCCCCTTTCAGCTGCTAATTACCCCCCGCCCCCAATCCCACCCCTGGGGGGGGGTTTTCAACTTGTGCTAATTTAGCAGGAACTGATAAACACTTGGACTAGGTAAAAGGAAGGAGTGCGCTATATTTAGCATGCTGGACTGATGATGTTGGATTTGTGGGCGGCCCCCACCCTCCTTTTCTTCTCGCGGGCTTTCCCTTCCCGACCCGAAAAGGGCGGTACCCTTTTTACAGCGGGGTGAACGGGGGGAACTGTACTGAAACCAAGGTGCGAAAAACGGCCCCCCAAATCCAATTGGCAACCACGCTCGACCTGTTTAAATTTAAACCCCTGGCGGGGGGAAAGCGAGCGCTCTCAACCTTTTTGAGCTTCCCTTTCCCCAAGGTATATATAAAAAATTTTTTGTTAAAGGTTCTGTCCCGAGCCAAAGGGCCATCAGGCCGGTGCTTATCCCGGTTTCTGGGGGCGTTAAGCGACTGAGAGTCAAGCCCTCCCCCCTGGAGAGGACGCCAGTCTATCGCGGGTTTAAAACCCCAAAAAAAAGGGGTTTGGGGCCCCTTTTACACCTGGGGGGGTGAAGGTATATATACAGTCCAAAAAATGATCACACCAAAAAAAAAAAAAAGAAAAGAAAAGAAAAGAAACAAAGCCTTGTTGGCATTGCCCATGTCCTCATTCCATCATCATTTTTATTGATTAAAGATTTTATCATTGGGAAGACAAGGAATGTATACACACTGAGCCTTGGTGTGTGTGTGTGAGTGTGTGTGTACGTGCGTGTGTGTACGTGCGTGTATGCGTGTGTGCGCATGTGCGTGTATGCATGTGTGTGTGTGTGAGTGCGCGCGTTTGCACAATCATGCACACATGCATTTATATGTGTGTGGACTCACGCTTATTACAGGTCTTATCGTGGGCATCTGCCTGTTGCCAGCCCGGACAGCAGCCGTGGATGAAGCGGGTTCGTATCTGCATGTGGAACACTGTGCGATAGGCCGTCTGGTACGTTAGCCTGGGAACACACACAAGAAGCACACACATTTTATTTATTTATTTAAATATATATCTACTCCTTGTCATCTCCTACAGAGAACACATAAGCAACGATATAAAAGAATAAATCAAATAAATAAATCAAATCAAGACGTGCATAACACAATCTAGCAAACTATTGGTCCTTAAGAAAACCTTCTGTCAATCGTAAAGAAGCGTGAAAGAACAGATGACAAGATTTACAAAACTGCATACACACGGGGATTGGATGTAAAAAAAGCACATGAGTGCTTATTCCATTATCCTCGATATACAAGAATAAATGAATAAATAAAAATAAATAAAGAAATAAACTTTAAAAGATCAAAAGGACTTGCAAAAACAATACTGCAAAGCACTGTCCAAGAAGGAAGGAAAAGAGGCAGACCAAGGCAGAGACGGGAGGACAACATCAGCGAATGGGCAGGCCTAGAACTCAACACAATTTTGAGAAAGGCAGAATAGAGAGAGGGAACTTGTCAAGTCTTCAGGGGTGCTCCCACGGTCGCCAGACTAAAGAATAGATAGATAGATAGATAGATAGATAGATAGATAGATAGATAGAAGATAGATAGATAGATAGATAGATAGATAGATAGACAGAAAGACAGAAAGACAGATTTATTTATTCTTGATCTATTCTTTTATATCGAGTGTGAACGCACGCAGAACATCTTGCGCACATGTTAAAACCCCGTTCCGCCTTTCGGAAGAGCAGGCCATTGTGTGCTGGTAGGAGCAGATGACAAAATTATATATATATATATATTAAAAAAACAATATGCACACAGGTGTCGTGTTTGGACACCATCGCTGAGGAAAAATCGGGGAGTCGGAGTCCCCAGGCTGGCTCGGGGCTGTATATATATATAAAAAAAATTATGGGTAGGCGCTGCACTTGTGGCGACGCACTCTCCCTGAGGAGAGCAGCCCGAATTTCACGCAGAGAAATCTGATGTGACATAAAGTGGTATAAAATATAAAAAAAAATAAATAAAAGTATAACAAAGGTAAAACAAAGTTACACTACACTACATTACACTGCACTATATTACACTGGACTGCACTATACCACACTGCACAACACCACACTGCACTACACTACACTGCACTACACTACATTACACTGCACTACACTGCATTAAACTATACTACACTGCACTAACACTACAATACACTACAATACACTGCACTACAGTAGACTACACTACGCTGCACTGCATTACACTGCACTATACTGCACTGCATTACACTACACTGCACTAACACTACACTCCACTACAGTACACTCCACTCCACTGTACTACACTACATTTCACTGCACTTCACTGTACTACACTAAACTTCACTGCACTACACTACACTACCCTACCCTACCCTACACTACACTACACTACACTACACTACACTACACTACACTACCCTACCCTACACTACACTAAAGTAGATAAAAGAATACTACAAAGCAAATACAGAGGAGGCACAGCCTAGATACTCACGACAGTCGAGAGCAGAGTCGGAAGCCATCACACAGTTGCATGGACTGTCTGTAGACAGCTCGACGGTAACTCTGCCGGTACGGTACTGGTTGCGCTTGCTGCAACTTCTGCACGCATACGTGACGTCTGCAACAACAGAAGCGTCATCATCAGTGACGTCATTTTTTTCAGCGTTGTCGTTGTTATCGTCATCAATGTTGTTGTCACTGTTATTGTCAATAGTATTAACGCTATGGGTTGTTTATTTTGTTGTTGTTCTTGTTGTCATGGCTGGGGTTGTATGT
>CM060345.1:17618319-17633319 GCA_030674155.1 Stramonita haemastoma | reverse complement strand
AAATACAAAAAAGCCTTCATGTTCCTTCAACTTTCATGCCCATTTGTAAAACATTTTGGAAGAGCATAGTCACTGCAGATGTATTCCAAAAAAACCCAACCCAACCCCAAAAAACAACGCCATAGCAAAAGAGAAGATGGACACATAATTTGACATGCCTATTTTATCTCCTGCATGCATATTAGACAAGCGTAATAGCAGACCTGCACATTATGTGACCTGGGAGATTTTCCCCGCTAATACGTCAACTGTCACACAGATCTGAAATGTCTTTGTGTTTCTAAAATAAACACACAAATAAATGAATAAACACACGAACAATGAAATAAATGAATAAGCACACAAACAAATAAAATAAATGAATAAACACACGAACAATGAAACAATCCACGAACACACCGAGCGACCGGCCGAACACCCAACCAACTAGCCAGCCTACTACCCAATCAATTAATTGACCAACCAAAGAACTAACCTTATCTGTCTGCCAACTTGCCAAATAAAACACACAGGAAATAAAACAAAAACAAATAAAGCAACAAAATAAGCCCCCTCAACCCCCCCCCCCCTCCACAACCGCCCCCCCCCAAAACAACCCAACAACAACAACAAAAACCTCATATCAAAACAACAAACAAACAAACAAAAACACCACCAAAGCCACCAACAGACGAAACCAACCTTTTCTCCCACCTCAAAACCCCCCAACCAAACACACACATGCACACAGGCACGTACACACGCGCGCACACACACTAAAAAAAACAACAAGCAAAATCGTTGAAATAAGACAAAATCTGAACAAAAAAACATGAAACAAACAAATCAAATAAACCCATTCAAACTAAAGAAATACCCCCCTCCCTCCAGAAGAGAGAGAGAGAGAGAGAGAGAGAGAGAGAGAGAGAGAGGAGAGAGAGAGAGAGAGAGAGAGAGAGGAGAGAGAGAGAGAGAGACAGACAGACAGACAGACAGACAGACAGACAGACAGAGCAGCAATAACAAACTAAAACAAAACCCAAGGAAAAACAAACTATGACGTTTACGAACGCATCGACCATCACGGCAAATTAAGCCAGACAATCAAGTTAGACAACCTCTGCTTTCTCTCTCTCTCTCTCTCTCTCTCTCTCTCTCTCTCTCTCTCTCTCTCTCTCTCTCTCTCTCTCTCTCTCTCTCTCTCTCTTCTCTCTCTCTCTCTCTCTCTCTCTCTCTCTCCTCTCGGTCTCTCTCTCTCTCTGTATCTCTCTCTCTGTCTCTCTCTGTCTCTGTCTCTCTCTCTCTATTGCTGGGAAGATTACAAAGCTACAGACATTATCTGTGCCAAAAAAAAAAAAAAGCGCCCCTAAACAAAAGAAAAAGAAAAGAAAAAAACAAAACAAAACCAAACGGTTCTTATAGCCACATCAGCAAGACAGAAGAAACACGACAGCAGGAAAGAAGGCAGACTTGTGGAACATTTAATAACAATAAAAAAAGCCGTGGAGTTCTCAGCCAGTCTCTCTCTTCTCCTCTCTCTCTCCTCTCTCTCTCTCTCTCTCTCTCTCCTCTCTCTCTCTCTCTCTCTCCTCTCTCTCTCTCTCTCTCTCTCTCTCTCTCTGTGTGTGTTGTGTGTGTGTGTGTGTGTGTGTGTGTGTGTGTGTGTGTGTGTGTGTGTGTGTGTGTGTGTGGTGTGTGTGTGTGTGTGTGTGTGTGTGTGTGTGTGTGTTGTGTGTGTTGTGTGTGTTTGTGTGTGTATGTGTGTGTGTGTGTGTGTGTGTGTGTGTGTGTGTGTTGTGTGTGGTGTGTGTGTGTGTGTGTGTGTGTGTGTGTGTCTTTGATTTTACGTCTGTACACTTAAAGTGATATTTTAAGTGTACAGACGTAAAATCAAAGTGTGTGTAGTGTTGTGTGTGATGTGTGTGTGTGGTTGTGTGTGTGTGTGTGTGTGTGTGTGTGTGTGTGTGTTGTGTGTGTGTGTGTGTGGTGTGTGTGTGTGTGTGTGTGTGTGTGTGGTGTGTGTGAATGTCTGGCTCCTATTTCAGTGTGGAGCCGTGGGAACAATTGTTAGAGAGAAAAACTTTTATCGTCTGTAACCTAGTTTGGTTGTTGCTGTCTTAATGTTAAATAAATGAAGGAACAAATACAGTCCTAGATATATATTTTTTTATATTCTTCATTACAAAACGTCTTTTTTAAAAACAACCCATGTCGTTATAAGCACCTGAATAGTTGCAAGAAACAAACAAATAAATTTTACAAAATAAATCCTTGTTTAGTGAATACACACACTGGATCTTCATATCCTATTTACTCAGGTAAAGAGAGCGAAGATTGCCGACAGAACAAAAGGCAAGGAAACAAGCACACACGTAAACTAACAGACACAGACACAGACACAGACACAACAACACAACACACACACACACACACACACACACCACACACACACACACACACACACACACACACACACACTCCCATATCTCTTCAAACGATTATTTTAGTTACCAGACCCCTGAAGTGTGTGTGTATCCACGACAGTACAGTGACAATAGTGCAGTATTACATTACACAAGATTTACAGTACACAATGATTATTACAGTAGTACAAAAAGTCACAATGTTCAGCAACCCTTTGGAGGGTGACTTATGATGTTGGAGTAACAATCCAACATTTCCGTTTCAAGAACAAGAACAGCACTGCACTGGACCCCAGACGGCAAGAGAAAGAGAGGAAGACCAAGAACAACATGGAGGAGGACAGTGAAAATTTTTTTTAATGTGAGATGGAAGCCATGCAACACTCTTGGAGTTCATTGGCCAGGCTGACCCAGGATAGGCAGGGGTGGAAAGACTTTGTTGCTGCCCTACACACCACTGGGTGTAACAGGGATGATGATGATGATGATGATGATGATGATTTCCTTTTCATGAGTTGAAATGTCCAGAGCACTGGCAATGGCCTCTGACTCGAGATTCCTTACAGTTCCTGAATGAATGAATGAACGAACGAATGGATGAATGAATGAATGAATACTCATTCTTTTCCAAGGGTAACAGAGTAAGCATTCCCATACTTTTTTGTTTTCATCTGGCCCTTGCCCTGGGTAGGGAATAGCACCCCCCTCCCCCCCCCCCCCCCAAAGACTTCACCTGACAGACAGACAGACAGAGGGGGGGGGGGGGGGGGGGGCAAGTTCTTTTATTTTCAGGATAATGAATAAGCACTTGTGTGCTTTTTTATTATTTTTTTTTTTAATCCAGTCCCACAGAGAGAGACAGAGAGAGAGAGAGAGAGAGAAGAGAGAGAGGAGAGGAGGAGGAGAGGAGAGAGAGAGAGAGAGAGAGAGAGAGAGAGAGAGAGACAGACAGACAGACAGACAGACAGACAGACAGACAGACAGACAGACAGACAGACACAGACAGATACAGAGAGACAGAGATTTCTTCTGCAACTAACTAAACGCATACCACCAAGTCACCACCATTAAAATCCCCCCTACCTAACCAGAGTGTATTTAACCCTGCACACGACCCAAGCTAGATTTACTTACACCTCACCACATGGAATAAAACGCCTTATATCAGATTCTCTTCAGTCTTTAAACATCTTTTCATAATTCCTGTCACGTACGTCCCTCTCAACTTTCTGGACGTGGCTTTTTGTTGTTGTTGAAGAAGGAATACCACCAGCAATGAGATCACAGGCATCCATCCCCCCCACGACAAATGTGAAGAATGTGCTTGCTATGCCGCCATAATCATCCTTGAAAATCAGGTCAGTAGGTCAGGGAGATAACTCTGTGGAAGCCATGATGGCGGCCCAGTCATCCCTCTTTCCTACAAAGGCCACAGTTCCATAGGTAAGTTTCCTGCTCTGATGGCTATAATATTAAGAGCCCCTTATGAATTTTGGACTGCAGTTATTGTAGATTTCTGTTACGATTTTGGACTCAAGAGTCTGCATATTCCTGTTACACTTTTGGACTCAAGTTAGTGTCTATTCCTGTTACATTTTTGGACTCGAGTTATTGTGTATTCCTGATACACTTTTGGACTCAAGTTAGTGTCTATTCCTGTTACACTTTTGGACTAAATTTCTGTCTATTCCTGTAACACTTTTGGACTAAAATTTTTGTCTATTCCTGTTACACTTTTGGACTCAAATTACTGCATATTCCTGTTGCATGTTTGGACTCAAGTCATTGTCTATTCCTGTTACACTTTTGGTCTTACGTTACCATCTATTCCTGTTACAGTTTTGAACTCAAGTTACTGTCTTTTCCTTCTGCACTTTTGGACGAAACTTATGTTGTGATCGTTTGACACTTTTTGACTTATATCCCTTCACATTCATACTACACTTTTGGACTTGAATCACTGTAAACCTTACTGTGCTTCTGACACACGCGCACACACGCACACACACAGCACACACACACACACACACACACACACACACACACACACCACACACACACACACACGCACACACACACACCATACACTAGGTCATTATAACCGCCATCACAATGCAAGCAATCCACAAGTTACCATCATTTTCATCACCCCCAACCCCAACACACACACACACCACACACACACACACACACACACACACACATGCAACACACACATGCAACACAACTTATCTAACATTACTCATCATCACAAGCTCCTAAAACAAACACACACACACACACACCACATTTTACTTCATCCTAAAAATACACACATGTATCCAAAAATGAAGCAAGACGATCTTTTGGAAAAAAAAAAAAACCCAACGCACCAGCAACCACACAGAAGATACTACATAACCTTTCAGCTAATCTGTGAAGTGTGGCCACTAAACCAGCACAGAAGAGCTATAGGACGAAGAACGTATAAAACGATTATAAGGACGTGAATCTTTTTTTTCTATCTATTGCTGACGGCTCGGGGCTTGTGTAAAGTTTACAGCCGTGAACACAGATAGTGGAATGAAATCAGCAAACTTAAATGACACTGATGCTGTAAATAGCGGGTCTGTGGCTAGGCTATAATTATAGCCTAGCTGGTACCACACCTGTCTGGAAAGCATGAGGTTCCAGGTTCGAATCTGACTTGGTAGCAGATTTTTTTTTCACCTGGTAGTAAAACCACTGTGTAGCTGGCCCTCTTTTCCAAACTTTGAGGAAAATCACGTTTTTTTTTATTTGGTTGATTATTTTTTTGTGTAAAATATTGAAATTAATATACTACATGGGCTAAGCAGGACTTAATGTAAATTGTCTTTGCTTTTGTTCTTTATTTGTATGAACTTGAGGACTGAACAACAACAACAACATCAAATTTTGTCGAAAGTAGGTAAAATAGTTAAAAAAGTTAAAGTCTGTCCCGAGTAAGGCTCATCAGGCGGTGCTTATCCGGTTTCTGTGGCGTTCAGCGACGAGGTCATAGACTCCCCTGGATAGGACGCCAGTCTATCGCAGGGTTAACCCCAAACAAGGTGGTACCCTTTTACACCTGGTGGGGTGAGAAATAGCCGTAAAGTGCTTTTTCCAAGGGCACAACGCCATAGCCGAAAGCTGGGATCGAACCCGCAACCTTTAGATTACGAGTTCAACGCCCTAACCACTAAAATAAGTTACCGTGTTTTGCCATGGTATATGGCAGACTTTATCTATTTACGTTTGTTCACTCAATAGGAACCTCAACTGGGAACCAGTGTGCGTGTGTGTGTGTGTGTGTGTGTGTGTGTGTGTGTGTGTGTGTGTGTGTGTGTGTGTGTGTGTGTGTGTGTGTGTGTGTGTGAGTGTGTGTGTGTGGTCTGTGTCTGTGTGTAAGTTATTTTTGTAAAGTGCTCACAAAGGTCGATCATTTAGTATTCACTTATCTATTCTTTTATTTCCAGGATAATAGAACAAACACTCCTGTCTATGTTTCTTTACATCTAGTAGTCCCTGTGTGCATGCAAGCAGGTTTGTAAATTTTGTCATCCCTTCCCACCTGCACGCAATGGCCTACTCTTCCAAAAGGTGGAACAGGTTTTAACATAATTATGCGCATTACAAGATGTTCTCTGTGCGTTCGCACGCAGGGGCCTCGATTCATATGAGGCGTAGAAAGCACAAGCGAGAAACAGGTGCCGTTCTTGTTATTTTGTATAATTAAAAACAAAAAAAGTTAATTCATTTTCTGGAGATAAATTTAGCTCTTGCACCTTTCCAGATGTGACATAAACCTTTTGAACACCCCCCATGTAAAACACCTGGTTCAGTGCAATGATAATCATTTCGCTGCTGCCAGCGTGCAAGACACCATCTAGGTGAGAAGGAGGGAGGGAGGGAGGAGGGAGGCTTCAGGTGTAACTAGAAAATGAAGAAAACAGCGGGAGGTGTGTAATGATGTGGTTGGTTATGGTGTGATGAACAGTGTGTGTGTTGCAGTTTTGCTCGTAGCAAGGAAAATAGTTTTTTTTTTTTTAATTTTGAAATTTTATTCTTTTATATCGAGGATAATGGGATAAGCACTCCTGTGCTTTTTTTTTTTTTTTTTTACATCCAGTCCCCGTGTGTATGCAGTTTTGGAAATGTCATCTGTTCCCACAGATTTTTTTTTCTGTTGAAACAAAATGTGTAAGGGTGGTATTGCAAAGAAGATGGTGGATAATTATAGTCCATTAGTTAAAGTGAATTGTATTGTACTGCTTTTACGTTGTCAGTGTGTTGTGTCGGGTAGGATACGGGATAACCTAGTGGTCAGAACATTGCACTCGCAATTTGTGACGACCCGGGTTTCGATTCCCGTTCGAGGAGATTTTTCTCCTGGAGTTAACATCAGTGCAGAAATCACTCTCCCAAAAAGTCATTCGGATGAGAATCTCAACCGAGGCCCCGTGTGTAAACGCACGCAGAACGTCTTGCGTACACGTTAAATCATGTTCCGCTTTTTGTAAGAATAGGCCATGGTTTGCCGGTGGGAACAGATGACATATTACAAAACTGCATACACACAGAGGCCTGGATGTAAAAAAGCACATGAGTGCTTGTTCCATTATCCTTGATATAAAAGAAAAAAAAAATGTGTTCATCATCCAAAAAAAAGTATGGAGAGGGATGGGCTCCATCAAGTTCAACTCGCGTCATGACAACACTCCCAGACAAATTCAGTGCAGTTCCTCAGCAACTCCAGAAGAAGTCCAAAGAAAGAAGTCATCACCAAGAAGATAAAAATAGTCCTGGAGGCATGACTCACAAAATCCTCCTCCATCACCCCCCCCCCCCTATCCACGCAACGAGGTTAGCAGGCAACATAAACAGTCAGACTGTGAACACGAGCCTTCCTGACGTCAGGTTACACACCGCAATTAACCCTGGCCACTTTTCCTCCTGTTCTTCTATAATTATTAGCTATATTAGCACTCGCTTTCCCCCAAGTCAAGTTAAGCAGCGTCGAGCGTGGTCACCAGTTGGATGAGTGACCGTTTGCGCACCTTGGCTTCAGTACAGTCCCCCCCAGCTGTCAATGGGGTACCTGCCCTCTTTAGGGTCAGGGAAGGTAAAGCAGCGAGGGAGAGGAGATGGGCGCCCGCCCTGAATATGCTGGCCCCTAGAGAAGCTGAGGGTTCTGATGCCTGGCTCCCCTACGATCGCCTAGGTTATGGGACACCTTTACGTTTTACTTTATATTACTCGGCATCCATACTGCACGTACTAAGGCATCCTCAGAAATGAAAACCAACTTTTGTGTTTTTGGTGGAAAGACTCGGCTCTTGACTCCAAACTCATATGATTTTTACAAATTGGTAGGTTTGAATTTCTTTTTATTTTTCAGCAAACACTGAACCCCTTTATAGTCCTTTAACGTCTGTCCTTACTTCCTTACTGCAATATGCATGGCGGGTGCAAGGCTGTAGGAACACAAGCAGTCCTCATTAAATGATCATTACTAATTTCTCGTGACTACTGTATTGCTCTATGTCCTCAATCACCCCCAAAAAACAAGTACACAGTGCAGTTTTATCACACTTGAGAAAAAAATCTGTGAAAATCACAAAAAAATATCCCGACTAGTTCTCTTGTAGAAGATACTACATGACACACAAGCTAAAGCAGGAGTGTAGCCTGTATACAGCCCTTCCCTAAAGATCCTGTCTGCAGAAAAAATAACAACAACAACAAAAAAAACTCAGCAGTGGCTACAAAACGAGTAAAAAACGGCGTGAATTCTTGCCCCTGGGCTGTGTTTTAGTGATGGTTTACTCATTTTCGGTTTCTAGTCCAGACAGTGGAGAAAGCTTAGAGAGGGCAGGTTATGTAATCTTCTTTGCTGAGGAAGGTGTGGTAGGCGCCATGTTTGCTAGCAGAACCATGACGTCATTTCCTGGCTCAGAACTGTAGATAGCCTGTCCCCACACCGTGGCACCACACCACACTTGCTTTTTTTTTTTTCTCTCTTTTTTCTCTCGGGTGATAACTGTGGATGATGTGTTGTTGTTTTTTTGATAGCGATGTTATTTCCCTCGTGGGGGAACCCAGGCCTCTTGTCAGTATAAATAGCATCCCCACCTTTTTGGAACATTCTGTGTTAGGAATTCCCTCTTTTCTATCCCTCTTTCTGCTTTGTTCCTTTTTTCTTCCTGTCACGTTTTGGAACATTCTGTGCAGGAATTCCCTCTTTTCTATCTCACTCCTCTTCCTCACTTTTTGAACATTCTGTGCTAGGAATTCCTCTTTTCTATCCCTCTCTTTCTGCTTTGTTCCTTTTTTCTTCCTGTCACTTTTGGAACATTCTGTGCTAGGAATTCCCTCTTTTCTATCCCTCTCTTTCTGCTTTGTTCCTTTTTCTTCCTGTCACTTTTACATTCTGTGCTAGGAATTCCCTCTTTTCTATCCCTCTCTTTCTGCTTTCTTCCTTTCTTCCTGTCACATCTTCTTGTCTATGTATTCTGCTTTTTTTCTCCTAGACAGACTTCAAAGATAACAACTCTCTCCCACGCGGAAGTAGGATGGATGCTTGGGGCCTGACCTGTCAGACATTTCATGGCAGTGCAAGGCATTTTTTGCTTGTATGGCAGACATAAATAGTTGCTGTGTGGCGCTTTGAGGAAGAAGAATATCGATGTTAGGAATTCACAGGCTGCAGCCTTGTTTATGTGTCAGAAGTGACAAGCCAAACAATAATTGCTAGAGGAAGGCGAAGACCTTGAGTTGTTTACATCTTTCTCTGCAGTTTCTGTCTATGTCCTAGGGAAAGTGTTGGTAAGGGATTCTTTTTTTTTTTCCTGTCCATCTGGGGACTATAATCATCACATCACAAAGATTGCTATTAAAGGGTGATATTCATTTGTGTTTTTTACTCTGGCATTGGTTTTTGTTGTTGTTGTTGTTGTTATTATTTTTTGGCATTGTCAAAAATGAAACATGAATGACCCTGGTGTGAACTACGGACACACACACACACACACACACACACAACACACACACACAAACAACACACACACATACACACACAAACAAACACACACACACATACACACACAAACAAACACACACACATACATACACACACATCCACACACACATACACCATACACACACAACCTTGTGTTTAAAAAAAAATCTCTGTTTCATTCATGACTCTCTCTCTCTCTCTCTCTCTCTCTCTCTCTCTCTCTCTCTCTCTCTCTCTCTCTCTCTCTCTCTCTCTCTCTCTCTCTCTCTCTCATTTCCAGAATTAGAAGTTAGTTTTAGGAGAGAGGTAAGATGCTAAACCGTCAGGCTGTTTGTTATCACTAAGCAGCAGCTCACATCGACCTAGAAAGCCAAGGGTTCCACCAAACTAGCTTAAGGAGCCAAAGCCTAGTGGTCAGAACATTGAGCTCGCAATTTGACGACCCGGGTTCGATTCCCGTTCGAGGGGATTTTTCCCTTGCAGTTAACATCAGAGCTGACTCCACTCTCCCCACAAGTCTTTCGGATGAGACTGTAAACCGAAGCCCCGTGTGCGTGCAAACGCACGCAGAACATCTTGCGCACACGTTAAATCCTGTTCCGCTTTTCGTAAGAGTAGGCCATTGTGTGCCGGTGAGAAACAGATGACAAGATTGACAAAAACTGCATACACACGGGGACTGGATGAAAAAAAAGCATATGAGTGCTGATTCCAATATCCTCGATATAAAAGAATAGATAAATGAATAAATGAATAAATAAATAAACAAATAAATAAAGCAAGCCACAGTGCCTAACATAAAACTGTGCGGTGCCTTGACAACATCCAGAAGTTACAGCTCAAGTCATGACAGACATAACGTACAAACAATGTTGTGTATTAACACCACAAAAACAGCAAAGAAAGATTCTCTCTCTGTATCTGACTGACTGTCTGTCTGTCTGTCTGTCTGTCTGTCTTCTCTCTCTCTTAAAAAAAGAGGCAGGTCATGGGGACACACACATACACATTCTAAGCAGGATCCCACACAGGCAAGCAAGCTGATGTCAGCGGTGGTATCAGCACAGCACAGAAAGAGCTGTTCTGTTTACTGCAGCAACCATGAGACGAAGACAACGATGCGAACTATGACCACTTTCTCCTGTTTTCCTTGCAACTATAAAGATAGAAGAAAACGAACATTAATTTTTTTGTATGGTGTGGGTTTTGCTAAGGCAGATATAATTTTATATATATATTTATTTTATATTTTTTTTTTACAGGGTATCGGTTTTGCTAAGTAAGGGAGATAAAGTATTTTAAAGGGTATTGGGTTTTCGAAAGGGAGATAAAGTATTTACAAGGTATAGGTTTGCTTAGTAAGGGAGATAAATTATTTTTATAGGGCATTTTTTTTTTTTTTTTTTAGGGAGATAAATTATTTACAGGGGTATAGGTTTGCTTAGTAAGGGAGATAAATCATTTTGATAGGGTATCAGGGTTTTCTTAGGGAGATAAATTATTTACAGGATAGTGGTTTTGTTCAGGGAGGTATTTATATGATACAGGTTTTCTGAGGGAGATAAATTATTTACAGGATATTGGTTTGTTAAGGGAGGTGTTTATATGTATAGGTTTTCTTAGGGAGATAAATTATTTACAGGGTAGTGGTTTGTTCAGGGAGGTATTTATATGGTATAGGTTTTCTTAGGGAAATAAACTATTAATTTACATGGCATTGCTTTGTTTTAAGGGAGGTATTTATATGGTATAGGTTTTCTGAGGGAGATAAACTATTTACAGATTTATATGATATAGGTTTTCTAAGGGAGATAAATCATCTACAGGGTAACTGTTTTCTAAGGGAGATAAATTATTTACAGAGTATTGGTTTACCAAGGGAGATAATTTATTTACGGGCATCAGTTTGATCAGGGAGATAACTTATTTACAGGACAACGGTTTGCTAAGGGAGATAAACTATGTGCAGGGTATCAGTTTGCCAAGTGAGATAAAGCTTTTAATGGTTATATCAGTTTATCTGTGGAAACTTTGGCGCTCTTACCCTTATAATCATAGATAAGATTCTCAGACAAGCTCTTAAAACACACCAACACAACACACACACACACACACTCACACACACACACACACACACACACACGTACACACTAACACTACATACACGTCCACACACAAATACACACACGTACACCACACACACACACACACACACACACACACAACACCCATCACAACCACACCACACCACACACACACACCACACACAACACACACACACAACACACGTACACCACACCCACCACCACACCACCACACACACCACACCACACACCCACACCCACCACCACACCACACACACACAACACACACACACACACACACACCCCACCCCTACACACACACACACACAACACACAAACCTCAACAACAACAAAAAAAACAACCCTGTGCTGTTGTTGTTGTTTGCTTCTTCTTCTTGGTGGAGATGGTTAACCCCATGAAAGAAAAGCTTATCAGGCTATCCTCGCTTCAATACCTTGAAGCCATAAAAACCCAGATATTTAGATGGTATCAGTTGGTTATGGCGGGGGGGGGGGGGGGGGGGGGGGACTGTTGGCGCTGTCAGGTGACTTACATTGGATCCGTTTTGAGACTGGCTAGCCTCTTTTCCTTTTCTGTGTGTGGTTTTGTTTTGTTTTTTTTCGTTCCTCGGGTTGGAGCTCCGAGGTATCACCAATGGTGAGATTCATGCGTATGCAACCGTTCCCCCCCTCCCCCTCTCCCACTGTCTAGATAACCGCATTCCGACTTCGGGGATGGTGTCTAAACATGACACCTGTGTCCATGCTGATTTTTCTTGACGTCTGTTCCTACTGGCACACGATGCCTACTCTTCCGAAAGGCAGAACGGTTTTTGGTGTTTTTTTTTTTTTTTTTTTTTTTTTTACTGTGCGCGCACAATGTTCTGCGTGCGTTCTGCACACGGTACGGGCCTCGGTTTAGAGTCTCATCTGAAGGACTTTGACATTCGGTTCGATTTTTGTTTGTGGTCAAAGTGGGAAGAAAGGGCAAAGCTGGGAATCGAACTAGAACCTCACAGTTTACTTGTTGGCAGGGAAACGTTTAACCATTACCACCTTTCTTCTTAAGTTCAAACTTCAACATTCAAATACTTTATTATGTCATAGGAAATTAACGAGGGTTACATAAAAACAGTAAACATTGAAAAAAAATCACGAAAAAAAAACAACCACCAAAACAACAACCAACAAAAAACCCCACAAACAAAACAAAAACAAAAACAAAACCCCCCCAAACAAACCACACAGTATCCAAGTATCAGCTCGCACATATCACAATATAAAAAAAAAAAACCCGGGTGAGACTATAAACCGAAGTCCCGTGCAAGAACACAAAGCACACTTCTAAAAGTAGAGCTGTCACTTCTTCGTTTGTAACTAGTTCAAGCGTGGCTTTCCCAGTCAAGAAAGTAAAGGCTGTACTGTTTCATTTCAATCCCTAAAAGCCATAAAACTAGATATTATTCACATAGCATCGGTTTGTAATAGGATCTTTGGTACTGGTAGTTTAAGTTAAAGTTAAAGTCTGTCCCGAGCCTTAAGGCTCATCAGGCCGGTGCTTATCCCGGTTTCTGTGGTGTTCAAGCGACTGAGAGTCATAGACTCCCCCTTGGATAGGACGCCAGTCTATCGCAGGGTTAACCCCCAACACAAGGTTGGTACCCCTTTTACACATGGGTGGGGTGAGAAAATAGCCGTAAAGTGCCTTTTCCAAGGGCACAACGCCAAAGCCGAAAGCTGGGATCGAACCCGCAACCTTTAGATTACGAGTCCAACGCCCTAACCACTAGACTACAGCGGCGGCTGGTAGGTAAGGTAGGATACCTACGATAGACGGGTAGCCTGGTGGTAATTTATATTTTATTTATTCATTTATTTATATTCTTTTATATCGAGGATAACGGAATAAGCACTCACGTGCTTCTTTACATCATTCCCCGTGTGTATGCAGTTTTGTAATATTGTCATCTATTCCCACCGGCACACAATGGCCTACTCTTACAAAAACGGAACAGGATTAACTGTGCTCAAGATGTTCTGCGTGCGTTCGCACACGGGGCCTCAGTTTATAGTCTCATCGAAGGACTTTTTGGGAGAGAGTGGAGTCAGCACTGATGTGAACTCCAGGGGAAAAATCCCCTCGAACGGGAATCGAACCCTGGGTCGTCAAATTGCGAAGCGCAATGTTCTGACCACTAGGCTACCTGTCCCCATAGAGTGGTTAGAGCTTTGTGCTCGTAATCTGACAGTCCAGTTTTAAGCTGGGTTCGAAACCTCCATCGAGATGCGCGTCTGCTTAGGGGATTATTATCCTCCAAAGTTAACATCAGTGCCGACTCCACTGCCCCCACCCAACTAAAGTCTTCGGGTGAGACTATATAGAAACCGAAGTCCGTGGACGAACGCACGTTGAACTTTTTGCTGCGTACCTTTAAAACCTCTTCTGCTTTTCGGAAGAGTGGTCATTTGTGCTGCACGGTAGTGGGAGAATGGGTAGGAAAATTACAGAAATCGCACGTACAAGGGGACTGGATGTAAAAATAAGAAAACCACCCTATGAAAGCTTATTCATCATCCTCCAAATAAAAAAAAATAAAGCACATTTTGAGAAAAGCTCTTTCTAAAAAAAAAGAGAAGAAGAATGCATGGAATTTATCAAGTGTGTGTGTGTGTGTGTGTGTGTGTGTGTGTGTGTGTGTGTGTGTGTGTGTGTGTGTGTGTTGTGTGTCTGTGTGTCTGTGTGTCTGTGTGTCTGTGTGTCTGTGTGTCTTGGTGTCTCTGTGTGTCTGTGTGTGTCTGGTGTGTGTGTGTGAGGCGTGTGGTTGTGTGTGTGTGTCTGTGTGTGTGTGAGCGCGTGAGTTTTATGTGTTGTATTTGTAGTTGATGATATTTATAGTATTATTATATTTTATATATTATAGTATTATATATTAGTAGTGTTAGTGTGTGTGTGTGTGTGTGTGTGTGTGTGTGTGTGTGTGTGTGTGTGTGTGTGTGGTGAGCGCGTGAGTTAGTGTGTGTGTGTCTGTGTGTGTGTGTCTGTGTGTGTAGTATCTTGCAGAAACAAATTAAAGTGCTTACTGCTTGTAGTTTCTTTATGTTGAGAGGGCCTGTTTTGCACATTCAAAGACATAATAATATAGGCTCACTATCATCAGTTATAATCAATACCTGAAGCCATAACAACACACGTGTATAGATGGTATCGTCGCTTTGCTTTGAAGCTGCTTTGGCATGATTAAGTTACTTGTGACAGATAAGATTGTGATACAAACCTCTTTCTAAAAAAACTGTAATGTGCCTTCTCAACCTTTTTAATATCTATATTATCTGTGTTCTCTGTCTCTGTCTCTGTCTCTTCTCTCTCTCTCTCTCTCTCTCTCTCTCTCTCTCTCTCCTCTCTCTCTCTCTCTCTCTCTCTCTCTCTCCTCCCTCCTCCCTCTCCCTCCCCCCCTCTCTCTCTCTCTGAAGCCAGCAGGTGTATAACTTGGGTCAT
>CM060345.1:17595819-17598319 GCA_030674155.1 Stramonita haemastoma | reverse complement strand
TCCCCCCCCCATCCCCTCTCCCCCCTCTACCCCCGCCCTCCCTGGAGGAAAAAAAACAGCTAGAAATATCATACAGGTATTTTACTATTACTACGATGTGTATTATCATCATCGTCGTCATCGTCGTCGTCATCGTCGTCGTCGTCGTCGTCGTCGCCGCTGCCGCCGCCGCCGTCATCATTATCATGATGGTCATCATCATCGTCGTCGTTGTCGTCGTCGTCATCGTCGTCGCCGTCGTCGTCGTCGTCATCATCGTCATCATCGTCATCGTCATCATCATCATCATCATCATCATCATCATCATCATCATCATCATCATCATCATCATTCCTTCCCCGTCCTGCTTTCCTTCCTGCTTTCCTTCCTTCCTTCCTTCCTTCCTCCCATTTGGTTTAAATAATCTTTATTCAGAAAGGAGGAAGACATATGCATTAAATAGAAACTGATGTAATGGCACAGCCGCCAAAGATGAAAGTCTGACATGAAGAGTGAAACAGCAAGCCAGAGTGTATACACACACACAACACACACACACACACACACACACACACACACACACACACACACACACACACACACACACACACACACTATATGTATATGTATGTATAAACTGGGTATCATAGTGAACAATATTAGCTTTGGAAACAATGAATCTGTGCCCCCCTGGGAGTTATGGTGAACAAGAAAGTTCTGCTGTAGATAATATACTCTTGTATATATGCAAGGATAATGGACACAACATACACCCCCCCCCCCCGCCCCTCCTTCTCTTTATGTTATCCCTCTTAACTCGCCCACTCCAGCTACCCCTGGAGGGGGGGGGGGGGGACGGATAGCCTAGTGGTCAGAACATTGCGCTGGCAATTTGAAAGACCCGGGTTCGAGTCCGGTCGAGGAAATTTTCTTCCTGGAGTTAACATCAGTGCTGACTCCACTCTCCCCAAAAGTCCTTCGGATGAGACTTTAAACCGAGGCCCGTGTGCGAACGCACGCAGAACATCTTGCGCACACGTTAAATCCTGTTCCGCTTTTCGTAAGAGTAGGCCATCGTGTGCCGGTGGGAACAGATGACAATATTTACAAAAACTGCATACACACGGGGACCGGATGAAAAAAAAAAAGCACATGATTGCTTATTCTGTTATCCTCGATATAAAAGAATAAATAAATAAATAAATAATAAATAAATAAATACCCCTAATCTTCTACCACTCCTCCCTCCCTCCCCCATTGCTTCAAATCCCCTTCAACTTCCCCTCCACCTCCCCCTACTGCCCTCCCTCCCTTGGCTATCACCCTCCCTTTTCTATCCCACCAGCTACCACCCCCCCCCCTGAAAAAAATGCCCCCTCCTGCCTCCCCCCCCCCAGCTCAATTGAATACACACACATACACGCATACACACACACGCACACACGTGCGCGCACGCACACGCACACACACACATGTACGCACAAACATGCGAGCACACACACACGCGCACACGCGCACACGCACACACACACGCACATACACACATGCTTAAAATCTGTCTGTCTGTCTGTCTGTCTGTCTGTCTGTCTGTCTGTCTGTCTGTCTGTCTGTCTGTCTGTCTGTCTGTCTGTCTGTCTGTCTGTCTGTCTCTCTCTCTCTTCTCTCTCTCTCTCTCTCTCTCTCTCTCTCTCTCTCTCTCTCTCTCTCTTCTCTCTCTCTCTCTCTCTCTCTTATCCACTCCCGTTTTTTTAGGATCGTCTGGCATCATTTAAAGTGGAAAGACGTTAAAATTGAAGACTTACACACCACACACACACACACACACACACACACACACACACACACACACACACACACACACACACACACACACACACTGCACAAACATGGAAAAATATTACAACACATTTCCTCCAAAGTTCGGAGGATTAGAAGTTCGGGGTGATATGAGTCCCACAGAGATCTGAAAATATACCTCACTCACAGCTTAAGTTTGTTGCACTCAAAGTTTTACAATATATTATCAGTAAACTAACAATTCCAAACTTTAAAGGTGTCTTTTCCTGTTATCAGTTCTTTCTTTCTTTCTGTCTGTCTTTCTTTCTTTCCTTTCTTTCTTTCTTTCCTTTTCTTTTCTTTTCTTTCTTTCTTTCTTTCTTTCTTTCTTTCTTTCTTTCTTTCTTTCTTTCTTTCTTTCTTTCTTTCTTTCTTTCTTTCTTTCTTTCTTTCCTTTCTTTCTTTCTTTTTTTCTTTCTTTCTCTCCTCCCTGTGCATGCGTGCATACGTGTGCGCACACACACACACACACACACACACACACACACACACGCAAGCAAGCAAGCGCACGCGCGCATGTGTGCATAAAGAGAGAGAGAGAGAGAGAGAGAGAGAGAGAGAGAGAGAGGAGAGAGAGAGAGAGAGAGAGGAGGAGAGAGGAGAGAGAGAGAATGTGTGTGTGCGTGCGTGCGTGAGTGTGTGTGTTTGAGAGAGAGAGATAGAGAAAATGTGTGTGTGGGGGGGG
>CM060345.1:17541279-17548779 GCA_030674155.1 Stramonita haemastoma | reverse complement strand
GAGAGAGAGAGAGAGAGAGAGAGAGAGAGAGAGAGAGAGAGAGAGAGAGACAGAGACAGAGACAGAGACAGACAGACAGACAGAAGACAGAGAGACAGACAGCAGACAAAGACAAGACAGACAGACAGAAAAGACAGAACAGACAGTCACACGACACGCAGACAACAGACACACAGACAGAGACAACAGACAGACAGACAGACGGACAGACAGACAGACAGACAGACAGACAGACAGAGCAGACAGACGACGAGTGAGAGTGAGAGAGAGAGATAATGAATGAATGAATGAATGAATGAATGAATGAATGAATGAATGAATGAATGAATGAATGAATGAATGATCTTTATTTTTCAAGGGTTACAGAGTAAGTATTACATACTTTAAAAAAAAATCATTTTAAAAATTGCGTTGTCATTAAGCCCTGACTAGGGATATAGCTATAAAAAAAATTAAAGTAAAAATGAGAGAGAGAGACAGAGAGACAGACAGAGACAAAGAGAGAGACAGAGAGACAGAGAGACAGAGAGAGAGACAGAGAGAGAGACAGAGAGAGACAGAGAGAGAGAGAGAGAGACAGAGAGAGAGAGAGAGACAGAGACAGAGAGAGAGAACACAATAACGCACTCGTTTCGCAACGGATCGTTACCTTCCTATCCGAAACGGTTCTCACGTGAGTGAGGACCTGAAAAAGTTAAGCCATGATAATAGCAGAGGAAGGAGAGGGGGGGGGGGGGGGGGAGGAAAAGGGGTGGGGTGGGGTGAGAGAGGATTGGGATGGGAGGGGGTAATTTGGGAGTGGGCATAGGTGGGGGTGGGGGGGGGGGAGGAGGAAGAACTTCTGAGGGAGGTTGGGGGAGGTGGGGGGGAGAGGGAAGGGGGTTTGAGCACGTTAGATATGGAATCTGTTTTAGTTTTACGAACAACAAAGTTGTTTGGTGTTGTTGTTATTGTGGTGTTGTTGGGTTTTTTTTGGTGATGTTATCGCTGTTGTCCTTGTTGAAGTTATTATCATTGTTCTCGTTGGATGCTGTACTTATTTTGGTTCTCGTTGATGCTATTTCTGTTCTTGTTGATGGTACTACTGTTGTTGTTGACGTTGTTATTGCTGTTGTTGACATTGTTATTGTTCTTGTAGGTATCTTTGTTATTGTTCTCGTCGGTGGTATTGTGGCTGTAGTTGATGCTGTTGAGGTTCTTGTCGATTGTGAAGAGCTAATGAATTTTTTTAAAAAGCACATGAGCCCTTATTCCATTTTCATCGAAATAAAGTGTCACGAGTCGACCCAGGTTCGAATCCTCACACCCCTTCACCACCCCACTTACACCTCTCCTGACCGCCAGGGTGAAGGACTAGCGCCCTGGACAGGGAGGGAGAGGTGTGGTTTTAAGGGGACTGACGGGAGGTCCTTTACCTCCACACCATTTTTTTTTTCCACCCTCCCCACTTTAGTTTTTTATTGTTATCCATAACCCTGAGCGCAGGCTAGCGTGCGCATGGGATTTTTATGTAACATGTTGTGTAGCCATGCGTAAAACTCCCTGAGTGGCCGCGTACGAGGCGCCCGTGCGTGGCGGGGTTTTCCGCCGAAACCGGGGTGAGAGCTCACCTGAGTTCAGGTGATAGCCGGCATATATATTGCCTGTCGTGATGTCACCCCGGGGACACCTTGTGCTCGGTAGCCAAGGTGCAGGGACAGACCTCCTTGCCGACGCAGGAGTGGTGGTGCCGCGATCGGCACAAGACTGTTATCCACACGAGCTGTCTGAGGTATGTAGTGTGTGGCAGAAATCAAATTTATTTTATTTGGTTTAGACACTCGGAAGTGTCCAACATTTTTTCGGATGCATGCAACTTATTTGTTTGAATTATTTACTCATTTCCGCCGACTGGAGTGAGTGGGTGTTGCACCGGGGTTTCGAACCCACGACTTCACCACTTTATGTTTTGGTTCCAATAGTTTCTTCTCTCGAACTCTGCCTTGGTGGGGGAAGAGAGAAGATAGGTTTTCCGAACACGCAGATTCCTTTTGGTTCCAAGACTTTATTTTCAGCGCTTCATTCTTTTGTTTCTTTTTATGATTCTGGGGTTTTCGGGCCGTCGTGGTGGATTGAAACTGGAGGGGACCGCAGGTTCACCGGCGTCGTCTGATTGAAGCACTATCCCCAGTAATCCGTCCTGTTCCTCTGACTGTAGGGATATATGTGGGCAGTCAGAGGTTATGTCGTGTTTATTTGTATGTCGGTGTGACAGCTTATTTGAACTTGCAGTTGTAACCTCATGGAGGAGTTATGATGGAAATTGTTGTGGATTGCTAAGGTGGGGGAAGGCAAGGGATGGAGGGGGGTTGACACTCATTATGTGACCAAACATTAATTCCTGGCCACAGCTTGTTGTTGTTTGTGTGTGGGCAGGCGGCAGCAGGGGCCGTTTGTGTTTTGGGCAGACGGGACTGAATGTCGGGTGGGACAGACCTCGGGTCTGGACAGCGTGTCGGGCAGAACACCGCACCCGGCATTCCAGCAGACCTCTCTGGGTCATCGTAGCAGAGAGGATGAGAGTGGAGCGGGGACCTTTCACAGCATGCTGCGAGCCTGAACTGGACACTGGCGTCCAACGCATCCAGCGCCTCAACGTCAGCATTGTGACATTTTCGAAAGTTGAGTGTCCCCCCCACGTTTCCCGTCCTGATGCCTTTTCCCCCATTGTGAACAGTCTTTGAGAATGTGTGTGTGAGAGAGTATTATTTTCATTTATTTCTTTTTCTTCTTTACATATATTTGTGTAGAGGGTTAGGGGTGTTAGGAAGGGCGGAGGGGGGAAAAGGGGCATGCTAGCTTAGAATTGTTTAAATGTGTATGGAAGTGAAATAAAGCGTCTTGTTTGTAAATGTTTATTTTTGCCTTTTGAGTTGTGCTTTGAGAGATTGCTGTGACCGCCACCCCCTTTTCCGGACGAATTTTAAACGAGCTAGTTACAGCAGAAGATCTAACCTCGTCCTTTTTGGACGCTGGGGATTTTGTGTTGTGACAATTTTGGGGGCTCGTCCGGGATCGGAATTAAAAGTGCAGTGTGGCATTGCAGCTTTCTCTCGGGCACACCAATAGGTTGTTTTGTCTTTGCCCCTTTCTACTAGTCTTTTCTTCTTAGTGTCTTAGGTTGTTGTCATTGTGAATAGTTGTAGTTATTATTTATTGTGGGGAAGTTAGCGGTGGTAGGGTTACAGAAGTAAGTAGTTAAACAATTACTGGGTGATCGAGTGCTTGCACGCGCGGGTTGGTTGCGGTCCCATCTTTTTCCGGTCCGTCGCGTCGCGTTCGTTGCCTTACTTCTGTTCCTTGGTTTTGAGTCCTACTCGTGTGCGTGGTGCGCGGATAAAGCCATTTGTTTCCCTTGGTTGGGGTCATTTGGTGCGTAGCCCGAGTAGGACTGGATTCGAACCCATTGTGGTACTGGTCGGCTAGGGAGAGAGAATTGCGATGGCTGATAAACAGGGGGGCGTGGGCAATGTTAGGGATCAGCGGGTCCTGAAGGACTCCCAGGGTCCAGTGACCAGAGCAGTGTCACGCAGGACAGGGGGCATGCTCCCTGGGATAGGGGGTGTTAGTTCTCCTCGGAATGTTGCCCTCGCGTTTGTCACCACCGGCACTCCCACCACTACCACCGTTACGACTTCGATGTCAGGAATACAGGGTATGACATCCGCTTCCGTGACTTCGGTTTCCACTTCCAGAGGGAAGAGTGCAGGGGCACAGCCCCTGAGTACTCCTAGTAGGTCTAGGATAGGTGGAGGGTTTGCTCAGCATCCCTCTGAGGTGAGAGAGCCTGCCTCACCTCCGTATGTTGCCTCTACTCCGTCTCAACCTGTGGGAATGGAAGCGTTGCTTCTGTGGTTGAGGGAGCGTAGCGAAGAAGAGGAGAAAGAGCGCGTCCGTCGCGAGGAAGAAAAGAAAGAGCGCGTCCGTCGCGAGGAAGAAGAGCGGAAAGAGCGCGTCCGTCGCGAGGAAGAGCGGAAAGAGCGCGTCCGTCGCGAGGAAGAAGAGCGGAAAGAGCGCGTCCGTCGCGAGGAAGAAAGGAGAGAGCGCCACTACCGGGTAGAGTTTGAACTTCTTAGGGAGCAGATTGCTCAGAGCACCAAAGCGCTACAGCAGGCCAGTCAGGTTCCAGGGACTGGCATTAAGCTTCCATCCCTGAAACTCCCTCAGCTGCAGGACGGAGATGACATAGATCAATTCATAGATCATTTTGTCTCTGCAGCTGAGGTGGGTGGACTCAATGATCAGCAGAAGAAGGCCTACATGGCCAATTCCTTGACGGGTAAAGCCAGGGAGGCTTTCAATGCCCTCCATTCAGGGGCTTCTTTCCAGGAACTTTTAGACGCTCTCAGGCGAAAATTCCATCTTACACCTGAGGCGTATCGGCGAAAGTTCCGCGAAGCTTGCAGGGAGGACGATGAGTCTTTCTATGACTTTGGCGAGCGCCTGAGGCGTGTCCTCAACTTATGGGAGAAGCTTTCTGGAAAGGATCTGAGAGAGCTGATCCTCACAGAGCAGTTCTACTGTGGGATCACTGATCAGTTGGCAACGGAAGTCCGGTGCCACAATCCAGATGGCTTTGATGGCATCATGAAAAAGGCCCAAGTTATCTGGGAGGCCAGAGAGTTTAATCCGGGTGGCCTTAATCCACCCATATCCACCCAATTATCTACAGCTGAGGTTTGGACAGATGAGGGGGAGCCTTCTAGAGCCCCAAGTGTGTTGTCTCCAACAAATGAAGTGAGGGCACGTGCTTTGAAGGAACGAGGCTGTTTTGAGTGTGGTAAGATGGGCCACCGAGCCAAACATTGTCCAGCCACCACTAAGCCCAGGAGAAGGCAGAGTTCTGTCACAAGAAGGGATTCGAACATTTCTGCAGATGGCTCTTCTTGCGATGTGGATTCTGAGCTTCCAGCCGTTATAGCGGGAGTGGCCACAACAAAGGCAGCAGCTAAGGAAGCTAGAGATCAGCTCAGACCACCCAGAGTGCTGAGTCAGGAGGGGGTTGACCCCAAGGTCGACAGGAAGACCCTTATTAACCTTCAGAAACGGGACCCCTCACTGAAGACTCTGTGGGCCAGGGTACAAGTAGCTGAGGATCAGAAGGCGGGCCCTGCGGTACAATATGTTGTATCCAAGGGAGTCCTTACCCGCATCTTCCACAAGGGACTCCTCAGACAGAGGCAACTTCTGGTGCCTCAGGGCTTAAGAGAAACGGCACTCAGAGCGATTCATGTCACCCCCACAGCAGGACACCTGGGTGCAAGGCGCACTCTGAAGCGTCTATGGCAGCAGTTTGCCTGGCCAGGAATGACAAGGGATGTCAGGGAGTATTGCCAATCTTGCGGGGTCTGCCAGAAGACACCCAGGGGGAAAAGCAGCAAGACTTCTTTAGGGTCAGTACCCCCAGCAACTATCCTACGTGAGATGGTGAGTGCTGGCCTGATGGGTCCCATCCTATCCTCTGTTGAGAAAGGTGCGGCGGGCATCTTGGGATGGCGAACACAATCCACTCCAGTGTTCCCATCGTTTCTGCCCAGTAGGCCGCCAATACCTGGGATGGACCATCAGGCTTTAGCTTCACTCATTCGGCCTCCGATCTATCAACGGAGTAGACAACGTGGGAAGAGACTACCTCAGTAGGATGTCTGCTGGAGATAATTCCTCGAAATGTGACGCAGGTAGGCATAGTGAGCCATAGGGAGTGTGAGCTCTCCTGCTTACTCACACATAGACTTAGGGGGTTGCTATAGTGAAGCATAGGGAACTGGACCCTCCCCATTACCAGTAAGAGAGATTAAATAGGATATGACCATTCCCCTCAACTTGAGACACTCCCTTTAGGAGGGCTTAGCCGCACCCTCCGACCTTTGACCCCACAAAAGGGTACTAGTCCACCCTGGGGTCAGTTCTGTTGCAGGCGGGCCCATGGGAGAGCCGGTAGCTTCCCTTGGTAGGCCTGTATTTTTTTTTTCCCAGTTCCCTACCTCCCCGGAAGCTCCACGCCAGGTGGCGTCATCCATTAAGAGGGCTGAAAATCCGGGAAAGGTATGGGAGGGATTGGCTGTCATGGCTTTGCCTACACCACTGGCATAGACCCTCAGGTGGGTGAGATGCCGGTGCTGGGCCTGGTAATGACGGTCACTCCTATGGGAAGCGGCGGAGGATCGACCTGGGGTGAGGTTCTGGCGACCCTCACTTTTGGTGGGGGATTTGTCACGAGTCGACCCAGGTTCGAATCCTCACACCCCTTCACCACCCCACTTACACCTCTCCTGACCGCCAGGGTGAAGGACTAGCGCCCTGGACAGGGAGGGAGAGGTGTGGTTTTAAGGGGACTGACGGGAGGTCCTTTACCTCCACACCATTTTTTTTTTCCACCCTCCCCACTTTAGTTTTTTATTGTTATCCATAACCCTGAGCGCAGGCTAGCGTGCGCATGGGATTTTTATGTAACATGTTGTGTAGCCATGCGTAAAACTCCCTGAGTGGCCGCGTACGAGGCGCCCGTGCGTGGCGGGGTTTTCCGCCGAAACCGGGGTGAGAGCTCACCTGAGTTCAGGTGATAGCCGGCATATATATTGCCTGTCGTGATGTCACCCCGGGGACACCTTGTGCTCGGTAGCCAAGGTGCAGGGACAGACCTCCTTGCCGACGCAGGAGTGGTGGTGCCGCGATCGGCACAAGACTGTTATCCACACGAGCTGTCTGAGGTATGTAGTGTGTGGCAGAAATCAAATTTATTTTATTTGGTTTAGACACTCGGAAGTGTCCAACATTTTTTCGGATGCATGCAACTTATTTGTTTGAATTATTTACTCATTTCCGCCGACTGGAGTGAGTGGGTGTTGCACCGGGGTTTCGAACCCACGACTTCACCACTTTATGTTTTGGTTCCAATAGTTTCTTCTCTCGAACTCTGCCTTGGTGGGGGAAGAGAGAAGATAGGTTTTCCGAACACGCAGATTCCTTTTGGTTCCAAGACTTTATTTTCAGCGCTTCATTCTTTTGTTTCTTTTTATGATTCTGGGGTTTTCGGGCCGTCGTGGTGGATTGAAACTGGAGGGGACCGCAGGTTCACCGGCGTCGTCTGATTGAAGCACTATCCCCAGTAATCCGTCCTGTTCCTCTGACTGTAGGGATATATGTGGGCAGTCAGAGGTTATGTCGTGTTTATTTGTATGTCGGTGTGACAGCTTATTTGAACTTGCAGTTGTAACCTCATGGAGGAGTTATGATGGAAATTGTTGTGGATTGCTAAGGTGGGGGAAGGCAAGGGATGGAGGGGGGTTGACACTCATTATGTGACCAAACATTAATTCCTGGCCACAGCTTGTTGTTGTTTGTGTGTGGGCAGGCGGCAGCAGGGGCCGTTTGTGTTTTGGGCAGACGGGACTGAATGTCGGGTGGGACAGACCTCGGGTCTGGACAGCGTGTCGGGCAGAACACCGCACCCGGCATTCC
>CM060345.1:17533779-17536279 GCA_030674155.1 Stramonita haemastoma | reverse complement strand
GAAATCGTCTTTGGTTCCCACCAAACAACAACAAATTATTACCGTGGTGAAGGCTTTTTTTTCTTTGAGAATTGCAAGCTGGAAATTGCAACCTGAAAATTGTGTCTTTCTACTTAGAGCCAATATAATAACATACATACAATCTTTTCTTGAACAAATTCTGTTTAAACCAACATTTCAGAAAATGAAAAACCCACTTCGACGCAATACAATGCAAAGACGAGCAACAAAACTATAGCCATCTCTAAAAAAAAAAAGTACATGCCATTTAGGAGATTGAAAATATGGCTGTTTATTTATTTATTTATTTATTTTATCGATTTGTTTTACAAGATACAGCGCTATATAAATTCCATGTATTATTATTATTATTATTATTATTATTATTATTATTATTTTACATCGAGGATATTGGGATAAGCAATATTGTGCTTTTTTACATCCAGTCCCCGTGTGTATGCAGTTTTGTAAATGTCATCGGTTCCTACTGGCACACGATGGCCTACTCTTACGAAAAGCGCAACAGGATTTAACGAGCGCGCAAAATGTTCTGCGTGGCGTTCACACACGAGGCCTCGGTGTCTAGTCTCATCCGAAGAACTTTTGGGGGAGCGTGGAGTCAGCACTGATGTTAACTCCAGGAGAAAAATCTCCTCGAACGGGAATCGAACCCAGGTCGTCGAATTGCGAGGGCAATGTTCTGACCACTAGGCTATCCTGTAGCTATGACGAAGTACAACACAGCGACGAACAACGAAGCTGCAGTGTGTATTCTAACCTTCTCTACTGGTTACGTTTTTGTCTAGGGAAAGTATGTCAGCATGTGATACTGTGTTGATGATCAGAATAAGTGCTAACAATGTATGGCACTGATAGAACAGAAAGATTAACTCTACAAGCGTGTGGGTGGAGACTTTGTGCGCACGCGTATGCACGCGCGCGCGTGTGTGCCCCCCAAAAAACAAACAAACAAACAAACAACAACAAAAAAACATGAACACTCAGACTACATTGTTCTCTTTATTGTTCTCTTTCTTTCTTTGTAAAAAAAAAAGTTTTTAGGTCTTTCACACACACACACACACACACACACACACACACACACACACACACACACACACACACACACACACACACACGTGGGTTCTTTTACGTGCGCTAAATAGTGATGGAATTGCCTGTATCCATCTTTCAATGTTTACTGTTATGGTCCATGTTTCACATCAGTTTGGACATCACATGGACATCAGTTTGATCTTTAAAAAACAACAACAGCATAACAACATAAGTATCCTTGATGTAAAAACAACAAAAACACCCCTATCATACTCCCTCCCCCTAAACCTCCTCCCACTCCCCTACCCCCACCCTACTCCTCCCCTACACCTATCCCCCCACCCTACTCCTCCCCCTTCCCTACCCCCACCCTACTCCTCCCCCTTCCCTACACCTATCCCCCCACCCTACTCCTCCCCCTTCCCTACACCTCCCCCCACCCTACTCATCCTCCTAAACCTACCCCCACCCTACACCTACCCCCCACCCTATTCCTCCCCCTTCCCCCACCCTACTCCTCCCCCTTCCCCCACCCTACTCCTCCCCCTAAACTTCCTCCCCCTTCCCTACACCTACCCCCACCCTACTCCTCCCCCTAAACCTCCTCCTCCCCCTAAACCTCCTCCTCCCCCTAAACCTCCTCCCCCTTCCCTACACCTACCCCGACCCTACTCCCCCACCCTACTCCTCCCCCTTCCCCCACCCTACTCCTCCCCCTTCCCCCACCCTACTCCTCCCCTTTCCCCCACCCTACTCCTCCCCTCTCCCCACCCTACTCCTCCCCCCCCTACCCTCCCCCTAAACCTCCTCCTCCCCCTAAACCTCCCCCCCCCTACTCCCCCTCACCCTACCCCTCCCCTAAACCTCCTCCCCCTTCCCCTTCACTCCTCCCACCCCACCTACTCCCCTCCCCCCTAATCCTCCTCCCCCCTTCCCCCTACTCCTCCCCCTCCCCTACCCCACCCTCACCCCCCCACCCTCTCCTCCCCCTCCACCTACCCACTTCCTCCCCTCTCCCCCCCTCACACCTACCCCCCCACCCTACTCCTCCCCCTTCCCTACACCTACCTCCCCACCCTACTCCTCCCCCTAAACCCCCCCCTTCCCTACACCTACCCCCCACCTACTCCTCCCCCCACTACTCCCACCATACCTAACCTCCTCCCCCACCATACTCCCCCCTTAAACCTCCTCCCCCCCCTATTCTCCCCCCCCTAACTCCTCCCCACCCTATTCTTCCCCCCCTAAACCACCTCCCCCCACCATACTCCCCCCCTTAAACCTCCTCCTCCCACCCCTATTCTCCCCCCCCCTAAACCTCCTCCCCCACCCCTATTCTCCCCCCCCTAAACCTCCTCCCCCACCATACTCCCCCCCTTAAACCTCCTCCCCCACCCCTATTCTTCCCCCCCCCCTAAACGTCCTCCCCCACCATACTCCCCCC
>CM060345.1:17518779-17526279 GCA_030674155.1 Stramonita haemastoma | reverse complement strand
CAAACGCAGACACGGAAATGCGCCTACAGGTTTGAAGTATGTGCGGCACCCACCCACGCAGGAATGCTCAGGGATTCTTAAAGTACGAACAGAAACGCAGTTCTATCCTGATGCGAGTGTAGTGGAGGAATTTGTTTTAGAAAGAACATCCCCCCCCCCCCCTATCTAAGCCCAACGTGGGTCCTGTCTGTACAGCATAAATAGTATCCCCACCTTCTGGAAATTCTGTGCTAGGAATTCCCTCTTTTCTATTCTCCTCTTTGTTTCTACCTTGTTCCTTTATCTTTAATGTCACCTTCTCTTCTTCTTGTCTATTTTCTGCCTTCTTGGTCCATTCTCCAGCCTATTTTTTTCCCACAAAAAAAGATTTTAAAGAAAACGATTCTCTCCCATGCTGAAGTCAGATGTGCTGGACCTGGCTTGTCAGGCGCTTAATGGCAGCACAACGCATTTTCACTCTTATGACAGGCAACAGTAGTTGCTGCCCGAGTATTAGACAATGAACAAGAAGAAACCATGACTTTCCTGCCCATAACCCAAGCTGTAAAGCAGTGCAGACTCCACTCTCCCAAAAGTCCTTCGGATAAGACTATAAACCCAAGCCCCCCTGTGCGAATGCATGCAGGACATCTTGCGCACACGTTAAATCCTGTTCCGCTTTTCGTAAAAGCAGGCCATTGTGTGCCAGTGGGAACAGATGACAAGATTTACAAAACTGCATGCACACGGGGACTGGATGTAAAAAAAATGCACACGAGGCTTATTCCATTATCCTCGATATAAAAGAATAAAACTACAGCACCACAGTGGCTGATTTGACTGCAATATTATTTTTTTTCCCCGCAGCCTCTTCTTCTGTAGTGTAATGTGTCTGTCCTGCTGTTTCACGCCACTCATCCCGCCCTCTTGATCCAGCATACTTGGCTTGTCATGTCGCATCTTCAGAGTCTGATGTCCACAAGAAGCTTATCAGTGTTAAGACTGTTGCTAGGCCATGGCTAGAGAGGCCCTGCACTACTGCTGGGTGAGTCTGACTTTGGTGGTGTTCAGTGTTGCTAGTTTGAGCTTACCATATGCAGGAGCCACCTAGCTTAACCTCTTGCATTTGGATTCTCTGAACACAAACTGCCCTAGATTTTGCATTTCATCACGAAATCAGGTCAGGCCACATGCTCCTCGCCTTTTCCTCCTTCTAAGTACACACCTGCAGCTATAATTACTTCCAGACACTCAACAGGATTTCTCCTTCTAGCCTGTAAGAGCTTTGACATGTGGTAGCAATTAGTGATGGTCACAGCGTGATGGAAATCTACAGTGTGTAAATCCGGATTGGGACTTGGTGGGGGGGGAGGGGGTAATTATTCAATTCCGGCAAATCTGGATTGGGACTAAGAGGGTTAATGACTTACATGTGGGTGTCTAGACAATGTCCCTCTATCGACCTCCCACAAATCTCCAACCCCAAAGGCTCGACTATAACTCACCACAGGCACAAAATGTATGGGAAACCGAAACCGAGGTTGACCACCATGAGACCAGAGCATCCTGGACCAGTGAATCAGAGTATTCTTTTATTGCATGATGATCAATGATGAGGATGATGTCATGATGATGATGTGGAAGTGTGTATATATGCTTTGAGGCTTGAAAGGGTTGTACTCTTACATATCCTGTCATAGTAGTATGTTCTGGTGTCAACCGGGTTCGAGAGATACAAATACCTGCAGTATAGGTCAGGTAATTTGAACAACACTCTCAAAATCACATTAAAACTCTTAGTGTTCTGAACCACTCGAAAGTGCAGTAACATCGTGGTCCTGAACCACTCGAAAGTGAGGTATCATCATGCCATACTTTTTAAGCCGAGTATGGCCAAAGGAAACCTTTTTTCTCTGTCCATGCACACTAGACACCTTAGGAGAATGGTTTTGTTTTAGTATTGCAGTGATTTCATACAGAATACATGGAAACACCACCCACACAATTGTGTTTAATTATGCTGTTTACTAGAAATTACATAATAATTGCGGACAAAACAAGCAAACAACTTTTGACACAAACACGAAAGAAAAATAATGCAACATATCTAACAATCATTTGCCCACACTGTTCTCAAATTTCATGCAGTTCTGATGTATAGTACGAGATATATTACATTTTAAACATACCCTCCCATTTCAGCTCATTTTGGCCAAATCCTTCTGTGCATAGGAAGCTGATTGTGTCAGTTCACTATAAGAACTAAAAGTTTTAAATATTAACTCTTAGTGTCCTACAGTGAACTTTTAATTAACTTTTAATGTGGATGAAGTGGACTGTGTGGTCCCAGACATCCCAATGAGCCTGTTAAGAACCTCCCTCTTTTAACCCTCTTGCATTCGGATTCTCTGAACACAAATCGCCCCTAGATTTACGCATTCCATCACGAAATCAGGTCAGGCACACATACTCGCTCAGAGAGGCGGGGATAGCCTTGTGGTCAGAGTGATGCACTTGTGATTTGCTGACCCGGGTTCGAATCTCGTTCAAGAGGATTTTTCCCCTGGAGTTAACATCAGTGCTGACTCCACTCCCCCTAAAGTCCTTGGATGAGACTATAGACTGAGGTCTATGTGCATCATGGTTCAATAATCTTGCACACTCATTAAAACCTGTTCAGCTTTTTGGAAGAGTAGGCCATTGTGTGCTGGTGGGAATGGATGATACAATTGACAAAACTGCATGCACACAAGGACTGGATGTAAAAAACACAAGTGTGCTTATTCCATTCTCGAAATATAAGAATAAAAAAAAAAAAACAAAAACAAAATTAACATAAAAATCACAACACAACAACACACACTCCCCCAACAACAATCCCCAACTAACACACCACACAACCACACACATCATCACAGTAAATAATGCACCAACAAAAAGAAGCATACAACAGTATTGACACACAACACACACTGCCTGTGCACTACTTGAGAGACCCCCCCCACCCACCCCCCCCCCCCCACCCACACCCCCACCCACCACACCACACCCATCCCACACACACCACCCTACCACACCACACACACACACACAACCACACAAAAAGACATCATCAACACAGTTAAATTTATATTTTTGGAACAACAAATTGGAAAAAAAAGCACAAAAAAAGGCAGTAAAAACATGGACAGTAGTGTTGACACACACACACACACACAGCCTGTGCCACTACTTGGTCAGCTGGGAAGGAGGGGTGAAAAATCCGCCCCTGCTTGCTGGCTGCTCGCGATGGTGCCAGACCCAGGAGCTTCTGGATGTTCTGAAAAAGATAGAAAAAAAAACGTGTGTTTTTCAAATTTGTGACGCTCCACCACAAATGAGTCGCTTAGCACATTACCCAATTTTGCGCTAAGAGCCATTAAAGGCCGGTGGGGGTCATGTTGTCACTTTTGAGATTTTGATTGATTTTTAAACTATATTCTACCTTGTAATGAAATATCAAGGCATAAGTTTTATTGCTTTTGCTTTTAAATGTGTTTTGAAAATACCCAAGCCCTCATTCTGACAACCTGTTAGAAAATAAACCTGCCCGTTTCTTATTTTCTCACATCCTGCAGTCTATCATTTCAACTTGTGATAACTTTGCACAGGATTGTCTGATTTTCAATCTGTTTTTTTATATTGGATAGCCATTTTACTGCAGATTAATAACTTGTCAATAACTAAATATTGACCTCTGGTGCAATGTGACTCCTTATGCGGTGAAGCGTCACATTTGCTATTGGTAGGGTATGTTAAGTTTGTGCAGTACAATATAGTGTGATCGGATAAAGTATTATAAAACAGTAAAATATTGAAAAGATGCTATACTATGTTGCATTGAAGTGCATCATTCTGCACTGAAACATGCAATATCTACACTCACCACACCCCACCACACTATACCAATCATCATACCCACCACACCACTCCACACCACACATTACACACCCCATCATACACACCAGGGGGACGGAATAGCCTAGTGGTCAGAACATTGCGCTCACAATCTAATGACCCAAGTTCGAATTCCGGTCGAAGAGGATTTTTCCTGTGGAGTTAACATCAGTGTGACTCCACTCCCCCAAAATTCCACCGGATGAGACTAAAACAAGGCCCCGTGTGCAAACGCACGCAGAACATCTTGCGCACATGTTAAACCCTATTCCGCTTTTCGTAAGAGTAGGCCATCATGTGCCGGTGGGAATGATGACATTTACAAAACAGCATACACACGGGGACTGGATGTAAAAAAGCACAAGAGTGCTTTATCCCAATATCGATATAAAAGAATTTAAAAAAAAAAAAAAAAAAAAAAAAAAACCACCCACACCACACCACCACACATCCCAACCCCACCCACTCCATTCTACCCCCACCTCGCTCCACTCCTTACCTCCCCCACCCTAACCCCCTCACCCTCTATCTCCCCCCCCCAACCCCCCTCATACCCCTCCCCCCCCCCCCCCCCCAAACCGAAACTAAAACAAAACACCAAAACAACCCCCCCCCCCCCCCCCCCCCCCCCAAAAAAAAAAAAGAAGCAGAAGAGAGGAGGTCAGGTAGGCAGTAGACAGGTAAGGTGAGGTACCTGTCTGATGGACATGGTGCAGAGGATGTAGAGGAAGATGAAGGAGCAGTGGGTGTAGTCCTCCCCGGGCAGGTTGCGGTGGGAGATGCCCTGGATGAGGGAGATGGGGGTGAAGGGCAGGGTGGCCACCACGCGCCCGTCAAATCTGCACAACACCACCACCACCAAATTGATTTTTTATTTGGGTTTTTTTTTTGTTGTTGCTTGATTTGTTTTGGGGGCAGGATAGCTCCAGTGGTCAGAGCACTCGCTTTCCCCCCCAGTCAAGTTTATAAACACTCTTGCGTTCTGATTCTCTGAACACGAACTGCCCCTAGATTTTCGCATTCCATCACGAATCAGGTCAGGCACACATGCTCGCTGGCCTTTTTTTCTCCTTCTAAGTATATACCAGCAGCTGTAATTACTTCCAGACTCTCAACAGGATTTCTCCTTCTAGCCTGATAGAGCTTTGACATGTGTAGCAATTAGTGATGGTCACAGCGTGATGGTAATCTACTGTGTGTAAATCCCAGATCGGTACTTAGGGGGGGTAATTATTCAATCTGGCAAATCCTGGATCGAGACTAAGAGGGTTAAAATATTACGTTAAGATTGTTTTCATCCATGACAAGCTCTTAGAACACCAACCCGTACCCTGGGTTAAAAGAGAACAAAACCTTATAAAGTTAGTATCGCTGCTTATATGGCCAGGCACTTAAAGACAGTCGTACACACAAACTTCTCATCCAGTGAATATCTATTGTCTCACAGTGATTCCCTGCCCGGTCTGATGAGTGAGACAGAGTGCATATTCTAGGCGACAGGATAGCCTAGTGGTTAGAACATTGCACTCGCAATCTGATGACCCAGGTTCAAATCCCGTTCAAAGGGATATTTTCCCCTGGAGTTAACATCAATACCGACTCCACTCCCCACAAAAGTCCTTTGGATGAGACTATAAACCAAGGCCCCGTGTGCACACAGAACATCTTAAACGCATGTTAAAACCTGTTCCGCTTTTCGAAAGAGTAAGCCAGTGTGTGCTGGTGGGAACGGATGACAAAATTGATAAAACTGCATACACACAGGGACTGGATGTAAAAAAAAAGCACCTAAGTGCTTATTCCATTATCCTCGATATAAAAGAATGAATAAATAAATAAATGACCCTCTGGGTGTTAATCTGGGGAACGCCCAAAAATAACATACTGTAAGAAAGCAGTAACGAAGAAACGTCGGCCCTTTACTCACATTGTGTTGAACATGCTGAGTAGAGCAGTGAATGTGAAGCCGATGGCAAACATGGACTTCATCTTCACCTGACAGTCAGAAATAAATTTATTCAAATATCACAAAGTTTTACCATACATTACACACCATCTCACGTCATCTTCAAGTTCCTAAACTGTCTATCCTAAATAAAAAATAAACATTGTCTCCTGCTATCTTCAACATATTTTTGTTGTTGTTGCAAGATTATGAATTAAACATGATACAAACAATAACAGAACATGATACAAACAATAACAGAACATGATACAAACAATAACAGACATCAGATATACTCATTTCTCATCCTCCACTTTTTTCTCATGCTGATATTCATTCATGAACAATAACAGAAATGTAATCTTCTGACCTCTAAGTTCTTCAGACTTTTTTTTTTTTTAACTGACACAATTTTATGCTAACCAATTAATTTTTAATCACCTTTTCTTGCAACCATATTCTTAATATGTGACAGAGCATGGGAAAAACTAACTCATGTCCTACAGTGCTCGGAGCTATAGTGAAAAATTGTCTTCAACACTTAAAATACCAAATGTCTGGGTTCTTTTCATTTTGAATTTTTATTGGGCTTTTTACTTCACTTTAAAACACACACACACACACACACACACACACACACACACACACACACACACACACACACACACACAATATCTGCATAAAATTAATTCGCTTTCAGCGTAACCCCCCAAATCAAGGGAATTAACTCCTGTGGCTGCTCCAAAAGGATAATTACTTCCCTTCTCAAATGAATGAGCCTTTAGTTTACCAATCTATTTTTCCTAACTATTCTTCCATCAATTTTAAATCAAACAGCTGCCTTGGTATTCATTTTCCTATGTAAAAGATAAATAAACTTCACAGTAAAAGCCTTTCAGAAACACAGAAACTATTTTGTATGAAAGAAACTGTAAAATTCAAGAACTATGGAAACCTTGCAAAAGGTGACTTCAAAATCTAATTCCAGACCTCATGAAGACTTCTGAAAACTCTCAGTTTATGACACAGGGAAAGTGTTTTATCCACATAAAAAAAATCTTTTTTGGGGGTGGAACAGAAATAAATATTACAAAACATCTCAGCAGACAATACACATTCAATAACACCTCACGTTTAAGAGCAATAACAACAATACTAATACTGCTACTACAAGATTAAAGCGCTTTGATTTGTTTTTCAAAGATATAGCGCTATATAATTTCCATGTATCATTATTAATATTATTATTATTATTATGAACCAGACAAAAAAGAAAGAAAGTTATTTACCATGGACAAATCACGGCTGTGATTCTTCAGCTTTTCCTCCTGTCTCTCTGCACAACACCACAGGGTACATACATGAAACCACAGGGACACATACACATGGGGACTGGATGTAAAAAAAAGGCACGAGTGCTTATTCCATTATCCTCGGTATGGAATAATAAATAAATAAAAAATAAATAAATAAATAAATACACCACAGCCTGTGAGAATTTCCAACTTTATGCTAGCCACAAGAATCAAGTAGAAATAAACAAACAAAAATTTGGTACAGCTTGTTCTTTTTGTTGACATTGTTCTAGGTTTGTTTGTGTATTTTTTGTTCTACATCATTGTCTCAGTTACTTTAGTATA
>CM060345.1:17511279-17513779 GCA_030674155.1 Stramonita haemastoma | reverse complement strand
CTCTTGAGGGTCAGGGAAGGTAAAGCAGCGAGGGGAAAGAAGATGGGCACCGCCCTCAATATGCTGGCCCCTAGAGAAGCTGAGGTCTCTGATGCCTTGCTCCCCAATGACCAATAAGTTTATGGGAATACTTTTACCTTTTACTGTCTGTGATGTTCTTGTCATGCTGTTCTCATACTGCTCATTCTGGTTTCCATGTCCGAGCCATACCTATTTATTAATTCTTTTATATCGACAATAATGGAATAAGCACTCATTTGCTTTTTTACATCCAGTCCCCGTGTGTATGCAGTTTTGTAAATCTTGTCATCTGTTCCCACCAGCACACAATGGCCTACTCTTATGAAGAGCAGAACAGGATTTCACGTGTGCGCAAGATGTTATGCGTGCGTTCGCTCACAGGGCTTCAGTTTACAGTCTCATCCAAAAGACTTTTGGGGCAAGTGGAGTCAGCACTGATGTTAACTCCAGGGGGAAAATCCCCTCGAACGGGAATCGAACTCGGGTTGTCAAATTGCCGGCGCAATGTTATGACCACTAGGCTATCCTGTCTTAGGCTTGTCGTGGTGTGTCCTCAGGGTTACAAGTCCATGTTATTGCCAGTGTTAGGCTGCTGAGAGGACCGCCAGCCAGAAGGGCCATGCATGCACTGCTGCTGGGTCACTTTGACAGTGTTCAGTATAGTAAGTGCCTGTTCTGAGCGTGCCAGCACATGTGGGACACCATCTATCTAGCCCGTTACAATGATAGCTTAGTTGTGGAGCTAGACTGAGTGAAACACTTATCCAGGGTGGACGTGGTGCCTACACAATGTACTTGGAAGAGTAGGCTGTTTGTGCAGGTGGGAATGGATGGCAGAATGATGATTTGCTGTGTCAGGAATGGTCAGGAATGGTGGTGATGATGTGTCATTTGCAATGGTGATGACAAGAGGGAGAGGGAAAAAGAGAGAGAGGAGAGAGAGAGGGAGGGGGAGAGAGAGAGAGAGAGAGAGAGAGAGAGAGAGAGAGAGAGAGAGAGAGAGAGAGAGAGAGAGAGAGAGGGGGGAGGGAGAGAGAGAGAGAGAGAGAGAGAGAGAGAGAGAGAGAGAGAGAGAGAGAGAGAGAGAGAGAGAGAGAGAGAGAGAGAGGTGCGCGCGCACACACACACACACACACACACACACACACACACACACACACACACACACACACACACACACACACACACACACACAAGCACGCACACACTACACTTACAGAAAAATACATATTCATATTTATATTGCAGCAAATACTTTGACATAGAACATACAATAACAACATTCATATTGCAGAATTATAAACCATTCCCAAAACTCATACAAAAGCCCACCACAATCATTACAATTTCATACTTTTTTGACAATCAAAACAAAAAAATTTTAACACCAGATCAGAATCCATTGAACAGGTAATCTCATTCACGTAAATCAGCAGAGTTGGAAACTGGAAATCACCTAAACAACATTAACTTTTTCAATCCTGAGCAACTGGTGACAGTAACTTCCCTTTTTCTAAATTCTTCCCAAATTGATGTCCCTTTCAGCAGGAAAACTGACCATAGTTGCACCAAAGGACAAAGCGTTTATACCTCTTGCTTTTAGCAGAACCAAGAAGGAACTCTATAAAATCTCCCTTTCATGGGGATGGGGTGGGGTAGTCTAGTGGTTAGAGTGTTGAGCTCAAGATCTGATGGTGCGAGTTTGAGCCATGCCCATTTGAGGGGATTCCTTTAAAAAAAAAAAAAACTTTTATATCAAGGATAATGGGATAAGCACTCTTGTGCTTTTTTACATCCAGTCCCCCTGTGTATGCAGTTTTGTAAATGTCATCTGTTCCCACCGGCACACAATAGCCTACTCTTATGACAAGCGGAACAGGATTTAACATGTGCACAAGATGTTCTGTGTGCGTTCACACACGGGGCCTTGTTTGTAAAGTCTCATCTGAAGGACTTTTGGGGAGAGTGAAGTACCCATTCCACTAGCCTTAAAGTCTCTCAGGTTAGACTTTAAGCTGAAATTTTGTACATGAACATAGAGAGCATCTTGCACATGTGTTAAAACCGATTCTGCCTTTTGTAAAACTAGGCCATTGCACAACAGCAGACAAAATTGAAAAAAAAACCCCAAAACCCCTACGGCCTCAATGGTGTTGTGTTTAGACATCATCCCTGAAGTTGGAATGCAGCTACCTTGAAAAGTCTGGTTATATTTCCCCTTTTAGTGATACCTAGGGGAGACTGGTTATAATTTATCTCCCCTTTTTTTAGTGATACCTGGGACAGACTGGTTATATCTCCCCTTTTTTTCGTGATACCTGGGAGAGACTGGTTATATCTCCCTTTTAGTGATACCAAGGACAGACTGGTTATACCTCCCCTTTTAGTAATATCTGGGAGAGACTGGTTATATCTCACCTTTTAGTGATACCTGGGAGAGACTGGTTATATCTCCCCTGGGAGAGACTGGTTATTTCTC
>CM060345.1:17486279-17506279 GCA_030674155.1 Stramonita haemastoma | reverse complement strand
CTCTGCGTGAAAATTTGGGCTGCTCTCTCTTCCCCGGGGAGAGCACGTCACCGCCACAAGTGCAGCGCCTACCCATTATTTTTTTTCCCCCCTCAGGGATGGTGTCTAAACACGACAAATGTGTGTATGCTGGTTTTAAAAAAAAAAAAATTTTGTCATCTGCTCCTATCGGCACACGATGGCCTGCTCTTCCGAAAGGCGGAACGGGGTTTTAACGTGTGTGCAAAATGTTCTGCATGCGTTCACACACAGGGCCTCGGTTTATAGTCTCATCCGAATGACCAAACCTTAGATTTTGGTATACCGGCTTGCGCTTGGTGCAGCGGTTAAGCTGTAGTATATATAGTGCCTTGGGGTTTACAGACTGGAAGGTTTACGGGTTCAAATCCTGTAAGTGTCATAGGAATTTTTTTTTTTTTGACTCTGGCCAGCTCCTATTTATTCGATTTTTTATTTTATTTATTCTTCTTATCAAGAATAATTAAATAAGCACTCATGTGCTTTTTTACATCCAGTCCCCTTGTATATGCAGTTTTGAAAAATGTCACCTGTTCCCACTGGTATACAATGGCCTACTCTTACGAAAAGCGGAACAGGATTTTACGTGTGTGCAAGATGTTCAACAGACTGGAAGGTTCTGGGTTCAAATCCTGTAAGAGTCATTGGGATTTTTTTTTTTTTTGACTCTGGCCGGCTCCTACCCAGAGTGAGTGTGCTGTGTGGGCTCAGTGGGAAGACTGAGGGACCACATGGTTGAGCTTCATCCACTTTACTAGCGCGAGTTTGAGAGTGTTGACCAACACTGCAGGTGTCTGTATCTCTCGGGCCCGGTTGACGCCAGTATATATATTGTGATAGGAAGCGCAGAGTACAGCCCTGTCACACAGTCTCAAAGGACATGCACTTCCATAGCAGCGTTGTTACATTATCCTCATCAATAAAAGAAAATTGTCTCTGATTCTGTGGTTTACAGAAGATGAGCCAGCAAAAAAATAAAAAAAAAGTTCCTTTGTTATTTCAGTCATAGGTAGTGTAGTGGTGGCTTGAACCCATGTGATTAGATCACCAGCTCAACACTCTAACCACTAGGCCATCCCACCCACCCCTACCCCCCAAAAGGCCTGTTCAAGGGGATATTTTTTTCTCTAGGGTAAACATCAGTACCAACCAACTCCACTCCAGTCCCACAAAAATATTCTTCAGATGAGACTGACTAAAAACTGAGGTCATTTGTGCAAACACACGCAGAACACAGGGAACGGGATAGCCTAATGGTCAGAAAATTGTGAGAGAAAGAGACAGACAGACAGAGACAAAGAGAGACAGACACAGACAGACAGAGACTGAGAGACAATGGGTGAGAGAGATTCAGATTCGGATTCTCTCAGTGTGTGTGTGTGTGTGCGCTTGTGCGTGTGCGTGTGTGCGTGCGTGCGTGCGTGCGTGCGTGCGTGTGTGTGTGTGTGTGTGTGTGAGAGAGAGAGAGAGAGAGAGAGAGAGAGAGACAGACAGACAGACAGAGAGACAGAGACAGAGAGAGAGGCACAGAGAGAGACAGAGAGACAAAGAGACAAAGAGAGAGAGACAGAGACAGAGAGACAGAGCGAGAGTGTGTGTGTGTGTGTGTGTGTGTGTGTGTGTGTGTGTGTGTGTGTGTGTGTGTGTGTGTGTGTGTGTGTGTGCATGCATGCATACATACATGCACGCATGTGCATGTGTTGCACACACATGTATACATACAGGCATGTGCGTGCATGTCTGCATATGTTTTACCTGGAGAAACATCCCAGCAGGCCCTCTGTTGCTGCAGGTAGTAGAAGCCAGCCAGCCCAAAATAGACCAGGACAGAGAGAGAAGCGGCCATCCACACCACCAAGTTTCCCAGCAGGTGGATCTGGGACTGTACAATAACACACAAACAATGTAAGGCATGTACCAGAATGCACATATTTGATCTGCCAAGACTCTGTACAACTTCTCGGGGATGACAGCTTGGTCAGACAGTGGAAATGTGGCCTCTGGAAAGTGGCTGCATGAAAACTACATTTTGCCGCTATGGGCAAAGTGCATGCCACGGACGGTTTTTCGACCACCCCCCCCCCCCCCAAAGATACAGAACATCGCACAATTCACAGGTGTGGATCTAAATTTAGATCCATGACACTGCGATTGGCAGTTCCGATCGCATGGGTAGTAATCCAATTACTGCCCCATCACAGACAGATTCAACAAATGCTTTTTTAACTCTCAGAGGACGGCAGTCTGCTATATAGCGGATTTGCTGTTTGCAGATTTTTCACATGACGGCTGCACTGATACTATGACTAGTGCAGCTTAACATACTTTCGTGAGCCTATCCAAGATCGAATGCAGAGTGTTGTCAGGTGATTCCATGTGTTCCAAACTCTTTGTTTGTGGTTGCAGAGAGTAGCTGACACGGAGTACAAAATTAATGGTATTTTCTTCATGCTAGTCAAAGCTGAAATATTTAAGTGAGAGCTTCAATCTTTTGATATGTACTAACCCAGCATATTATTTATAAGTTAAAACAAATTTCAGTCTCTTTCTATGTGTTTTGTATTTTTTATGATTTTTTTTTTTACTAACCATTACAAATGGGCCGTCCATGGGGAAAAGCAAGGGAGATAACTGGCCATCCCGAGTGAGCTAATGAGGGAAAGGAATAAGCACATAAAACTGCCTTTTCCCCCCCTCAGCATTACACAAATATATGAAAGAATTGAACGATCTTGTATTGGTCATGTAACTTTGTGAAATAGTCTTCCTTCCCAAACAGTAGTCACCAGTAATTAACATCCCAAATATCTCCCCCTAACCCCTCTCCATCCATTCTGATCAATGCACTCCTTCTTTCCACATATCCACCCCCCTTCCCCCATCACAACCCCACACCTCCCCAGGGGATTTTTCCCCTGGAGTTAACATCAGTGCTGACTCCACTCCCCACAAAAGTCCTCTGGATGAGACCATAAACCGAGGTCCTGTGTGCGAATGCACACGGAACACCTTGCGCACACGTTAAATCCTGTTCCGCTTTTCGTAAGAGTAGGCCATTGTGTGCCTGTGGGATCAGATGACAAGATTTACAAAATTGCATACACATGGGAACTGGATGTAAAAAAGCACACAAGTGCTTATTCCATTATCCTCGATGTAAAAGAATAAATAAATAAATAAATAAAATAAAAAATACATAACCCCCAACTGTCATCTAAATGAAGTGACACCACACCACACCACACCACACCACACCACACCACACCACACCACACCACACCACATCACACCACACCAATTAATGTTGGTGAAATGTTTGTAGTTTGTTTTCGTTTTTTTTCCCCTTTTTTTTTGTTTGATTGTTTGTTAGGGATTTTCTGCTTTGTTTTTTGTTGGCTTTTTTTGTTTTTTTTTGGTTGTTTTTTTTAAAATAGATGGCTTGATAAAAAAAAAGCAAGCAAATTGATGCTTATTCAATGTATCATCTGGAAAAAAAAAAGATTTGATTTGATTTGATTTGATTTGATCTGATTTGATTTGATTTGATTTGACCACACCGCACCACAACCAACACCACACCACACCAACACCACACCACAAAACACCACACCACAAAACACACACCACCCTGACTCACATTATTGGAAGGACTCATCCAGTAGGCGATGTTTCGAACCATGAGAGGCCACTCGGCGGGCGTAGAGCTAAACTTGTGCTCTAGCTCTGTGTCCTGGCGGGAGGTGAACATCTTGACCTGCAGCTCCCACAGCTTGGCCAAGAACGACAACTTGGTGGGCTCCAGGGGAAGCAAATCTCCCGCCCCCACGTCGGCAATGCTCTCCCCTTCCTTGCCTTTTCCTGTCGACAGCAAAGTTAGGTAGGACTCACACAAAAGAAGCTTTAGGGTGGAAAATTTACGGACGTTTCAATTTCAAGGCTAACTTATCAGGCAGGCAAATGTCTTAACCATCCTGCCACCCTCCTTCTTGTGTTGGATTAAAGTGCCAACTGCAAGCACTGGTTTGAAGATGAATACACACACACTTGGACTTTAAACTAGTTTGACGATGAAATACACACACTTGGACTTTAGTTTGAAGATGAAATACACACACTTGAACTATGAAACTGGTTTGAAGATGAAATACACACACTTGGAAAAAGCTCCTACACACACACACACACACACACACACACACACACACACACACACACTCACTCACACAGACCCCACCCCCAACCCCCCATACAAACACACAACACACCACACACACCTCCCCCCCCCCCCCCCCCCCCACACACACAACCCCCCCCCCCCACACACTTACACCCCCCCCCCCCCCCCCCAAACCAAACCCAAAAACCCCATCCACTGACTCTTGCTGTAGCGATGCTCCTCCACATTCCAGACCGTGTCTCTCTGACTGATCAGACGGTCAGCAGACACCTCCAGCTGATGGAAGCCCCACTCAGGTAACTGCTTACCTGTGATCTGGTGACAGGTACAAACATGTCTACATATATAGCCACTTTTCTGAAATTGAATGAAGGAAAGAGAGGAATGAAGGAATGTACGAAGCAAGACCAGGCCAAGAGCTTTGTCAGTTACTGAGCAGTTTTTGTTTTTGTTTGTTTGTTTGTTCCTTGGCTAGAGCGCTGAGGTTCACCAATGGTGAAATTTTGTGCGTGCAACCATTTTACCCACCATTAAGGTAGCTGCATGCTGACTTCGGGATAGTTACTGATATAAGTTTAAGTGCCAAGGCCTAAACACAGCTGTCAGTTTCTTCCACTTTCAGCTCCTCTCAGCTGCTAATTAATCCACCCAATCCCAGCCCAGCTGGTGCTAATTATAGCAGGAACTAACCACACTTGGACAAGGTGAAATGAAAGGGTGCACTAACTATAGCATTCTTGACTGAGTAATGTTGGATTTGTGTACTGTGTAGCTAAACTGTTGGTATGTTTTGAAATGTTTCCACTGTCATTATCCATGACAAAGATTATTTACATAACAACCTATAATTCTGCATCAAAAAAGAAAAAAAAAATCTGAAGTTGGAGTATGGCTGCCTATATGGCCAGGTACATGAAAACAGCCATATGCGTGACATTATCATCCGGTGTTTTCCCACAGTCTCACAGTGATTCCCAGGTGTAAAGAGTGAGACAGACAGAGTGCACATCCTGGGTGACCCCTAGACACACTCCGGATCGAAAACTAAAGGGTAAAAAGGTAAAGGTGTCCCATGACCTAGGCGGTCATAGGGGAGCGAGGCATCAGAGACCTCAGCTTCTATAGGGGCCAGAATCTTGAGGGTGGTGCCCATCTCCTCTCCCTCGCTGCTTTACCTTCCCTGACCCTAAAGAGGGCAGGTACCCATTTACAGCTGGGTGAACTGGGGGACTGTACAGAAGCCAAGGCGTGCAAACGGTCACCCATCCAAGTGGTAACCACGGTTGATGCTGCTTGATTTGACTTGGGGAAAGCGAGCGCTCTGACCACTGAGCTATCCCACTCCCTCCAGAAAACTGATTGATCTAAATGCCAAAGCAGTTTTCCTTTGGTTGAACCTTGCTCAATGTCACTTGGTATACAATGTCACTTGGTACACAATGTCACTTGGTACACAATACATTACAATACAAAGCAATGCGGTACAAATGTTTTAGTGTCTTATCTAAAAAAAAGATCAAACTTTTGTCAAAGCCCTAAACTTCACACATCATCATGAGCTGACAGTGTGGATTTGAGGTCTCAAGGTGATACTCCCGCTTGAAAAGTGAAAAATCTGGGTTTGAAGTGTCTGGTGGTTCAATCCCCGTTTGTGACTAAAACTTTTCCCTCCATCCACAAGACCATGAGCACTGGTCTGGGTGCTAGGCTTTTGGATGAAACAATAAATGACACTCCCCTGTGCAACAAGCATTAAGTGTGTGTTAAAGAACCCACAGCAACAAGAGTTTCCCCTGGCAAAATTCTGTAGAAAAAAAACACTCTGATAGGAAACCATATACAAATGCAGACAGGAAAAGAAAAAAAAAAACATGGGCAGCACTGCTCTTGTGGTGATGTGCTCTCACTGGGAAAAGCAGTCTGAATTTCAAGCAGAGAAACCTCCTGTGACTTAAAGTGTTTTACAATGCAATACGATACAAAGGTAAAAGGTAAAGGTGTCCCATAACCTAGGTGATCGTAGGGGAGCGAGGCATCAGAGGCCTCAGCTTCTTCAGGGGCCAGCATGTTGAGGGTGGCGCCCACCTCCTCTCCCTCGCTGCTTTACCTCTCCTGACCCTAAAGAGGGCAGGTACCCATTTACAGCTGGGTGAACTGGAGGACTGAACCGAAGCCAAGGCACGCAAATGGTTACACAATCCATTTGGTAACCATGTTCAATGCTGCTTAACCCTCTTGCATTTGGATTCTCTGAACACAAACTGCCCCTTAATTTCACATTCCATCAAAAAAAATCAGGTCAGGCACACATGTTCGTTGGCCTTTTCCTCCTTTATACTAGCAGCTATAATTACTTCCAAACTCTCAGCATCCTTTGTACCACTAGTGTGAGAGAGTTTTGACATGTGGTAGCAATTAGTGATGGTCACAGCATGATGGAAATCTACTGTGTGTAAATCCTGGCAAATCCCAGTTCGGGATTCAGGGGGGGGGGCAGCACTTATTAAATCCTGGCAAATCCCGGTTCTGGGTAAAGAGGGTTAACCTTCATTTGGGGAAAGCGAGTGCTCTGACCATTGTCCTGTCCCCGGTAAACAGTATGACTGTGTACACGTCAAAGGCTAAACTTCAGACTGAGCACACCTAAAGAGTTGAGGGTCAAAGGCAGTGGTCACTCACCCTCAGAGCAGTGGAGGTGTTGACATGGACCAGTCTCACCTGGCTTTGGATCGTCTGCCACCTGTCCCCCTCAGACTGACGATTCACAATGTCCTGAAATCATCATCATCATCACATGTTAATTTAACCCTTTCAGTACAGGTAAGCTGGTTTTATGGCTCAGCTTTCTGCTGCCCTTCAGTCCTGTAAGGAGGAAAACCGGCGCAATCAAATTTTTCTTCAAATTCCCTGGTTTCTGAGAAGTAGAAGAGTGCGAAACGGGTACCTCGGTAAATTTTACTCACACACACATGAAGCTTTATAAGCATTCTCGTGGGAAAGGAGAAGCAATTTTAATTCTTGTATATCGAGAATAATGGGATAAGCACTCATGTGCTTTTTTTCATCCAGTCCCCGTGTGTATGCAGTTGTGTAAATATTGTCATCTGTTCCCACTGGCACACAATGGCCTACTCTTACGAAAAGTGGAACAGGATTTAACATGTGCGCAAGATGTTCTGCGTGTGTTCGCACATGGGGCGTCGGTTTACAGTCTCATCCGAAGGACTTTTGGGGAGAGTAGAGTCAGCACTGATGTTAACTCCAGGGGAAAAATCCCCTCGAACGGGAATCGAACACGGGTCGTCAAATTGCCAGTGCAATGTTCTGACCACTAGGCTATCCCATCCCCCAGTATGGTATGGTAAGCCTGTTTTCCGGCTCAGCTTCCTGCTACCCTTCAGTCCTGTAAGGCGGAGAACTGGCGCAACCAAATTTTCCTTCAATTCCTGGGTTTCTGAGGTGCAGAAGAGTGAAAAACGGGTACCTTGGTAAGTTTTACATACACACACACACACACACACGGAGCTTAATAAACATTCTTGTGGGAAAGGAGAAGCAGTGTTTGCCGTATCAAATCTGTTTTCCAGAGTCCGTTGATGCCGTTTAGCTGCATGACGGATCACTATAAACAAACCCTCCTCTGGCACCGTTATTGCCAGAAAATCATCTGACAGGGATGAAGGGGAGAGCACCGGGGCAGAAATTCAGGATAGGGGAAGTAATTTCAGAAGATATTCAGCACTGTAAGGGTTAATTTAACAACTCATAGCAACAAAAGAGTTTGTTTTCAGCAAAATTCTGGCAGAAAAAAAAGATACAGATGCACACCTAACCCACCTAACGCTGACATAAATTACGGTATATTTACCATGCATATTTGATCTTCTGCATGTGTACTTATACATCAAAGGAATTAAGACATTGCGCATGTACGTCTACATGTGAAGCTGACCTTGGATATCGTAAAAAATCTCTACCCTTAATACACCACACAGAGCCAAAATTCAAACCCACGTATTCATGGACCCACAAGGCTAAAGTTGAATGGTCTTAACTGCTTGGCTATAGTGTCTGTCATGTACTCATGCTCTGAGTACTGATAGTCTTACAGGGATAACCAGGGGTGCCTGGGCTTTATTTGTCCCAGTTCTTGATTAAACCATTGATGCTGGGGGCAACAGTAACTTGAGAGGCTGTATGATCAGTGGCTTTATCTCAATTCTTGATTAAACCATTGATGTTGGGGGCAACAGTAACTTGAGAGGCTGTATGATCAGTAGCTATCACAGTTCTTGATTAAACCATTGACACTGGGGCAACAGCAACGTGAGAGGCTGTATGATCAGTGGCTTTTCCTATCATGGAATTCCACTTTACAGCTTAATCTTTAGTGATCGACTATGACTCTCTGACTGGGAGGCTTGACTTGCACAGTCTTTACATGCAACAGCCCTGGGGCTAGTTGGCCTTTGGAGAACATCTCCAACATTGAATGTCCATATGCCCTCTTGGCCGAGAGAGTGGGGGTGTGCTGTGGATAAGGCATTTCCACTATAATCAAATTTCTGCCCAATTTCCAAAACAGCAGCTGCCTCCTCTGCTGTTTTGGAGGTGATTGTCAAACATGATGGATAAACATGTAGATGACCAGGTATGATGATGAGTTAGAGTGCATGCATTTTGGATGACCCCCAGGGGTTAACCTGGGTAATATACAGGGGGACAGGACAGCCTAGTGGTCAGAACATTGTGCTCGCAATTTGATGACCCGGGTTCGATTCCCGTTCTGAGGGGATTTTTCTTCTGGAGTTAACATCCGTGCTGACTCCACTCTCCCCAAAAACCCTTTGGATGAGACTTTAAACCAAGGCCCTGTGTGCAAACAGATGCAGAGCATCTTGCGCACACGTTCAATCCTGTTCCGCTTTTTGTAAGAGTAGGCCATTGTGTGCCGGTGGGAACACATGACAAGATTTACAAAAAACTGCATACACACAGGGACTGGATGTAAAAAAAAGCACATGAAGTGCTTATTCCATTATCCTCGATATAAAAGAATACAAAATAAAAATAAATAAATAAAATTAACCAAATTTCTGCCCAATTTCTGAAACAGCAGCTGCCTCCTCAGCTGTTGTGGAGGTCATTGTCAAACATGACGGACAAACATGTAGATGACCAGGTGTGATGATGAGTTCAAATGCATGCATTCCACATGACCCCCAGGTAGTTAACCTGGGGAATATACAAGGGGACGGGATAGCCTAGCGGTCAGAACATTGCACTCGCAATTTGACGACCCCGGTTTGATTCCCATGGGAAGGGATTTTTTCCTCTGAAGTTAACATTCGTGCTGACTCCACTCTCCCCACAAGTCCTTCAGATGAGACTATAAATCGAGGCCTCCTGTACAAATGCATGCAGAACATCTTGCGCACATGTTAAATCCTGTTCCGCTTTTCGTAAGAGCAGGCCGTTGTGTGCCGGTGGGAACAGATGACAAGATTTACAAAAAACTGCATACACATGGGGACTGGATGTAAAAAAAAAGCACATGAGTGCTTATTCCATTACCCTCGATATAAAAGAATAAATAAAAAAAAAACAACCCCAAAACAACAACAGCAACAACAACACACGTCGCACAATAGTGCTTATCCCATTATCCTCGATATAAAAAAAAAAAAAAAAAAATCAATGTGATCACGGCCACTGACCACTCTCCACAGGTTCTGTGTGGGCATGGACACATTGTAGTCAATGTAGCACGACACCTCCTGGTTCTGGGGGGTCACTGGGGCCGCCACATCGTGACTGCAACACACAACAGCTCATGTTAACTCACTCGGGACGGCCAGTTCACTCCCTTGCTTTTTCCCCACAGACGGCCCATTTGTAACAGTTAGTAAAAAATTAAAAAAAACAAAAACATAACACATAAGTCATTTGATAAGTCATTTTTAACATGATTGAGAAGTTGGTACCTGCACTTGTCTTTCCTCACTACTTTTTCCAAAACATAACACATAGTAAGAAAATGAAATTTTCCTAACTTATGAATAACATGCTAGGTTAGTACATCTCGAAAGATTAAAGCTCTCACTTTAATATTTGAGCTTTGACTTGCATGAAGAAAATACTCCGAATTTTTGTACTCCGTGTCACTACTCCACGTCAGCTACTCTCTACAACCATGATCAAAGAGTTCAGAACATGCGGAATCACCTGACAACACTCTGTATTTGACCTTGGATAGGCTCACGAAGCTATGTTAAGTTGCACTAGTCATAGTATCAATGCAGCCGCTGCGTAAAAAATCTGCAAACAGCAAATCCGCTCTAGTGGACGGCCGACCAAAACCGTTACTTTACACTGATCCGCTATAGCAGACGGTCGTCCTCTGAAAGTTAATGTGTGCTGAATGTATGCTGCACAAGTTAGTTAAAAAGTTAAAGTCTGTCCCAAGCCTAAGGCTCATCAGGCTGGTGCTTATCCCGGTTTCTGTGGCGTTAAGCGACTGAGAGTCATAGACTCCCCCCTGGATAGGATGCCAGTCTATCGCAGGGTTAACCCCCAACACAAGGTTGGTACCCCTTTTACACCTGGGTGGGGTGAGAAAATAGCCGTAAAGTGCCTTTTCCAAGGGCACAACGCCATAGTCGAAAGCTGGGATCGAACCCGCAACCTTTAGATTACGAGTCCAACGCCCTAACCACTAGACTACAGCAGCGGCTATGCTGCACAAGGGAACTTGGATAATCACTGTCTGATGAGAAAGACAGGAGATGATGGTGAGGGCCCCTCACTGACCTGTTCAGGGCTCGACTGGTGATGCCATGGACCAGCTGTACAAGGTCACCATGCTTCACTGCCACTGGGGGTTCGTCCACCACCAGACTGTTCCTGCACACACGCATGCATCATGTCAGCATGCATGCATGCGCACACACACACATGCGTACATGCACACAGACACACGCGCATGCATGCATGTACACACCACACACACACATATACACATACACATGTACACATACACACACACATGTACACATACACATAAATACACACACACACAAACACACATACCAATACACACACAAATACATACACAGACACAGACATGCCCACGCATGCATGTACACACACACACACACACACACATACACATACACATGTCAACATACACATAAATACACACACACACAAACACACATACAAATACACACACAAATACATACACAGACACAGACACATACAAACACACGCACACACACACAAACACAACCCCTCCCAATCCTACTGTACCCCCCCCCCCCCCCCCCCCCCCCCCCACACACACCACCCCAGGTCCCAATCCACACCACTCCTCACAACTCCACACTCTACCAACACGTTCCGCCCACCCCACCCCACCTTTCCCCACCCCAAAACCACACCAACACCCCCAACCCACCCTATCCCACCGTACCCCCCACCCCTATCCCACCGTACCCCCCACCCCTACCCCCCCTCCCCCCTAATCCACACCACACCACACCTCACAACACAACCCAACCCACAGCTATCAGTTTCCTCCCCCCACTTTCAAGATCCTCTCAGCTGCTAATTATTCTATCCCATCCCAGTCCAGATTGGGGCCAGCTGGTGCTGATTATTTATAGCAGAAACTGACCACACTTGGACTAGGTAAAAGGAAGGGCATGCTAGATTTAGCACTCTGGTCTGAGTGGTGTTTGGAGGATCTGTGCGCTGTGATTCCACCACAAACAAACAACAACCCCAAAACCATCAAGGCAAAGCATTCCAAAGCGTCGGGGGCTCCCTCACTGGGCACAAATGTAACATCACTCAGTCAAGAGTGCTAAATTGAGCACGCCCCTTTCCTTTTACCTAGTCCAAGTGTGGTCAGTTCCTGCTATAAATAATTAGCACCAGTTGGCCCCCCCATCTGGGCTGGGCTGGGATGGGATGAAATAATTAGCCACTGAGAGGAGCTGAAAATGGGGGAAACTGACAGCTGTGGGGCCCTCATCCAGGTTCGATTCCGGTTGAGGAGATTTTTCTCCTGGAGTAAACATCAGTGCTGACTCCACCCTCCCCAAAAGTCCTTCGGATGAGACTGTAAACCGAGGCTCCGTATGCGAACGCACGCACATCTTGCGCACACGTTAAATCCTGTTCCGCTTTTCGTAAGAGTAGGCCATGGTGTGCCGGTGGGAACACATGACATTTACAAAAACTGCAATACACACAGGGACTGGATGAAAAAAAAAGCACACGAGTGCTTATCCCATTATCCTTGATATAAAAGAACAAAAATAAAAAAATAAAAAAATAAAATAGCACTCTTGACTTGAGTGATGCTGGTTGAATTTGTGCACTGCAATCCCACCACAAGCCCCCCCACCAAAAACATCAAGGCAAAGCATTCCACAGCCGTTGGGGGACTCTCCCAACTCCCTTCCTCTCACCTGTCAGGGTGCTTGACGATCCACCAATTGTTGACGTCCTTAAAGACATAGCAGGTCACCTGCTGCTGGTGCGAGCTGCCCCGCCCGTCCGGGTAGCGCATGGGGTACACGTGCGCGTGCGAGTGCAGCCAGCAGGGGCCGCCACCCACGCTGGCCGTGTGCCGCAGCGTGACCTGCGACCCGTAGGCCACCTGGAGTGGCTGCCCTTTGGTCAGGGCCGCTAACCCTCCCTTGTGAGAGAAAACCAAGGTTATGTGTGGGGTGTTTTTTTGGTGATTTTTTTGTTTGTTTTTGTTTTGTTTTTGTTTTGTTTGTTTTGTTTCGTTTTGTTTGTTTTGTTTTTGTTTGTTTTTGTTTTGTTTTTTTTTGTTTTGTTTTGTTTGTTTTGTTTTCTTTTAGAGAGGGAAAGGGAAGGAAGGAAGGAGAGATGGAGATAGGGAGAAGGAGAGAGGGTGAGGGTGAGGGAAGGGAGGGAGATGGAGAGGGAAGGAGGGAGGGAGGGAGAGGGAAGGAGGGAAGGAGAGAGAGAGAGAGAGAGAGAGAGAGAAGAGAGAGAGAGAGAGAGAGAGAGAGAGAGAGAGAGAGAGAGAGAGAGAGAGAGAGAGGGGCAGAGAGAGACACAGGGAGAGTGGGGACACACATATACACACAGAGACACAGACACACACACACAAACCGACCCCCCCCCCCCCACACCCCCACCCAAACCCCCCCTCCCCCCCCCCCCCCTGCACACACAATCCCCCCTTCCCCCCCCCAACACACACACACACAAGAGCGTACTACCTCCAGGCTGGCCTGAAAGGCACTGGTCATCACGTTGTCGTGAGGGCCAGCCTTGGTCAGTATGGACAGGTGGACGTAGAAGACAGCCATGTACACCCCTAGGGGCACACACACCAGCAGCCATAGCCGTGCCAATAGTTGTTTCACAAGCCACACCTGTCCACCACAATAATGATGATAATAATGATAATAATGATGATAATAATAACAATAATAATATTATCAATGTAAGGAATTGGTGGATCAGTGGTCTAGAGGTAACGTGCCTGCCCAGAGAGCGAAAAGTCCGGGTCAGAGTGTGCGGTGGTTTGAATCCTGTTTGAGCCCAAAACTTTTCCCCCCTACATTAGACCATGTGTGTTGGTTTGGGCGCTAGTCATTCAGATGAGATGATAAACCGAGATCCTGTGTGTTACACATTATCATTTAACACATGTAAAAGAACCCACGGCAAGAAGAGTGTTGTCACTGGCACAATTCTGTAGAAAAAGCCACTCTGATAGGGAAACAAATACAGTTGCAGACAGGAAATGAAAAAAAAATAATGGGTTGCACTGCACTTGTGGTGACGCGCTCTCCCTGGGGACAGCAGCCCGAATTTCACGCAGAGAATTCTGCTGTGACATAAAGTGGTATAAAAGAAATAAAAAAAATAAAAATACAGCACTGAATCTTGTAAAGCAACAAATCAGACACACGTGTACTAACACACACACACACACACACACACACACACACACACACACACACACACACACTTGTTTGCTAGGGATTTTCTACTTTGTTTTTTGTTGGTTTTTTGTTTTGTTTAGGATTTGATTTTTGCTATTGTTTTGATTTTTTTCTTTTCTTTTCTTTAGATAGATGGCTTGATGGAAAAAAGCAGATCGCTGCTTACTCAATGTACCATCTGGAAATAAAAATTTGATTGATTGATTGATTGATTGATTGACACACCAACAACCCCATTAACCCAACCCCTACCGCCACATGGAGGTGACCTACATCAGACAGAGAGACGTCATCCAGCATGCTCCAGTAGTCTCTGGCTGCCAGCACGATAATCAGCACAGCTGTGAACGCTCCCGAGTACTTGATGCTGAAACATCCACATCACACAGCTGTCAGTTTCCCCCACTTTCAGCTCCTCTCAGCTGCTAATTATCCCATCCCATCCCAGACCAGCTGTGGCTAGCTGGTGCTATTTATAGCAGGAGCTGACCACACATGGACTAGGTAAAAGGAAGGAGCATGCTAAATTTAGCTCTCTTGACAAGGCCCTACTGAGTGATGTTGGATTTGTGCACTGTGATCACAGTATACATGATAAAGCCTCCCGAGTACTTGATGCTGAAACATCCACACCACTAGTGTTCATGATACTTGATGCTGAAACATCCACATTTGTATTTTGTATCACTTTATGTCACAGCAGATTTCTCTGCATGAAATTCAGGCTGCTCTCCCCGGGGAGAGCACGTCGCTACAAGTGCAGCGCCTACCCATTTTTTTTCCTCTTTTTCCTGCATGCACTAGTATTCATAGTAACCCCCCCTGAGTACTTGATGCTGAAACATCCACACCACTACTATTAATAATGATGTGAAGGGGTGGTAATTAGATTACTTCCCATGCGATCGGAACTGCCAATTGCAGCATCGTGGATCTAAAATTAGCTCCACATTTGCGAATTGTGCAACGTTCTGTTTCGTTCGGGGGTGATTGAAAACCCTCCATTGCATACCCTTTGCCCATAATGGTAAAATGTAGTATTTATGCAGCCTCTTTTTAGAGGCCACATTCCCACTGTCTGACTGTGCTGTTGTTGCCGAGAAATTGTACAGACACACACACAGAGTCACGGCAGATCAAATATCTGCACTCTGTTACAATAAAAACCTCTGAGTACTTGATGCTGAAACATCCACATCACTAGTAGTCATGATACAGTGCTCTCTGGGTTAAAAAAAAAAAGGGTAAAAGAATGAACCAAGAAGGCAGAAAAAAAGACCAGAAGGAGGTGACAGGAAGAAAAGGAACAAAGAGAGGGATAGAAAAGAGGGAATTCTTAGCACAGAATTTCCCGAAGGAGGGGATGCTATTAACACAGACAGGTTTCTCCCCTCCTCCCCCCAGCACCCATGAGAGAGGTATCAGTTTTTATCAATGTGTCTATTATTACATATTGCATATCATATTTATATTGTATTGCATTGTATTATATTAACATTGTATATTACATGCCTTGGCTACAGTACAGTCCCCCCAGTTCACCTAGCTGTAAATGGGTACCTGCCCTCTTTAGGGTCAGGGAAGGTAAAGCAGCCAGGGAGAGGAGAACATGCTGGCCCCTAGAGAAGCTGAGGTCTCTGACGCCTCGCTCCCCTATGACCACACAGGTTATGGGACACCTTTACCTTTATTACTATTATAAAATATAGATGGTGATACACAGAAAATGCATACATACACACTGATAGAAAGTGAGACCTCCCATGTGGGGATGCTGGCAGGATCTATCAGTATAAACAGCATCCCCACTACCTGGTAATTCTGTGCTAGGAATTCCCTCTTTTCTATCCCTCTCTTGTTTTTGCCTTCTTCCTTTTCTTCCTGTCACCTCCTTCTTGTCTTTTTTTTTTTAACTTCTTGGTTCATTCTCTTGTATTTTTTTTCCAGAAAGACTTAAAAAGTGAACAATTCTCTCCCATGCCAAAGTCAGATGCGCTGGGCCTGACTTGTTGTTTGTTTGTCTATCGTGTTTGACGATGACATCCAAAACAGCAGAGGAGGCAGCTTCTGTTTTGGAAATTGGGCAGAAATTTGATTATAGTAGAGATGCCTTGCCCACAGTACATCCCCACTCTCTTGGCAAAGAGGGCATAAGGACAGTCAGCGTTGGAGACATTCTCCAAAGGCCAACTAGCCCCTAGGGCTGCAGCACATAAGGACTGTGCAAGTCAAGCCTCCTAGTCAGAGAGTCATCATAGTCAATCACTAAAAGACTAAGCTGTAAAGTGGAATTCCATGAGCAGGAAAGCCACTGATCATACAGCCTCTCACTTTGTTGTTGCCCCACACAGCTGTCAGTACCCCCCACTTTCAGCCTCTAAGCTGCTAATCATTCTAGCTCAGCCTAGCCCAGCCCAGCTGTGGCCAGCTGGTGCTATTTATAGCAGGAACTGACCACACATGGACTAGGTAAAAGGAAGGAGCATGCTAAATTTAGCACTCTTGACTAGGGCCTTACTGAATGATGTTGGATTTGTGCACTGTGTCCACAGCATCAATGGTTTTATCAGGATCTGCGATAATGCCCAGGTATGAAAGCAATGGAGAACTTATCTGGGTATACAGACAGATGGACAGACAGACAGGTATGCAGACAGGTGTGTTGTGTTGTGTGGCATTGTTACCTGAGAGAACAGGTGAAACTGATGCCAGTGAGAGCCAGCCAGAACCACCACTGCACGGACATGGATCTGCACAGATATAATTTATTTTTTAAATTTTTATTTTATACCACTTTATGACACACCAGATTTCTCTGCATGAAATTCGGGCTGCTCTCCCTGGGAAGAGCGCATCACCACAAGTGCAGCGCCTACCCATTATTTTTTTTCCCACAGGGATGGTGTCTAAACACGACACCTGTGTGCATGCTGGTTTTTTTTTTATAATAATTTTGTCATCCGCTCCCACCGGCACACGATGCCCTGCTCTTCCGAAAGGTGGAACGGGGTTTTAACGTGTGCGCAAGATATTCTGCGTGTGTTTGCACACAGGGCCTCTGTTTATAGTCTCATCCAAATGAGAAACAGCAAGTTCATGAAAACATACATGCATGCACACAGGGCCTCTGTTTATAGTCTCATCCAAATGAGAAACAGCAAGTTCATGAAAACATACATGCATGCATACGCACATACATGCAGAACTCCATGTGCACATGTTAAATCCTCTTCCACCCATTTTGGAAGAGTAGGGGCTATTGTGTGTTGGTGGGAATGGATGATGAAATTTACAAAACTGCATGAATTCGGGAGACGGGGTGTAAAAGTACATGCATGCTTATTCCATTTTTCTCGAAATAAAAGAAAAAAACAACCCCAAAACACATATACATATACACACACACATGCACACATACATACACACATACATGCACACACACACACACACACACACACACACACACACACCCCACACACACACACACACACACACTACACACACACACACACACACACACACTACACACCCTACACACACACACACACCACTACACATACACACACACACAAAGCCCCCCCCCACACACACACCCAACCACACACACACCACCACCCACCCACCCCACACCACCCACCCAACCACCACACACCACACCCACCTCCCAACCACACACACACACCACCCCCACACACCACACCCACCCATCCCCAACCACACAACCACACCCAACCACACACACACCACACACCCCACCACACCCACCCACCCACCCACCCACACACACCCACCACCCACCCAACCACCCACCCCCAACCCACACCACACACACACACACACCCACACAAAATTGTTGGGTTGGTTTTGTTTTTTAGCTACTTTTAATTCTTGTTTTAAGTCTAATATCACCTTGAGTGAACATAAAAACACACACACACAAACACACACTAAAATCACCTGTGTGAGAGGTTTCTGAACTTGAGGAAGGAGAGGAGGGCGAGGGAGGAGAAGAAAATGAGCATGGCTTCCATCAGCATGAAGCGAGACTGCACCAGAAGAGCGTTGTCTGAAAAACAGAGGGGAGTTTGGGAAGGTGGGGAGGGGGGTCAGTCACAGGCGTGTATGTGTGTTGTGTTGTGTTGTATGTATGTGTGTGTCTACATACATATACACACGTCACTCTCACACGTGTGTATATGCAAACACACACGCATATACATACACAGACACACACAACAACAACTCAAACAACACACCACACACCGACACACACTATCTCATCTCCACACACACACTACTCACCCCCCCCTCCCCCCACACATACTCCCCCCCCCCCCCCCCCCCCACAAAACATACACTTAACCCACAAGAGACCAGCAGACAAAAGCTAGAAACCCACCCAGCAGGATAGAGCTGGCAGCCAACACACACACACACCACACTGACACACACTTTCTCTCTCTCTCTCCACACACACACACACTGACATCCCCCCCCCCACACACACATACTCCCCCCCCCCCCCCCTCACACACACACTTAACCCACAACAGACCAGCAGACAAGCTGGAAACCCACCCAGCAGGATAGAGCTGGCCACCAACACACACACACACACACACACACACACACACACACACACACACACACACACACACACACACACACACACTCACCCCCACCCTCCTACAACATCCCCCCCCCCCACACACAACACAAAACGTACACTTAACCCACAAGAGACCAGCAGACAAGATAGCAAACCCACCCAGCAGGATAAAGCTGGCAGCCAACACAGCCGCCCATCGCGACAGCCGCAGCTCCACGGCGATCTGGTAGACAAGGGGGACAACCAGGCTGCCCAACACGGCGGGCACACACCTCAGAGCCTCCACGGGCACAGAGGGAGGGAACTGCGCCCCGATGCGGTCAAATTTTACCTCCCCTTCGAAGCCCGCGTAACTTCCTACAGAAGAAGAAAGATAGTGCGGTTAAGTTTGTTGCAGGAATGAATGTTAATTTTTTTTTGTTTTTTTGTGGATGATTCTGAGGATGAGAAACATGCTTAAAGGTAATGATGGTAAGAAGAATGAGCGTCACTAAGGACGATAATAATGATGATGATGTTTATAATACTAATGCTATTAGTATTACTACTACTACTACTAGTACTAGTAGTAGTAGTACTACTACTACTACTACTACTACTACTGATAATGATAAGAACAACAATAACAACAACAATGGTGATGATGATAATAATATTAATAATATTGATAATCATCATCATCATCATCATCATCAATGCAACAACGATGATGAAAGAATGACAGAATGTGAGAATGAGAAAGAAAGAGAATAAAGAAACACAGAAAGACACACACACACACACACACACACACACACACACACACACACACACACACACACACACAACACACACACACACAAAACACACACACAGAGAAATAAAGAGCACACCCCCCCAACCCCCTCCCACCCGTGATCAGATTTCCTCACTCACTCACTCACTCACGCACGCACGCACGCACGCACGCACGCACGCACTCACTCACTCACCCACCCACCCACCCACCCACCCACCCACCCACCCACCCACTCACTCACTCACTCACTCACTCACTCACTCACTCACTCACTCACTCACTCATGTAATCCCTGACTAGGGCGGGGACTGAATGTAAAAAAGCACATGAGTACTTATTCATTATCCTCGAAATAAAAGAATTTGATTTGATTTGATTTGATTTGATTTGATTTGATTGATTGATTTGACTCACTCACTCTCACTC
>CM060345.1:17451524-17473679 GCA_030674155.1 Stramonita haemastoma | reverse complement strand
TCTTAAAGTTGTCTCCCTTTGTTTTTTCCATCTCTATGCATGCTTTTTTTCTCTATTAGTTATAGCTCAAAAGAGTTAATGGAATAAATTATTGAAATTTTGTGAAATTGATTCATGCAGAGTTGATTTAAAGAGGCAAAAGGCTGATTTGTGTACACTTACTACATGGTGTGTGTGTGTGTGTGTGTGGTTTTTGGGTGTTTTGTGTGTGTGTGTGTGTGTGTGCATGTCACACACGCATGTGTTTATGGTCTCTGGTCAGCCCGGGGCCATGTTTTTGTTGTTGTGTGTGTTGTGTGTGGTGTGTGTGGTGTTTTGTTTTTGGGGTGTGTGTGTGTGTGTGTGTCCTTTTTTTCTTTTTCTTTGCTTTTTTCCCCCTTCTGTTTCTAAGTTTTAGATAATTAAATCTCCTTGAATCTAAGTTCCTAAATTACCAAGTGACATAAGTAAACTAGTTTCAGTAACCCTAAGGATTTTTTTTCTTGGTGGAAGGGGTGACAATTTTTATTTTTAAATTTTTTTTAGTGAATACAGAAGAAAAATTGTCCCCCCCAATGTAAAAACCAGGCCATCATCTAAAAAGTAGTACCCACAAATATAATTATCTTTAAACCTGTTACCTTCCTTTATTAAAATTTCTTGCCCCTATCTCCCCCTCACCCCCTTCCTCAACGCCAGCCCTCACTTCAACCCCACACCACACACACCAGAGTACCGGGCCCCGGACCCCACACACCACACCAACACCCCCCACAAAAACCCACCCCCACAACCAGTTACACACAAACACACGTGTACACACAACACACACACCCCAACAACACACACACCACACACCACACACACGTGTGTGTGTGTGGGTGGGTGTGTGTGTGTGTGTGGGGTGGTGTTGTGTGTTTTGGTGGGTGTCAACCCCCCAAAATCACCGAGTTATAAATATTCACGGGTAAAGCAAAAGATGATAGACCTAGCCGGTCTATCAAATGATCAACGAATCAAGGCAGGCGAGGTTGTGGTGCCAGCAAGACAGTGTAAAAACTGTTAGGCCTAGCCTAGAGCTGCTCGGGATTAGATACCGGATCGCCCATAAATAAAAGATAATGATACGAACATTACTTTGAAATTTAGAAGCAGTAGTTAATTAAACATCATAGCAAACGTACCTTCTCCTAGTAGGGCGGTACATATCGAAATAAAGACGATTAAAATGCAGTCGCTCAACATATCGTCTGCCTTTTGTCGTTCCAATCTGCAAACGGCAAACTAGGCTAAAGCTAGGCTAGGCTAAAGCTGAAGCCTACAAGCACGATTCCCGTTTCGTCTTTTCACGTAAACCATTCCCAAAAGACGAAGACTGACATAATACAGTCTTCCGTTCGTGACTTTTTGTTTTTGTTTTTTTGTTTTGCTTTTGTTTTTTGTTGGTGTTTTTTCAGAATGACATTGATGTTTGCTTTATATACCAAATATACTTTATGCTTTACATACTTCAAGTTTGCAAAATGGTCCTAGATATTTTTTTTTCATAACATTAGACAGTGTACTTGAAACACTTGAGCCATTTATGACAGAGACCTTTGAGCAAGTTCATTTGGCATGATCCTGAAGTGGACTGCAGGGTGTGGATGACTTTTGAATCAGAGAGCATTTAAAAAAATAAACTGCCTGGAGAAACACCCATCTCTAGCTCAAACACGTTTCTCAATATCAAAACTGATGTTGACTCGAATCTTCCTTTTTGACAAACACACCATGCATGCGCGCGCGCGCGCGCGCGCCACACACACACACACACACACACACACACACACAACACACACACACACACACACACACACACACACACACACACGCCTACTCCACTCCCCCCAAAGTCCTTTGGATGAGACTGTATACTGAGGTCCTGTGTGCGAACGCACGCAGAACATCTTGCACACACGTTAAACCCTGTTCCGCTTTTAGGAAGAGTAGACCATTGGGAACAGATGACAAAATCGTCAAAACTGCATAAACACGGAGACTGGATGTAAAAAAAAGCACACGAGTGCTTATTTCATTATCCTCGAAAACCCCCACAAAAAACCACACACATGGAATTTTGTTTGCTAATTTCAGTTGAGATCAACATCATGCAGCCATATGTCTTTATTTAGATGGTGTTTCTTTATCTATATCTTTTTTTTTCAAGGGTAACAGAGTAAGTAATTACATACTTTTTTTTTTATTCGGCCCTTCAAAATTGTTTGTCAAGTCTTCAGGGGTGCTCCCACAGTAGCTAGACTAAGGGATATATAGATAGATAGACAGATGAATGCTTTTGATTTTCTTTCTTTTTTGTTGCAGTTGTTATTATTGTTGGCGTTTTAGTTGTCACGCTACAGTCTGTGATTGTGGTTGCCAGGTGGACGGGTGACCATGCGCATAAGCTTCAGTACAGTCCCCCCCCCCCCCCCCCTCTGCCTGTAAATGGGTACCTGCCCTCTTTGAGGACAGGGAAGGTAAAGCAGCGAGGGGAAAGAAGATGGGTACCGCCCTCAATATACTGGCCCCGAGAGACGCTGAGGTCTCTGATGCCTTGCTCTCCTACGACCACAAAGTTAATGGGAACACTTTTACCTTTTACTGTGTGCTATGTTCTTGTCCTGCTGTTCTCACACTGCTCATTCTGGTCTCTCTGTCCCAGCCATACTTACACTTGTCAAGGTGACGGGATAGCCTAGTGGTCAGAACATTGCGCTGGCAATTTGACGACCTAGGTTCGATTCCCTTTCGAGAGGATTTTTCCTCTGGAGTTAACATCAGTGCTGACTCCACTCTCCCTAAAAGTCCTTCGGATGAGACTATAAACCGAGGCCCTGTGTGTGGACGCACGCAGAACATCTTGTGCACACATTATTAACTCCTGTTCTACTTTTCGTAAGAGCAGGCCATTGTGTGCCAGTGAGAACAGATGACAAGATTGACAAAACTGCATACGCAAAGGAACTGGATGTAAAAAAGAGCACATGAGTGCTTATTCCATCATCCTCGATAGAAAAGAATAAAATTGATAAATAAATAAATGAATAGATAAATAAATGAATAGATAAATCAATAAATAAATGAATAGATAAATAAATGAATAAATGGTGTGTCCTCAAGGTTACAAGTCCATGGACAGACTGCCAGTGTTACTTAGGCTGCTGAGAAGACCCCCAGCAAGCAGGACCCTGTATGCACTGCTGCTGGGTCACTTTGACCGTTTTCAGTATAGTAAGTGCCTGTTCTGAGCGTGCCAGCACATGTGGGACACCGTCTATCTAGCCCATGACAATGATAGCTTCATTGTGGAGCTAGACTGAGTGAAACACTCATCCAGGGTGGACGGTGTGCCTACACAATGTACTTGGAAGAGTAGGCTGTTTGTGCAGGTGGGAATGGATGGCAGAATGATGATTTGCTATGCTGGCAATGGTGGTGATGATGGTGGTGATGATGGTAAGTCATTTGCAATGATGATGACAAGAGGGAAAGGGAGAGAGAGAGAGAGAGAGAGAGAGAGAGAGAGAGAGAGAGAGAGAGAGAGAGAGAGAGAGAGAGAGAGAGAGAGAGAGAGAGAGATGCAAACACACACACACACAGAGAAAAATACATATTCATATTTATATTGCAGCAAATACTTTGACATAGAGAACATACAATAACAACATTCATATTGCAGATTTATAAACCATTCCCAAAAACTCATACAAAAGCCCACCACAATCATTACAATTTCACACTTTTTTGACAATCTAAAAAAAAAAAAGTTAACACCAGATCAGAATCCATTGGACAGGTAATCTCATTCACCTCACTCAGCATGGTTGGAAACTGGAAATCACCTAAACAACATTAACTTTTTCAATCCTGAGCAACTGGTGATAGTAACTTCCCTTTTTCTGAATTCTTCCCAGACTGATGTCCCTTTTAGCAAAACTGACTCTCTCTGTTACCACTTCAGATACCGGTACACTACCGGAGAGTTCATGAGTAATTTGCCATCTATAGAGGGTGCATCAGCCATAACAGTGTATAACCATGTCTGATTCATTTTCATGATTATTGTCTCTTGTGTACTTTTGTTTTGCTCCTCTTTATAGCCGTCATTCATTTATTGATATGCCTGCTCTTTGTTTCTCTATAGCTCAAAAGAGTTAATGGGAATAAACTATTGTGAATTGAATTGAAAATAGCTGCACCAAAGGACAAAGCGTTTATGCCTCCTTTAGCAGAACCAGGAAGGAACTCTATAAAATCTCCCTTTCATGGGGATGGGGTGGGGTAGTCTAGTGGTTAGAGGGTTGAGCTCAAGATCTGATGGGGTGAGTTTCAGCCATGCCCATTTGAGGGATTTTGTCTTATTTTTATTTATTTCATTTGTACCACTTTATGTCACAGCAGATTTCTCTGCCTGAAATCGGGCTACTCTCCCCAGGGAGAGCGTGTTGCCACAAGTGCAGCGCCAACCCATTTTTTGTTTGTTTTTTCTTGTCTGCAATTGTATTTGTTTCCCTATCAAAGTGGCTTTTTTCTACAGAATTTTGCCAGGGATAACCTTCTTGTTGCTGTGGGTTCTTTAACGTGCACTTAATAATTACGTGTAACACACGGGACCTCGGTTTCTTGACTCATCCGAAGACCACCACTCATGATCTAATGGATGGGGGAAAAGTTTTGGGCCCAAATGGGATTTGAACCACCGCACACTCCGACCCGGACTTTTCGCTTTCTAGACAGGCGCGTTACCTCTAGACCACCAATCCACCGAAGTACCAATTCCACTAGCCTAAAAGTCCCTCAGGTTACACTTTAAGCTGAGATTTTGTACATGAACATACAGAGCATCTTGCACATGTGTTAAAACCGGTTCTGCCTTTTGTAAAACTTGGCCACTGCACGACAGCAGGAACAGAAGACAAAATTGCCCCCCTCCCCCCACATGCCCACTGCTTTAGTCAAATTCCCCGAAGTTGGAATGTGGCTTCTTTAATGGTGTGCAAAAAGTGGTACATATAGAAATCTCACCATTGATAAATCTCAGAGCTTTAGCATCGGGAACCCCCCTCCCCCAACCCCATCTCCCTTTTAGCCATATCAGAGAGAGACTCTTCATATCTTCTCTTTTAGTGATACCTGGGAGAGACTGGTTATATCTCCCCTTTTTTTAGTGATACCTGGGAGAGACTGGTTATATCTCCCCTTTTAGTGATTACCTTGGAGAGACTGGTTATATATCTCTTCTTTTAGTGATACCTGAGAGAGATTGGTTAGATCTTCCCTATTTAGTGATAATCTCCTCTTTTAGTGATGCCTGGGAGAGACTGGTTATATCTTCCCTATTTAGTGATAATCTCCTCTTTTAGTGATGCCTGGGAGAGGCTGGTTATATATCTCCCCTTTTAGTGATATATATGCCTAAATCCACACATACACACATCATCCATTTCTTTCACAATCAGAAAGAAAAAATAATGACTGATTAGTTCAGAAACATTCCAGGACAAAAATAAAACAATATGTTACAAAACAATATGTTAATCAACAACAACATAAATAAATAGATAAATATTTTCTCATTTTCATGTACAATATGCAATTCAAACAAACAGCATCAACAAAGCATAAAACATCTGTGACAAATTGTTCTATAATAACTGATTGTTTTCTCATACTTTTGTTCAACTCAATAAAGAATCCCTTCATGGCAAAACACTGTAACTCCCATTTTTTTTTCAAGTTTAGGGACCCCCCCCCCCCCCCCCCCCCTTTTTTTTTCTTCTCCTTGATCTCAAAATTCAACAGAAGAAAAAAAAATTTGCTTTAAATGTTAAGAGCCAGACATCTTATAAATTTTTTACACTTTTTACAAAAAAATGTTTTGGGCTCAAACAAGAATAAATGGGATTATTCTGAAAACTTAAAGAAACCCAGAGTTACAGTGTTTTACCATGTCCGGAAGATGTCCCCTGAAGCTCTCTGCGGCTTGCTTATAGATGTAGGCATTTGGATTTGATTGCGAGAGGATAGGATGCTTGACATTTGACCCAAGGGTTAGAAGATTAAAATTCTTTTGACAGCAGCAAAGGGTGGCAGAAACATTTTGTTTACATTTAATGATAATAATGATAATGATGATGATGATGATGATGATGATGATGATGATGATAATAATAATAATAATAAAAATAATAATAATAATAATAATAATGATAATAATAATAATAATAATAAATGGAATTTATATAGCACTAAACGCTTGTAAAGCAACCAAATCAAAGTGCTTACATTTGTCATCGTTTGTACAGAACTCTCCTGATTCTAGTCCTTAGGATGAGACATTACACTCCTGTTCTGCACATGGAAATACACATGAAAAAAGCAATCCAGCAAATTTGTTTCCTTTCCACAGATGGAATGTGGCGACCTCAATAGTGGGATTAAATACGGTCACATAAGGCACAAAATGTCGCCTAAAGCTGAACTGTACATTGTAGTCAAGGAATGTTGCTGTTGTGCTTCCTTCAGCTTAAACACTCTGGGAGAGGGGGTGGGCAAGTCACCCAGATTATGCACTCTGTCTCGCTAAATACACTTAGAAATCACTCTGAGATTGTAAGCACATGCTGGATGAAAAGCTTGTGTGTGTGTGTGTGTGTGTGTGTGTGTGTGTGTGTGTGTGTGTGTGTGTGTGTGTGTGAGTGTGTGTGTATGCGTGCGTGCGTGCGTGGGTGCATGCGTGTGTGCGTGCGTGCGTGAGTGTAACTGTTTTTTTCAATCTCCGCACCATATGAGCAGCCATAGTTGGACTTCTTTGAGAATTTTTAAAAAAAAATCCAAAATGGAAACAAAAACAATTGATGATATGTTAGGAGTTCACAATACATGAAGGCAATCCCCACATAAAGCATAACAACATTCTCACATAGGCCTTGGCGCTTTGCGCACATCAATAATTTACACAGAAAGAAGGCAGGTGGCAGGATGGTTAAGATGTTCTCCTGCCTTGCACATAAACCATGAGTTTCTGGGTTCAATTCCAAGCCTTGTCCGTTCCCAGTTTGACTGTATTGACCTGAAAGTCAAAGTCCTTTGAATGAGACTATAAACCCAGGCCCCATGTGCGAATGCACACAGAACATCTTACACATATATCAAAATCCCAGTTCCACCTTTCAGAAGAGTAGCCCATTTCATGCCAGTAGGAACTCATGACAATTTTAAAAAGTGCATGCACATTGGTGCTGTTTTAGACACCATCCCTGAAGCTGGAATGCAGCTACCTACACAGGTGAGTTGAGGGGGTGGGTACAGTCGCATGTCCAAAAATCTCATCATTGGTAAACCTTGGAGCTCTGGCCAAAGAATGACCCCCCCCCCCCCCCCTAAAAAAAACCCAACAACCAAAGCAAAAAAGCCCCCCAAAACCCAACAAGCCCCAAACAAACAAAAAAACAAGCTGACACAGCTTTTGGCCTAGGCCAAAATTTTGAGGAATATAACAGTGAAGAAGAATGCCCAGAACTTAAAAACTCCTGAAACTAGCAACAAGCTTGACATCTGCAAAGAAAGAGAATTCTCACTTTACAAAAACCAAAACAACAAACCCCAACATAATAATAATATATGGAATTTATACAGCGCTAAATCTTGTAAAGCAACCAAATCGAAGCCCTTGCATTCAAATCAAAGTCACACGCATGCAACCATTCACACACAAAAAAATACAGAATTAACAAATCATATATCTACACAAAACAAAACAAACAAACCTAACTAAACAACCACATCTGCGCAAGCATCCAACACCCTCCAAATTCTTTACTTTCCACTTTCCTCGTCTAATATCACTGAGTGTGAACAGACGTTAAACTGAAGACAACAACAACAACAACAACAACATCCAACAGCTGTTTTATGAAAATAATGATGCAGAACTTTTTTTCCCTGTATCGCGTTCACATTTTGGAATGTAACAAAAAGTCCCAGGACTCTCTCCAGGTGAGCTGTTTAATGTCCTCCGGGCTCAAGTCTGCGTTGCCTAGCGACACGGGGAGAAAGTGCAGGAAAGCGTACACTGCGCCGGACATGAGCACCACTGTTCCGTAAGTCACCAGCGTGCCCAGAGGTATGTACCTGGAGAAAACAGGGTGAACAGTGCATCATTAGCATAGGAGTACAAGTTAAGTCAAGTCAAAAAGCACTTTAACCCTTACGGTACTTAATTAAAGTCTGTCCCGAGCCTAAGGCTCATCAGACCGGTGCTTATCCCGGTTTCTGTGGCGTTAAGGGACTGAGAGTCATAGACTCCCCCCTGGATAGGACGCCAGTCTATTGCAGGGTTAACCCCCAACACAAGGTTGGTACCCCTTTTACACCTGGGTGGGGTGAGAAAATAGCCGTAAAGTGCCTTTTCCAAGGGCACAACGCCATAGCCGAAAGCTGGGATCGAACCTGCAACCTTTAGATTACGAGTCCAACGCCCTAACCACTAGACTACAGCGGCGGCAATACAGTACTTAATATCTGCTAACAATTACTTCCCTTATCCTGAATTTCTGCCCTGGTGCTCCCCCCTTCAGTCCTGTCAGCCGATTTCCCGGCGATAACGGTACCAGAGGAGGGTTTGTTTATAGTGATCCATCATGCGGCTAACTGGCATCAACGGACTCTGGAAAATAGTTTTGATATGGCAAACACTGCTTCTCCTTTCCCACAAGAATGTTTGTGTGTGTGTGTATGTAAAATTTACCTAGGTACCCGTTTTGCACTCTTCTGCACCTCAGAAATCTAGGAATTGAAGGAAAATTCTGTTGTGCCAGTTTTCCTCCTTACAGGACTGAAGGGTAGCAGACAGCTGAGCTGGAAAACCGGCTTACCATATTTGAAAGGGTTAATCATCCCCTGAAGGGCAATTACAATACTGACAGGCATTTTGATATGAATCTTAATCTCTTAAAGACACATGATAACTACATTTCATATTGGTTCAAACAATCTAAGAAAACTTCAAATAAAAATATCACAAACACATGGTATTCTTACTATCTGCAGATAACAGGGTGAACAGTGCATCATTAGCATAGGGGCACATTGTACTGTATTCTTACTATCTGCAGATAACAGGGTGAACAGTGCATCATTAGCATAGGGGCACATTGTACTGTATTCTTACTATCTGCAGATAACAGGGTGAACAGTGCATCATTAGCATAGGGGCACATTGTACTGTATTCTTACTATCTGCAGATAACAGGGTGAACAGTGCATCATTAGCATAGGGGCACATTGTACTGTATTCTTACTATCTGCAGATAACAGGGTGAACGGTGCATCATTAGCATAGGGGCACATTCTTCTGTAATCTTACTATCTGCAGAAAATAGGGTGAACGGTGCATCATTAGCATTGGGGTACATTCTTCTGTAATCTTACTATCTGGGGATAATAGGGTGAACGGTGCATCATTAGCATTGGGGTACATTCTTCTGTATTCTTAATATCTGGGGATAATAGGGTGAACGGTGCATCATTAGCATTGGGGTACATTGTACTGTATTCTTACTACCTGCAGATAACAGATAATGCATCATTAGCATAGGGGTACATTCTTTTGTATTCTTACTATCTGCAGATATCAGGGTGAACAGTGCATCATCAGCATAGGGATATGTACATTCTACTGTATGGTTACCATTCCAGATGTTAAAATTGAAATGTTATATATATATATATATATATATATATATATATATATATATATATATATATATATATATATATATATATATTATATATATATACCGTAAAATCCCAAGCATAAGCCCACCATCTAGCAAACGCCCACCCCCCACTTTGGGCCAAAAGTTGTGCACAGGGGTAACTACCTAGCAAACGCCCACCCTGCTTTTTTCAAAGAGACTATGCTCACTTTCACTAGGATTTGTGCAGACTGTTCTAAATGTCATCTTTTCCCCCTTCTTTACCTTTTCGTATTTCTTTCCTTTTTTCTTATTCTTTGTCCCCTCTCCTCACTCCCGCGACAGTCTTACATTGTATCTTTCAAATTGGAAGCCCTCCAGTATCTGGATAACGAAGCAGGTGGGAATGTTTCGGAGTGTGCCCGTGAATTTTCTGTGGATAGGAAGAGGATCAGGGAATGGAGTGAAAACAGAGATAGACTTGAACAGCAGTACGGAAAAGACAAATAAAAACGGAAACTGTCAAAAGGACCAGCAGTTAGATCCGAAAATTGTCGACCAAGGTGTGCTGCATTATCTGGAAGATGAAAGATCTGAAGGCAGGGTATTGCGAAACAAGGACCTACAACTGAAAGCTATAGAACTTGTTGGCCTTCTTTGCCTCAAAGTCCCTTTTTTTCTATTTTCCTTCATTTCTGCTCACACGACCTAACTTACATGCTTTCGGGGTTTGTATTCACTCAATTACACAGTTGAGCACAAAAATTATTTTGTGCAAAGGGGTCTATCCCTAGCAAACGCCCATCCCCCAATTTTGCCCTAAATCTGTGCACATGGGGGGTGGGCGTATGCTAGGGATTTTACGGTATATATATATATATATATATATATATATATATATATATATATATATATATATATATATATATTATTTGAAGGAAACTCACATTTAAACATATACAGAAATACATCACACAGATATACACAAACACACCCACACGTACACAAACACACCCACATGTACACACTCCCTCCTCTTCCCCCCCCCCCACACACACACACACAAACACCCCCCCCACCCCCATCCCCCCCCACCACTCCCCCCCCCCCCGCACCCCCCCCTCTACCCCCCCACCAACACCCCCCCGTACCCCACCCCCTCCTACCCCACCCCCCTACCCCCTCCCTCCTCCCCCCCAACCCCACACCTCCACCACCTCACCTGCACTGCAGCATAGCCAGGTGATCCAACATGGCGGCCAGCAGCAGGATTTTGAAGACGACAGCGGGCAGGTAGTGATGGAGGAAGAGGGTGCGGTCCGCACACAGGTAGGGCAGGAAGTGGAGCAGGTACCCCCCCACCAGCATCTCTCCCAGGAACCGGAAATGCTGCCACTCTCCTGGGAAAACCACAGGTCATCGGAAATTGTCTGACACTGATTGATGACGACTTAACTTACCTTAGTTTTGGTATACTAGCTTGTACTTGGCGCAGTGGGTTAAGCTATAGCGCCTTTGGGTTTATTTTATTTTATACCACTTTATGTTACAGTAGATTTCTCTGCGTGAAATTTGGGCTGCTCTCTCTCCCCGGGGAGAGCGCGTCACCGCCACAAGTGCAGCGCCTACCCATTATTTTTTTTCCCCCTCAGGGATGGTGTCTAAACACGACAAATGTGTGCATGCTGGTTTAAAAAAAAAAAATTTTTGTCATCTGCTCCTATCGGCACACGATGGCCTGCTCTTCCGAAAGGCGGAACAGGGTTTTAACGTGTGTGCAAGATGTTCTGCATGCGTTCGCACACAGGGCCTCGGTTTATAGTCTCATCCGAATGACCAAACCTTAGATTTTGGTATACCGGCTTGTGCTTGGTGCAGCGGTTAAGCTGTAGTATATATAGTGCCTTGGGGTTTACAGACTGGAAGGTTTACGGGTTCGAATCCTGTAAGTGTCATAGGAATTTTTTTTTTTTTTGACTCTGGCCAGCTCCTATTTATTCGATTTTTTATTTTATTTATTCTTCTTATCAAGAATAATTAAATAAGCACTCATGTGCTTTTTTACATCCAGTCCCCTTGTATATGCAGTTTTGAAAAATGTCACCTGTTCCCACTGGCATACAATGGCCTACTCTTACGAAAAGCGGAACAGGATTTTACGTGTGTGCAAGATGTTCAACAGACTGGAAGGTTCTGGGTTCAAATCCTGTAAGAGTCATTGGGATTTTTTTTTTTTTGACTCTGGACGGCTCCTACCCAGATTGAGTGTGCTGTGTGGGCTCAGTAGGAAGACTGTGGGACCACATGGTTGAGCTTCATCCACTTTACTAGCGCGAGTTTGAGAGTGTTGACCAACACTGCAGGTGTCCGTATCTCTCCGGCCTGGTTGAAGCCGGGATATATAATATGATAGGAAGATAGAGTACAGACCTGTCACATAGTCTCCAAGCAGATGCGCTTCCATAGCAGCATTGTTACATCATCCTCATCATCATTGATCATTATGCAGTAAAACCAAATTGTCTCTGGATTCTGTGGTTCACAAAAGATAAGCCAGAAAAAAAGGAGAAGAAAACAGTTCCTTTGTTGTAAAATGTAGTGTATGAAGATGGGTGGGGGTGGGGGGGGATAGCCTAGTGGTTAGAGCGTTGAGCTCGGAATCTGATCACATAGGTTCAAGCCACCACTGAGAGGCCTGTTCAAGGGTGTGTGTGTGTTTTTTTTTCTCTTGAGTAAACATCAGTACCAACTAACTCCACTCCCACAGAAAAGTTCTTTGGATGAAACTATATCTAGAGAGAGAGGGAGAGAGACAGAGACAGACAGAGAGAGACAGTGAGAGACAGGGAGAAAGACAGAGACAGACAGACAGACAGACAGAGACAGTGAGAGAGACAGAGAGACTGTATGTATGGGTGAGAGACAGAGACAGAGACAGAGAAAGATAAATAGATAGATAGATAGATAGATAGATAGAGAGAGAGAGAGAGAGAGAGAGAGAGAGAGAGAGAGAGAGAGAGAGAGAGAGAGAGAGAGAGAGAGAGAGAGAGAGTGTGTGTGTGTGTGTGTGTCTGTGTGCACATACACACGCATGCACGCATGCATACAGGTATGCACGAGCACGCATGTGTGTGTTGCGCACACACATGTATGTACAGGCATGTGCATGCATGCATGTACGCATATATGTTTTACCTGGAGAGACATCCCAGCAGGCCCTCTGTTGACGCAGATAGTAGAAGGCGGCCAGCCCAAAATAGACGAGGACAGAGAGAGAAGCGGCCATCCACACCACCAGGTTTCCCAGCAGGTGGATCTGGGACTGTACAATAACACACACACAAACAATGTAAGACATGTACCAAAGTGCAGATATTTGATCTGCCGCGACTGTACAACTTCTCGGCGACGACAGCATGTCAGACAGTGGGAATGTGGCCTCTAAAAAGAGGCTGCATGAATACTACATTTTACCTCTAAGGGTAAAATGTATGCCACGGATGGTTTTCAACCACCCCCCCAACGATACAGAACGTTGCACAATTTACAGGTGTGGATCTAAATTTAGACCCATGATGCTGCGATTGGCAGTTCCGATCGCATGGGTAGTAATCCAATTACCGCCCTGTCACAGATTCAACAAATGTTTTTTTAACTCTCAGAGGACGGCCGTCCGCTATAGCGGATTTGCTGTTTGCAGATTTTTCACATGACGGCTGCACTGATACTATGACTAGTGCAGCTAAACATAGCTTCATGAGCCTATCCAAGATCGAATGCAGAGCGTTGTCAGGTGATTCCGTGTGTTCCGAACTCTTTGTTTGTGGTTGCTGAGAGTAGCTGACACGGAGTACAAAATTAATGGTATTTTCTTCATGCTAGTCAAAGCTGAAATATTTAAGTGAGAGCTTCAATCTTTTGATTTGTACTAACCCAGCATGTTATTTATAAGGTCAGAAAATTTCAGTCTCTTTCTAAGTGTTTTTTTTTTTTTTTTTTTTTTTTTTACTAACCATTACAAATGGGCCATCCATGGGGAAAAGCAAGGGAGAGAACTGGCCATCCCGAGTGAGCTAATGAGGGAAAGGAATAAGCACATAAAACTGCCTTTTTCCCCCCTCGGCATTAGATAAATATATAAAAGAATTAATCTTGCATTGGTCATGTAAAAACTGTAGGAATAGTCTTCCTTTCCAAACAGTAGTCACCAGTAGTTAACATCCCACATATCTAACCCCGCCCCTCTCCATCCATTCTGATCTATGCACTCCATCCTTCCACATAACCCCCCCCCCCCCTTCCCCCATCACAACCCACAACCCCCCCCCCCCCTAGGGGATTTTTCCCCTGGAGACAACATCAGTGCTGACTCCACTCCCCACAAAAGTCCTCTGGATGAGACTATAAACCGAGGTCCTGTGTGCGAACGCACGCAGAACACCTTGCGCACACGTTAAATCCTGTTCAGCTTTTTGTAAGAGTAGGCCATTGTGTGGGATCATTGGGATCAGACAACAAGATTTACAAAACTGCATACACACGAGGACTGGATGTAAAAAAAGCACACGAGTGCTTATTCCATTATCCTAGATATAAAAGAATAAATAAATAAATAAATAAAATGCATAACCGCCAACTGTCATCTGAATGAAGTGACACCCCACCACACACCACACCACACCAATTAATGTTGGTGAAATGGGTTTTTTTTCCCCTTTTTTTTTTCCCCTTTTTTTTGTTTGTTTGTTAGGGATTTTCTGCTGGATTTTTTGTTGTTGTTCTTTTGTTTTTGTTCTTTTCTTTAGATAGATGGCTTGATAAAAAAAAAAAAATTGATGCTTATTCAATGTATCATCTGGAAAAAAAGAAAGATTTGATTTGATTTGATTTGATTTGATTTGATTTGATTTGATTTGATTTGATTTGACCACACCACACCACAGTGACTCACATTATTGGAAGGACTCATCCAGTAGGCGATGTTGCGAACCATGAGAGGCCACTCGGCGGGCGTAGAGCTAAACTTGTGCTCTAGCTCTGTGTCCTGGCGGGAGGTGAACATCTTGACCTGCAGCTCCCACAGCTTGGCCAAGAAGGACAACTTGGTGGGCTCCAGGGGAAGCAAATCTCCTGCCCCCACGTCGGCGATGCTCTCCCTTCCTTGCCTTTTCCTGTCAGCAGCAACGTTAGGTAGGAGTCACACAAAAGAAGCTTTGGGGTGGAAAATTTACGGACGTTTCAATTTCAAGGCTAGCTTATCAGGCAGGCAATGTCTTAACCCTCCTGCCACCGTCCTTCTTGTGTTGGATTAAAGTGCCAACTGCAAGCACTGGTTTGAAGATGAAATACACACACTTGGACTTTCAAACTGGATTGAAGATGAAATACACACACTTGGACTTTGAAAAAGCTTCTACACACACACACACACACACACACACACACACACACACACACACACACACACACACACACACACACACACACACACACACACAATTTGAAGACCCGGTTTCGATTCCGGTCAAGGAGATTTTTCTCCTGAAGCTAACATCAGTGTTGACTCCACTCTCCACCAAAGTCCTTCGGATGAGACTATAAACCGAGGCCCCGTGTGTGAACGCACGCAGAACATCTTGCGCACACGTTAAATCCTGTTCCGCTTATCTTAAGAGTAGGCCATCGTGTGCCAGTGGGTACAGATGACATTTACAAAACTGCATATACATGGGGACAGGATGTAAAAAAGCACAAGATGCTTATTCCATTATCCTCGATATAAAAAAATAAATCAAATCAAATCAAAACACACACATAAAAACCCCCAACCCAAAACCCTATCACTGACTCTTGCTGTAGCGATGTTCCTCCACATTCCAGACGGTGTCTCTCTGACTGATCAGACGGTCTGCAGATACCTCCAGCTGATGGAAGCCCCACTCAGGTAACTGCTTACCTGTGATCTGGTGACAGGTACAAACATCATGTCTATATAGCCATCTTCCTGAATGAAGGAGAGAGAGGAATGAATAAATGGTATGAAGCAAGACCAGGCTTTGTCAGTTATTGATTTTGTTGTTGCTTTTTTGGTGATTTTTGTTTGTTTGTTTGTTCCTTGGCTAGAGTGCCGAGGTTCACCATTTGTAAAATTTTGTGTATGCAACCATATTACCTACCATTAACCCTCTTGCATTCAGACTCTCTGAACATAAATTGCCCCTAGGTTTCACATTCCATCACGAAATCAGGTCAGGCACACATGCTCACTGGCCTTTTCCTCCTTCAAAGTACATACCAGCAGCTACAATTACTTCCAGACTCTCAGCAGGCTTTGTACCTCTGGCCTGATAGAGCTTTGACATATCATATGGTAGCAATTAGTGACGGTCACTGCATGATGGAAAACTACTGTGTGTAAATCCCTGCAAATCCCGGTTCAGAATTGGGTGGGGGGGGGGGGGGGGGGGGGGGCAATTATTCAATCCCTGCAAATCCTGGTTCAGGACTAAGAGGGTTAAGGTAGCTGCATATTTCTTTCTTTCTTTCTTTCTTTCTTCTTTTGTATCGAGGATAACAGAATAAGCAATCATGTGCTTTTTTTCATCCGGTCCCCGTGTGTATGCAGTTTTGTAAATATTGTCATCTGTTCCCACCAGCACACGATGGCCTACTCTTACGAAAAGCTGAACAGGATTTAACGTGTGCACAAGATGTTCTGCATGTGTTCGCACACGGGGCCTCGGTTTTAAGTCTCATCCGAAGGACTTTTGGGGAGAGTGGAGTCAGCACTGATGTTAACTCCAGGAGAAAAATTTCCTCAACCGGACTTGAACCCCGGTCGTCAAATTGCGAGCGCAATGTTCTGACCACTAGGCTATCCGTCCCCCCTGACTTAGGGAAAGTTACTGATGCAAGTGAACTGCCAAAGCCTAAAGTAAAATGTTGGTATGCTTTGAAATGTTGTGACTGTCATTATCCATGACAAGATTATTTATTACATTACATCCTTTAATTCTACATCAAAGGAGAAAAAAAAAATCATCTGAAGTTGGAATATGGCTGCCTATATGGCCAGGTACTTGAAAACAGCTGTTTACACAAACTTCTCATCCTGTGTTTTCTCACTGTGATTCCCGGGAATGAAGAGTGAGACAGACAAGAGTACACATCCTGGGTGACCCCTAGACACACTCTGGATAGAAAACTAAAAGGTAAAGGTAAAGGTGCCCCATAACCTAGGTGGTCGTAGGGGAGCGAGGCATCAGAGACCTCAGCTTCTCTAGGGGCCAGAATGTTGAGGGTGGTGCCCATCTCCTCTCCCTCGCTGCTTTACCTTCCCTGACCCTAAAGAGGGCAGGTATCCATTTACAGCTGGGTGAACTGGGGGACTGTACAGAAGCCAAGGCATGCAAACGGTCACACAATCCATTTGGTAACCACACTCGATGCTGCTTAACCTTAGTTTGGGGAAAGCGAGTGCTCTGACCATTGTCCTGTCCCTAATATACAGTACGATTGAGGAAAAAGTAGTGGAGGAAAACCAAGTGCAGGTAACCACTTACAACTTCTCAATCATTTTCAAAGTGACTTTTCAAAGATCCAATTAAAAAAAAATTAAAATTAAAAATAAATTGTAGGGAATAATGTCTTTCAATGGCAGCATTGTAGGCATTTTTGGGGTAAGAACCATGCATTTGACCTGACCTGACTGGAGTTTCGACTCCTGGATAAGCCCTCATCAGAGGTCCCGGTGGTGATTTAATAATAAGAGGAAATAAATACCTAGCAAATAAATACCTTTCTTCCCAGTTTGACGAAAAAAAAAAGAACTGAATGTCAAAGTCATTCGGATGAGACTATAAACTGAGGCCCCATGTGCGAACGCATGCAGAACATCTTGCGCATATGTTAAAACCCCGTTCCGCCTTTTGGAAGAGCAGGCCATCGTGTGCCGGTAGGAGCGGATGACAAAATTAAAAAACCAACAAAACAACCCCAAACAAACAAAAAACCCAGCATGCACACAGGTGTCATGTTTAGACACCATCCTCGAGGGCAAAAAAAGAAAAAAGAAAAAAAAAAGGTAGTCGCTGCACTTGTGGCGACGCGCTCTCCCCGGGCAGAGCAGCCTGAATTTCACACAGAGAAATCTGCTGTGACATAAAGTGGTATAAAACAAATAAAACAAACACTCACCCGCAGAGCAGTGGAGGTGTTGACATGGACCAGTCTCACCTGGCTTTGGATTGTCTGCCACCTGTCCCCCTCCGACTGACGATTCACGATATCCTGAAATCATCAGCAGTGCATATTAATTAACCCTTTCAGTACAGTAAGCTGGTTTTCCGGCTCAGCTTCCTGCTACCCTTCAGTCCTGTTAAGGAGGAAAACTGGCACAATCAAATTTTCCTTCAATTCCTGGGTTTCTGAGGAGGTGCAGAAGAGTGAAAAACGGGTACCTTGGTAAATTTTACATACACACACCCGAAGCTTTATAAACATTCTTGTGGGAAAGAAGAAGCAGTGTTTGCCATATCAAAACAATTTTCCAGAGTCCGTTGATGCCAGTTAGCCGCATGACGGATCACTATAAACAAACCCTCCTCGGGTACCGTTATCACTGGAAAATTGGCTGACAGGACTGAAGGGGAGAGCGCCAGGGCAGAAATTCAGGATAGGGGAAGTAATTGTCAGCAGATATTCAGTACTGTAAGGGTTAATTAAACAACTCATAGCAACAAGAGAGTTTGTCATCAGCAAAATTCTGTGGGAAAAACCCCAAAACAAATGAACACAGAAAAAGGGGGGGTGGTAGAGTGCTTGAATTTACAGAGACAAATCTGTCATGGTTCTATGTGCTATTTGACATAATGCAATATAATCACAGTATGATATAAAAGGTAAAGGTAAAAGGTGTTCCCATACCCTATGCGGTTGTTAGGGAGTGAGATGTCAGAGACCTCAGCTTCTCCAGGGAACAGCATATTGAGGGCGACACCCATCTCCTCTCCCTCGCTGCTTTATCTTCCCTGACCTTAAAGAGGGTAGCTAACCATTTACAGCTGGGTGAGCTAGGGGACTGTACTGAAGTCAAGGTGCACAAATGGTCACCCATCCACTTGGTAACCACACTCAGTACTGCATAACCTTAGGGTGAGGAAAGAACATGGTCTGACCACTGAGCTATCCCATCCCCAAACACATTATAGTACAATACAATACAATACAGTACATAACTATTACTGAATATTACATCCCTGACAGTATTTTCCCTGGCTCTGATCATGATTGGCTTATTCTTGAGAGATATAAACTAAATTAACAAGGCAAGAGAAATTCTTGTTTTTGATCTGCTGAGGTCACATTCCAAGTACTCATCTGTGTGCCGGTGGAAAAAAGATGCTAAGATTTACAAAAAATTGCATACACACAGGGACTGGATGTAAAAAAAGCACATGAGTGCTTATTCCGTTGTCCTCGATATGAAAGAATAAATAATAATAATAATAAAAAACAACAGCAACATCGACAACACATGTCCACATCAATGTGATGGCGGCCACTGACCACTCTCCACAGGTTCTGTGTGGGCATGGACACATTGTAGTCGATGTAGCACGACACCTCCTGGTTCTGGGGGGTCACTGGGGCTGCCACGTCGTGACTGCAACACACAACAGCACATGTTAACATCAGTGCTGACTCCACTCTCCCCAAAAGTCCTTCGGATGAGACTTTAAACCAAGGCCCAGTGTGCAAACGCACGCAGAACATCTTGCGCACCCGTTAAATCCTGTTCCACTTTTCGTAAGAGTAGGCCATCATGTGCCGGTGGGAACAGATGACATTTACAAAACTACATACACACAGGGACAGGATGTGAAAAAGCACAAGAGTGCTTATCCCATTATCCTCGATATAAAAAAAGAATAAAAATCAAACTCGGGATGGCCAGTTTACTCCCTTGCTTTTCCCCACAGACGGCCCATTTGTAATGGTTAGTAAAAATTTTTTTTTTTTAAATACAAAACACATAGTAAGAAAATGAAATTTTCTTAACTTATGAATAACATGCTAGGTTAGTACATAACGAAAGACTGAAGCTCTCATTTTCATATTTGAGCGTTGACTAGCATGAAGAAAATACGATGAATATTGTACTCTGTGTCACTACTCTGTGTCAGCTACTCTCTACAACCACGATCAAAGAGTTTGGAACACACGGATTCGCCTGACAGTACTCTGCATTGGGCCTTGGATAGGCTTACGAAGCTATGTTTAGTTGCACTAGTCATAGTATCAATGCAGCCGCCGCGTAAAAAATCTGCAAACAGCAAATCCGCTCTAGTGGACGGCCGACCAAAACCGTTACTTTACACTGATCCGCTATAGCAGACGGTCGTCCTCTGAAAGTTAATGTGTGCTGAATGTATGCTGCACAAGTTAGTTAAAAAGTTAAAGTCTGTCCCGAGCCTAAGGCTCATCAGGCTGGTGCTTATCCCGGTTTCTGTGGCGTTAAGCAACTGAGAGTCATAGACTCCCCCCTGGATAGGATGCCAGTCTATCTGAGTGGGGTGAGAAAATAGCCGGAAAGTGCCTTTTCCAAGGGCACAACGCCATAGCGGAAAGCTGGGATCGAACCCGCAACCTTTAGATTACGAGTCCAACGCCCTAACCACTAGACTACAGCGGCGGCTATGCTGCACAAGGGAACATGGATCATCACTGTCTGATGAGAACGACAGGAGATGATGGTGAGGGCCCCTCACTGACCTGTTGAGGGCTCGACTGGTGATGCCATGGACCAGCTGTACAAGGTCACCATGCTTCACTGCCACTGGGGGTTCGTCCACCACCAGACTGTTCCTGCACACACACATGCATGCATGCATGTACACACACACATGCACAGACACACACACGCATGCGCGCGCGCACACACACACACACACACGCACATGCGAGCATGCACGCACAGACACACACACAGACACACACTGACACACACAGACACACACAGACACACACAAACACACACACACACACAACCCCCCAAATCCCACTGTACCCCCACCCCATGTCCCAATCCACACCACACCTCACAACTCCACACCACACTAACACGTTCCACCCACCCCATCCCACCTTTCCCCACCCCAAAACCACACCAACACCTCCAAACCCCCCCATCCCACCATACCCCCCCCCCACCTCCCCCCCCCCCCCCCCACCCCCACACACACACACACCGCCCCAGGCCCCAATCCACACGACACCTCACACCTCACAACCCAACCCCATCCCACAGCTATCAGTTTCCCCCACTTTCAAGCTCCTCTCAGCTGCTAATTATTCCATCCCATCCCATCTCAGTCCAGATTGGGGACCAGCTGGTGCTAAGTATTTATAGCAGGAACTGACCACACTTGGACTTGGTAAAAGGAAGGGGCATGCTAAATGACGGATAGCCTAGTGGTGAGAACAATGCACTCGCAATCTGACGACCCGGGTTCGATACCCGGTCGAGGAGATTTTTCTCCTGGAGTTAACATCGGTGCTGACTCCACTCTCCCCGAAAGTCCTTCGGATGAGACTTTAAACCGAGGCCATGTGTGCGAATGCATGCAGAACATCTTGCACACACGTTAAATCCTGTTCCGCTTTTTGTAAGAGTAGGCCATCGTGTGCCGGTGGGAGCAGATGACAAAGATTTACATAACTGCATACACACGGGGACTGGATGTAAAAAAGCACACGAGCGCTTATTCCATTATCCTCGATATAAAAGAATAAATGAATAAATAAAATAAAATAAACCACACAACCCAACCCCATCCCAACAACTATCAGTTTCCCCCACTTTCAGCTCCTCTCAGCTGCTAATTATTCCATCCCATCCCAGCCTAGGTGAGGCTAGCTCATGCTATTTATAGCAGGAACTGACCACACTTGCACTAGGTAAAAAGGAAAGGGCATGCTCAATTTAGCACTCTTGACTGAGTGATGTTGGATTTGTGCGCTGTGATACCAGAATTTTTGTATAATGATGTCAAGATAGGACAATCAAAAAAATAGGGCTGAGAAGACCTGAAAGTAGGGGTGGGTGGGGCTGAGGCAGGGAAACTTTGACAGCTGTGAGGTGGGGTCCTCCGACTCCCAACTCCCTTCCTCTCACCTGTCAGGGTGCTTGACGATCCACCAGTTATTGACGTCCTTAAAGACATAGCAGGTCACCTGCTGCTGGTGCGAGCTGCCCCGCCCGTCCGGGTAGCGCATGGGGTACACGTGCGCGTGCGAGTGCAGCCAGCAGGGGCCGCCACCCACGCTGGCCGTGTGCCGCAGCGTGACCTGCGACCCGTAGGCCACCTGGAGTGGCTGCCCTTTGGTCAGGGCCGCTAACCCTCCCTGTGTGAGAGAAAGCCAAAGGTTATGCGGT
>CM060345.1:17441524-17444024 GCA_030674155.1 Stramonita haemastoma | reverse complement strand
ATGATGATGATGATGATGATATTAATAATATTGATATTAATAATATTGATATTAATAATATTGATAATAGTAATCCTCATCCATGATGATGATAATGATGATAATAATAATAACAATAATGATAATAATAATAATAACAACAGCAACAACATTTCCTCCCTCCCACCCTTGATCACTCACCAGCCAGGGCCAGTAGCATTTTTTCCCAGTGGGGGGTGGATGTCGAAGAAGAACACCCTCTTCATGTACAGAGACACAAACTTGGCAAAGTGCAGCTCATCAAACCTGTCACATATATGACAGCATGTCAGAAATACGTGAAAACAACAAATAACAAAGAAAAAGAAAAGAAAGGGACCCTCCCCATACCCCCCCCCCCTTCCCTGACCCCCCTGCAAATCAGCAACCTATGTGTATGTAGGCACACCTACACACATCAACACACACACTTATAACACACACACACACACACACACACACACACACACACACAACACACACACACACACACACACACACACGCGCGCGCGCGCACGCACACACACATGCACGTGCACATGCGTGCACGAACGCGCGCACACACACACACCCACATGCACACACACACGCATGCACACACACACGCACACCTACACCTACACACACACACTGACCACACACACCCACACTGACACGAACACAACACACACACACACACACACACACACTGACACAAAACACATTCACCCACAAACACACACATACCCACCCACCCACAACACCCACTCACATGCACCCATTCACCCACTCACATGCACCCCCACCCCGACCCCCACAACCCCCCCCCCTCACACACACACACAACATCTCCCCCCCCCCCCCCTCCTCCCCCTACACCCCCCACACACACAACCCCCAAAGCTTACACCACAGCACGCGGAACGCCCAGGTGCCAGGTTCGGGAGAGAAGGGAGAGCACTGTCAACAGCACCTGCATCATGTCCACCTCCACCCTCACACTGAACGGCCCTGAACCCATCTCCCTCCCTCTGCTGCTGCTGCCGTTGCTGTCGTTGTCGTTGTTGTTGGTGGTGGTGGTGGTGGATGCTGGGGATGATGCTGATGCGATTTCGCTGCTGAGGGGTGGGTAGGGGGCGCCGTCTCCCTGAGGAGTGAGATAAGATTTGATAATGAGGATAATGATGATGGTGATAATAGTTTTAATACTGATACTTATTATACTAATATTGAAGATAATGATGGTGATAATACTAATTATACTAATATTGAGGGTAATGATGGTGATGATACTGATACTAATTATACTAATATTGAGGACGATCATATTGATATTAATTATACTAATATTGAAGATGAGTGTGATGATACAGATACTAATTATACTAATATTGAGGATAGTGAGGGTGATAATATTGACACTAAACACACTAATATTGAGGATAATGAGGGTGATAATACTGATACTAATTATACTAATATTGAGGATAATGATGGTGATACTATTGATACTAATTATACTAATATGGAGGACAATCATACTGATACTAATTATACTAATTTTGTGGATAATGATGGCGATAACACTGATACTAATTATACTAATATGGGGGATAATGAGGGTGATCATACTGATGCTACTTACACCAATAATGATGATTTAATCGGAGATTATATTAGAGTCCCAGTGGAGTTATCCAATTTAGGGACAGTGGCAACAAGTACTTCGGCACCTCGAGCCCCCCCCCCCCTCCCCCCAAAAAAATAGTACAATTCTTGAAGCAACTGTGCTAGGCTTGAGGAAACACAAGAGTGCTGCACAAGCCCCAGCTCCATATTGATAATGATGATAATGATGGTGATTATACTAATGCTTATCATAATGATGGTAGTGGTGGTGGTGGTGGTGACAATGCTGCTGCTGCTGATAATGATTATAATGATAATGAAAACAAAACAATAATAATGATGATAATGATGATGACAATAATGATAACAATGATAACAACAACAACAACAACAAAATAATAATAACAATAATGATAAAACAACGACGACGACGACGACGACGACGACGACGATGATGATGATGATGATGATGATGATGATGATGATGATGATGATGATGATGTTAAAAACCACTTCAATGGTGGGGAAACAGTCACAGATGCAAAATATTACAAGTAATGAACCTCAGGACTCTAGCCAAGAAACAGAAAAACAAAAAAGATGTTGTTGATGATGATAATAATTATAATGATAATACAGATGATAATGAAAACTGTTTGTTTACTTGTGATCAGTTTAATTCTCCTGATAGACTTCAGCAATACTGCAACTCAACTTCATTAATTGTGCATTTACATTCTCATTTATCTATTCACATTACATGCATGGTGATCCTGAATAAACTCCTGCCTTGTTTATGAGCAATAATGCAACTTGAATTCATCATTAATTTTGTTTACAATCTTATTTATCTACTAACATCTCCCCTTGATCA
>CM060345.1:17420908-17433408 GCA_030674155.1 Stramonita haemastoma | reverse complement strand
GGGACCAGTCAGGGTTCAGAACCACAATCAGATTATAAAGCAAGTCAAAAGAGGCCCCATCAAGGTTCATCTCTGAAAACTGACAGCAGAGATGATCAAAAGGGGCTCCATCAAGGTTCATCTTGAAGACTAATAAAGACAATCAAAAGGGGCCCCATCAAGGTTCAGCTCTGAAAATTGACAGCAGAGATGATCAAAAGGGGCTCCATCAAGCTCATCACTAAAAACTAATAAAGACGATCAAAAGAGGCACCATCAAAGTTCAGCTTTGAAAACTAATAGAGACGATCAAAAGGGGCCCCATCAAGGTTCATCTCTGAAAACTGACAGCAGAGATGATCAAAAGGGGCTCCATCAAGGCTCATCACTAAAACTAATAAAGACATCAAAAGAGGCCCATCAAAGTTCATCTGCACACAGCACCAGCAAAGCTTCTCAGAAGGGGCACCATCAGGGTTCATCAGAGCACTCTCACAAGAAGTCCAGCCAGAAGACCAAGGGAACCCATCGAAGCTCGTCACAGCAGAGAGAGAAGAAAACTGTTGAGAAGGGGCCTAGTCAGGGTTCCGCTTCAAAGCATGCAGATAAGGAAGCGGTTGAGAAAGGGCCCTGTCAGGGTTCATCTTCACAACACAAAGAGAATGTAACAGTTCAAAAGGGGCACTGTAAAGGTTCACCGTCAAAGCATACAGATGATCAAACAGATCAGGACGAGCTTCATCAAGGTTCTTCAACACTGAACACAGATACTGAAGCAGTTCAAATGGTCTCTGTCAAGATTCATCATATCAGAGGAGGAGACAGAAGAGGAACCTGTGAGGAGGGGGACGGTCAAGGGATATCACAGCACACAAATAATGGAGCAAATCAGAAAGGGCTCTGTCAGGGTTCGACACAGCACTCAGAAAATGAAGCCATTCAGAAATCGCATGTTCATTTGAGCAACAAAGTTTTACCTGAGAAAACCTGTCAAGAATCAGTACCAGGCACAGATAAAATACCCCGGAAGAGGCCCAGTAAAGGAGTTTTAGTTTGTACCAATGAGGAGGAGGATCAGATGGGCCCAATCAAGGATCTTCACGTTGTGCAGATAAGAGAATGCTTGAAAAGGCCGTGAAGGGGCCCAGCCAAGGATCTGCACTTTGTGCTGAGAGTAATGATGGTCAGAAGGGCACTGTCAAAGTTCAGTTTCAGATAAAGATAACACAGCTGCCCAGGAGAGGCCCTGTCAAGGAATAAATTTAGACAAGGATAACACATCTGATCCGAAGGGGCCCTATCAAGGAGCTCCACTTTCTGTAGATAACAAAGTCACTCTGAGGGAACCATGTAAAGGATTACCACAAGACACAGCTAACAGAACCGCTCACAAGAAACACTCTCAAGAACCTCCACTGTATGCAAAGAGCAAAGTTGTTCAGAAAGAGCCCTTTCAAGTATCAGTTGCTGATAGAAGTGTGGAAGATTCTCAGAAGGGGCCCTGTGAAGAATTATTTCTAGACGGAGATAATGAAGAAGCTCAAAAGGGGCCCAGTCAAGGGCCTCTGATTGAGACAAATAATGGAGATGGTGAGAATGGGACCCCATCATTGCATAAAAATTATAACATAGACCAGGAGGGGACTCTCCAAGGGCTTCAACATTGTATAGAGGACACAAATGCATGGAAGACACCCTGTGAAGAACTGGTTCTGCACAAGGATAATGAAGCTGCTCAGAAGGGGCCCAGTCAGGGATCAGCACTGCACAAAGAGGATAACCTCGTGAGGCCTTCTCAGGGGACCTCATTTCACACAAGTCCCAAACCCTGTCTGCAGGGGCCCTGTCAAGGTTCGGAGTTTATTCATCCGACCTTAGTAGGTCCCCATAAAGGATCTTCAGTTCGCACAAATATCAGGGATACACAGAATTTGTCTTGTGAAGGCCTCTCACATCATAATACAAATAAGAGCGGTCCCCAACAGGGACCTCACCAAGAATTACCTCTGGAGGCAAACACGGAAGGGGTTCAAAAGGGACTCTTTCAAGGAACCTCCCTGAACATCAACAAGGCTGCACTAAAGAGGCCCTGTCAAGGATCACCATTAAACACGGAAAACAAAATTGGTCAGAATGATTGTTGTCAGGAACCCCAGCCTCAGACAGACTGCAAACTAATTCAGCAGGGGCCCTGTCAGGGTGTTCCTCTTCATATAAACAACAGGACTCCTCAGCAGGGGCCCCATCAAGGTATTGTCCAGTATGATAATCACAAACCTATCCAGAAAGATATGTGTCAGGGTGTCTTGCCTTATAAAAACAACAGAACTCTGCAGCAGGGGCCCTCTCAAGGGGCCATGTATAACACCGAAAACAAACCGGTCCAGCAGGGGCCCTGCCAAGGTGCTTTAGTTTACTCAAACAACAAACTGGCTCAGCAGGGGCCATTTCAGGGTGTAAATCTTCCTGCAAACAACAGAACTGTTCCACAGGGGCCCTGTCAAGGATCATCTCAACATTCTCTCCCCACACCTACCCAGAAAGGACCCTGTCAGGGGTTAACCCAAAATTCACTCCAGCACCCTATACTTTCCCAGAAGGGGCCGAATCCAGGACCGCAAACAACAAACGCAGACAACAAACCAGCTCAGGGTGCCCCCATTCAAAGATTTCCCACAGGACAGCAGGCGCGGAATGTTCCAGAAGCGAGCCCACCATCTCAAACTGTGTCCCTCCCACAGCCCAGACCCCTCCCGCCAAACTACAGAATCCCTCTCCTGTCCAACAGAGCAGCGCCCACCCAGTCCAGCGTGGAGCCCAGGCCAGTTCTTTGGCCCTTTAGTAAAACTGGTCACACCGCCTCTTATCCCAGACCAGTGCGTCCACCAATGCCAGGTCGGAGACACGAACCCCCTCTTCCTTCAGACAGCAGAGTGGCCCCACCAGGCGGCTCCAACCGTCAACAAGGTGAAGGCAGTTCAGCTCCCCAGGGAGATTCTCGCTTGAAAGCACCACCTCACTCTGGAGGTGGGGGCTCCCCGTCAGTTTCTTCCCCGACTGTTTCTGGTGTGAACTGCAATCCTCGTCCTCCTCCACCCTGGTTGAACGAGAGAGCTCCTCCGGGATTGTCCTTGTGCAAACCTTTGCTTCAACACCAAAACAAAATTCTCCAGGCTTGTCCCAACCCTAGAGCTCCCTTGTATGCGGGTCAAAGAATGCCCCAGCCAGGTGTGGTCAGTGTGAAGATGCCACCTCACTCTGTGGCGATGTCTCAGGTATGTCCCAATCCCAGACCCTTCGCTCCCTCGGACGTTGGTATGCCCCGAAGACCTTGCATGCCTCCTTGTCTTCCAAACGGTTCTGCGCAGAACAGCAGACCCCCGCGCCCGCAGATGTGTCACAGGCCTGTTCCTCAGCCCTACCCTCGATTACCCCCGCCACGTCACGCCCAGCCCCCGCAGTCTGTGTCTGCTCTGTTACCCCCCAGGGGAGTGTTCAGACCCCTGCCCTTACCGCATGGTAACATGCCGCTGTCAGAGCTGGTGCAGAGACCCCCGCCCCTTCTTCCCACAGACCTCGAATCCCTGGAACTTTAGGTCCTGTTTTCAGGCCTCCTCTCCGCCCCCACGGACGATTACCTCTCCCTTACCCCCCAACCAGGCCTCTCCACCCCTCTCAGACTCTGTTGCCTCTGCCCAAACCGCCCGTGACAGCCACCATGACCAGTGACAGCTCTGACCCCATCCACCTGCAGGCCATGGCCAAGTCAGCAAGCAAGCAGGTCTTGAACTGCAAGGAAAGGTCCACGGACAGTTCCGCCAAGTTTCCCACCGCTGACGGAGGAAATTTCCCTACCAACCCCTTCACGGGCCTCAGTATCAAAGGGAACTGGTGCACTGTGCCCAAAGAACTGGGCCACGGAGACAAAGACGAGAGAACCTACATCCACCTGGAGCCCAGCCTGAAAATGATGTTTTCCTTCGACGTGGACAACCCCGTCAAATGGACGTTCAGCCCGGACCAACGAAGGAGTCATTCCCTGGACGGCTCCTGCATGTCGGACTCCATGTCTACCAAAACGGACAAAACGGACACGGACTCCAGCTGCAGAAACACGCCGATGTCCTGGGACTTCCCCAACCACCTGAAGACCCTCCCGTCCAGCAGCTGCACCAGCATGTGCTTCTGCCACAAGTTCAACTCTTCCTCCTTCTTTAGGGATGGGCAGGAAAGCCACGTGGCCAGTGACTCCGCCAGCTCCAAGGACGGCTGCTGGGACGCGGAGTCAGTGGAACTGAACCAGGAAGTCGCTGGGACCAGCGGCCTCGGCGGTCGGCCGTACAACGGTACACTGGGCGGCTGTGGTGGTGTAAGGGAGACGGGGTTCAAGTGTCACTGTCAGGCTTGTTCTCCCGGGGACCACATCAGGAGGGTGGGCTGGAAGAGGCCCCGTGAGGGTTCTCCCCTCTCCGACCCTGACCTGGACTGGGAGGAGAGGTAAGTGTGTGTTAGTGTTAATGGTGAATGTTGTTTTCTGAAACCTGAATGTGTGGACTGGGAGGAGAGGTAAGTGTGTGTTAGTGTTAATGGTGAATGTTGTATCGTAAAACGTGAATGTGTATCAATGAAAGAGAAATGTGTACTATGATAGGCAGATGTGTATTATGAAATGCAAGTTATGTTGTGTCAAAGGCGAATAGGTGGTACTAAAGGGAAAAATCTGTGTTGTGAAAGGTAAATATGCGATATGAAAGGTAAATGTTTATCAAGAAAGGTACATGTGTATCATAAAAGGTAAACGCGTATTATGTGCATAATAAAAGGTAGTTGTGGGTTATGAAAGGTAGATGTGGATTTTGAAATGTAACTATATATTTTTTAAGGCAGATGAATTACTTATGAAAGATAATATACTTTTGCAAGCTTTGGCCATAGTTAGGAAAGAACCTCTTTGGTGTTCAGAATCTCTCATAAAACTTAGCCCATGTTTCTAAATCAGGTCCCCAAATCAGCACTGATAGCCTTTTTAATCTTTTTAGTGAGATTCCTAAAATATATATAAGACCCTTTTCCATTTGGGAAAAAAAAACTTTTTTACATCTTATGTTCAGTTCTACCTCCACACTGAGGAAGCAAGCAAGTCACAGGGATACCTTCTTAAGTCCTTCGGATGAGACTTTAAACCGAGGCCCCGTGTGCGAACGCACGCAGAACATCTTGCGCACACGTTAAATCCTGTTCCGCTTTTCGTAAGAGTAGGCCATCGTGTGCCGGTGGGAACAGATGACAATATTAACAAAACTGCATACACACGGGGACCGGATGAAAAAAAGCACATGATTGCTTATTCTGTTATCCTCGATATAAAAGAATAAATAAATAAATAAATAATAGTATTAGATTTTCTTTGCTTTTTTGTTGCTATTTTTGATGTTGTTGTGTGTTTTGTTGAAGTGTTCAGAGTGTTACACCTGTGATCCAACAGCAAACCAGCACATGGGTTTGTGACATCTTTAGTAGAAAAATAGGCCAGCTATGGCCAATGCCATGGATGACACAGACAGGCGCAGCATGCAATCCATGACTTGGAGCTCAGGGGCTCTGTCAGGTTCAGACACATTTGGAAAATGGAATTGAACTTCCCAAGGGAATGACTCCTGAAGAAGTTACAGGAGAAGTCTGACCAGGGATCCTCCTGGCCCTGGCCAAAGTCTTTGACAGTTTTGACCAGCAAAGGGCCAATGATGGCCAAAGCCTTTGTCAGGTTTTTTATATCCGCAAAGGGCCGAGGGTGGCCAAAGCCTTTGTCAGGTTTTGATATCCGCAAAGGGCCGAGGGTGGCCAAAGCCTTTGTCAGGTTTTGATATCCGCAAAGGGCCGAGGGTGGCCAAAGCCTTTGTCAGGTTTTGATATCCGCAAAGGGCCAAGAATGGCCAAAGCCTTTGTCAGGTTTTGATATCCGCAAAGGGCCAAGAATGGCCAAAGCCTTTGTCAGGTTTTGATATCCGCAAAGGGCCAAGAATGGCCAAAGCCTTTGTCAGGTTTTGATATCCGCAAAGGGCCAAGAATGGCCAAAGCCTTTGTCAGGTTTTGATATCCGCAAAGGGCCAAGAATGGCCAAAGCCTTTGTCAGGTTTTGATATCCGCAAAGGGCCGAGGGGGGCCAAAGCCTTTGTCAGGTTTTGATATCCGCAAAGGGCCAAGAATGGCCAAAGCCTTTGTCAGGTTTTGATATCCGCAAAGGGCTGAGGGGGGCCAAAGCCTTTGTCAGGTTTTGATATCTGCAAAGGGCTGAGGGGGGGCCAAAGCCTTTGTCCGTTAGTGTTATCAGCAAAGGTCTAAGGTCATTGTTAACGTGTTGTCATGCTTGGAAATGCCATGTTGTCCCCGAAGTTGGAATGCAGCTACCTTTAATGGTGTTTGAAAAAACGGTTGTACACGCAAAATCTCAGCCTTTGGGGAACCTCGGAGCTCTAGCAGCAGAACGTAAAAAAAAATGTTGAGATCACATTCATCCGAGTTAAGAGCATGAATACCTGTTCTCTCCAAGAAAGGAGGAAGAAGATCCTTTGAAGTTGGAGTATTGCTACCTAAATTGAGACATACCTGAAAAACAACCATACATGCAAGCTTCTCATCCAGTGTGTACTTGACAGTTTCACAGTGATTCTCAGGTATATCCAGGTGATTCAGAGTGCATAATTATTCTGGGTGACTCCCAGGGTGTGAAGGTAGGGAACGCCCAACTACCCAACACCTTTCCAGCAGAAATGAATCTTTGTTTTTCTTTCTAGGAGTCAGCTATATTACCAAGTAATTGAAAGCCAGAGAAAAAGCAGGGACTGAAATGATAAAAGATAAGATATATCAACTGGTGTGTGTGTGTGTGTGTGTGTGTGTGTGTGTGTGTGTGTGTGTGTGTGTGTGTGTGTGTGTGTGTGTGTGTGTGTGTGTGTGTGTGCGCGTATGTATGCATGGCCCACGGCTGCATATCTGTACGTATACATCTTTCACTTTTGTCTGCACGTATAAAATGCATGCACAGGCACTAGATGAGTATTTACCATTTTTCTTCAAAAACATAACTTCTTTTTTTATTTCTGTTCCCCTCAGACTGTGGCGTACAGCAGCAAAGCGTCTGAGACTGAACGGCGAAGAAGTGGAGCTCCAGACCGAAACGAAAGCAGCCGAGGAGAGCAAAGCAGACGACACTCCGAGCTGGACACGTAGCTCCCCTGCAGACCTGTACTTCACACGCTGTGAAAACGGCAACCTGGAAGCCACAGAGAAGATGAAGGACTTGGAAGACACTTTCGAAGAACGGTTACTGAAACACGCTAAGAAAGACCAACCCACCTCAGAACCTGTCTCTCCCCAAACTTCGCACCCCCCTCCTCACGCTCACCATCACCACCACCACCACAACCACCATCACCACCACCACCACCCTCACCACCACCATCATAATACACACACAACACACAACCATCATCGTCATCATGTCATCCATCGTCGACGGCGTCGGCATCATAGCTCGTGCAGTAGCAGTTCTTCATCCTCGGAGTCTGACTCTGAGGACGGCAGCGTGTGTAACTCGTGGGTTGAGGAAATGGACCGCAAAAGGAAACATCCCTTCTCGCTACACTCCGAGCTGTGGTACAACGACCCCGGGGAGATGAATAACGGGCCTCTGTGTCGGTGCAGCATCCGAGCCAGGAAGACGGGTATACGCCACAACGTGTATCCTGGGGAGGAGGTGGTGGAGGCGTGTGACCCCGCCAGCAACAACTTGAAGCAGCTGCACCACTACCGCATCACCATGTCTCCTTCCACCAACTTCCTCACCAACAGCCCCTCTGTCATCACCTTCGACAACCACGAGTTCATCTTCGAAGGCTTTTCCCTCTTCACGCACGAGAAGCTGGACAATGTCCCCGTGTGTAAGGTGATACGGTTCCATATCGAGTACACCATTCACTTCATCGAGGAACAGGTGCCGGAGAATTTTACTATCCGTAGTCTGGACTTGGTGACCCAGTTTTTGTTCAAGGAAGTTTTGGAGTTGGTGGATTTGGATTGGATTGGTCCTAAAGAAGGTTGTCAGCTCTTCCACATCATGCCTCGCTTCGCCCGGCTCCTTCCAGGTTTGTTGTTGTCGTCGTTTTCTGTGCTGTGTGTTTTGTTGTTGTTGGCTGTTCCTCAGCTTAACGCCTTGAGGTCGTCCAGAATAATTAGGCACTCTGTTTCTGACTTGTCATGGGAATGACTGTAAAACTCTGTTGTTTACATGATTCTTACTCTATATATCTCTATCTCTGTCTCTCTCTATCTCTCTATCTCTCTATCTCTCTATCTATCTATCTATCTATCTATCTATCTATCTATCTATCTATCTATCTGTCTGTCTGTCTGTCTGTCTGTCTGTCTGTCTGTCATGTCTGTCTGTGTCATGTCTGTCTGTCTGTCTGTCTGTCTGTCTGTCTGTCTGTCATGCTCATGGAATTTATTTTTCTTCAGATTGTAAGTGTGTGTGTGTGCGTGCGTGTCGTGTGTGTGTGTGTGTGTGTGTGTGTGTGTGTGTGTGTGTGTGTGTGTGTGTGTGGTGGTGCGCGTGCGTGCGTGCGTGCGTGCGTGGTGTGTGTGTGTGTGCGCGCGCGCGCGCGCTCTCTCTTTCACACCCTAATAAAAGCAGGTCTGGATGTAAAAAAAAAAATCACATCAATGCTTAGTGTTGCTATTCTCAAAATAAAGAGTTTTGCTTTTCTTTTTGTGTGTCTTCATATTTTGTAAAGACTTCTTCCTCCAGAATTGAGAGTTTTGTGTGAAGGTTTTTTGAAGACTAGAGTGCAGCAGCTGCTTTATGATAAGGGATAAAATAAAAGTTTAAAACAAATCCATTCCTAAATGTTGTGAAGATATGTAGATTTGTTGTGGATAGGTGTGTTTTGATCAGGTGCAGTTGGGGAATTAACAGTGTGAAAGCTTGCTCTGCTAACTGTTGCTATTTATTCCATCTTTTTAGAAGCTGGGTATGATTGGGAAGACAGGGTAATTGGACAGAAAAGGCAAATCTTAACCATTCTCATGAAACTTTGATAATGAAAAACTGAAAAAACAAACAATCCCCAAACTGGTGCCTGCTTTGAATGAATGGTGTTTTGCTTCGTTTATTGAATTTTGATGGTACACATTTTGGTCATGTATTTAATTATAATTTATTATTATTATTATCATTATTATTATTATTATTATTATTATTATTATATAGTAGTAGTAGTAGTAGTAGTAGTAGTAGTAGTAGTATAGTAGTAGTATTAGTAGTATTATTATTAGTATTAGTATTAGTGTTATTATTATTATTATTATTATTATTATTATTATTATTATTATTATTATTATTATTATTATTATTATTATTATTATTGTCACGATTATGATTATGATTGCTGTTATTATGATTATGTTTGCTCTTCTTCTTTCTTCTTCTTCTTCTTCTTCTTCTTCTTCTTCTTCTTCTTCTTCTTCTTCTTCTTCTTCTCTTAATTTTACTTTCTTTTACCATTATATATATTTATATAATAATAATTCTCAAAACGAGCATGTCTCTTCATCCACACAGAAAACGGCAAAGAAATCCTCTCCATGAACGAGGTCCTGAAATTCCTCATCCGAAGCTCTCGCCCCCTCATCAGCGAAAGCGACCTCCCAGTCATCCAAAACCTCGACAAGGACGAGTGGCAATCCTGGGTGGAGAAAGTCTGCGGCATGATCGTCACCTACCCAGGCAAGAAACCCACCTCGATCCGGGTAGACCAACTGGACAGAACCAAACTCCTGGAAGGCGAGAAGGTACCCCCAATCCTCGTCCATTTCGGAATCCGCCCCGCGCAGCTCAGCTACGCTGGGGACCCCACGTACCAGAAAGCCTGGAAGCACTACATCAAGTTCAAGCACCTGCTCAACTCTAAGCCTAAAGTCTCCCGGGAGGACAAGTTGAGGCTCAAGCTGAAGGAAGCCCAGCTTCAGGAGATCCAGCGCAAGAGCAACATGAAGCGGGAGGTGACCGTGGAGCTGTCCACGGAAGGCTTCCTGAGGACGGGGCTCAAGTCGGACATCTGCCAGCACGCCTTGCTGCTACCCGTGCTCATCAGCCACATCCGATTCCACTCCTGTCTGGCCGTGTTGGAGGATCATCTGCAGTACAGCTTCCAGGACAGGAGTCTGTTGCAGGTGAGGATGTAGAGGAGGGAGTGGGTGGGGTGGTGGGTGTGGGGTGTGGTGGGTGGGTGGTGGGTGGGTGGGAGGGGTGGTGCTGGGGTGGGGGTGGGTGGCGGGGTGGGGTGGGGTGGGGGTTGGGTGGTGGTGGTGGTGGTGGTGGTGGTGATGTGATGGTGGTGGTGGTGATGATGATGGTGGTGTTTGTGGTAATGGTGATATGATGATGATGATGGTGATGGTGGTGTCTGGCCGTTCTGGGAGATCATCCTCAGTACAGTTTTCAGGATAGGAGTCTGTTGCAGGTGAGGATAGGGATGGTTGGTGGTGTGTGTGGTGTGGGGTGGTGGTTGGGGTGTGGTGTGGTGGGTGTTTGTGTGGTGGGGTGGGTGGTGTGGTGGTGGGTGGGGTGTGTGGTGTGTGGGGTGAGGTGTGGGTGGGTGTGGGGAGCGGGGTGGGGTGGGGGTGTAGGGTGGGTGGTGGAGGGGATGAGGTGGTGGGAGGATGTGGGGTGAGGGTGGGTGGGGGGTGGGGGAGGATGGGGGTGAGATGGTGGTGGTGGGATGGTGGGTGGTGGTGGTGGTGGGTGGTGGTGGTGGTGTGGTGTGGTGGTGGGTGTGGGTGGTATGGTGGTGATGGTGGTTGGTGGTGGTGGTGGTGGTGGTGGTGATGTTGTGGTGGTGGTTGTTGGTGGTGGTGGTTATGATGGTGGTTGGTGGTGGTGATGGTTATGATGGTGGTTGGTGGTGATTGGTGGTGGTGGTGGTGATAGTTGTGGTGGTGGTTGGTGGTGGTGGTGGTTATGATGGTGGTTGGTGGTGATTGGTGGTGGTGGTGGTGATAGTTGTGGTGGTGGTTGGTGGTGGTGGTTGTTGTTGTTGGTGGTTATGATGGTGGTTGGTGTGATTGGTGGTGGTGGTGGTGATAGTTGTGGTGGTGGTTGGTGGTGGTGGTGGTTATGATGGTGGTTGGTGGTGATTGGTGGTAGTGGTGGTGATAGTTGTGGTGGTGGTTGGTGGTGGTGATGGTTATGATGGTGGTTGGTGGTGGTGGTGGTGGTGGTGGTGATAGTTGTGGTGGTGGTTGGTGGTGGTGGTGGTTATGATGGTGGTTGGTGGTGATTGGTGGTAGTGGTGGTGATAGTTGTGGTGGTTGGTTGGTGGTGGTGGTGGTGATAGTTGTGGTGGTGGTTGGTGGTGGTGGTGGTGGTGGTGGTGATAGTTGTGGTGGTGGTTGGTGGTGATTGGTGGTGATGCTACTGCTGCTGCTGCTGCTGCTGCTGTTGATGGTGGTGGTGGAGGACCATTATCTGCAGTACGGCTTTCAAGACAGGAGTCACTGTCTGCTGTAGGTAAAGATTTGACAGTGGTGGTGGGTGGTAATGATGATGAAGACGATGATGCTGATCATGATGATTATTGTGACAATGCTGCTGCTGCTGCTGCTGCTGTTCATGATGATGACGATGATACTCATGATGAGGGTGATTGTGACAATGGTGATGATGATGATGATGATGATGATGATGATGATGATGAGATTGACTATAGTCAGTACTCTGTCCACTTGGGTAGCATGAAATTTGGAATTTATTGTCCGTCAACCCACACTACAGCTTAATTCTCTTTATCCAAACCACCATCGTCAAGACAAATGTAGTTTGATAGGCTTTTCTGTACATTTTTTCCTTAGAAATTTACATGTGAGTGTGTGTGTAGTATGTGGGAGAAGTGTGTGTGTGTGTGTGTGTGTGTGTGTGTGTGTGTGTGTGTGTGTGCGCGTGCGTGCATGCGTATATGTGTGTGTGTGTGTGTGTGTGTGCGTGCGTGCATGCGTGTATGTATGTGTGTGTAAATTAAAGTAAAATTCACAATTTTATTTCCAGATGGTACATGGTGTGTGTGTGTGTGTGTGTGTGTGGTGTGTGTGTGTGGTGCGCGCGCGCGCGTGTGTGTGTTGCGTGAGTGTGTGTGTGTGTGTGTGTGTGTGTGTGCGTGCGCGCACATAAGTGTGTGTTACTCTTATATCGCCATGCATTGAAAGCAAAAACTGAGCACAGCGCAATGCGTTTCTTACGCAGGATTTTTATTTTTACCTTACAAAAATAGTTTATAATCATCATGTTCCTATGGTTATGTTTTGCTATTACTTGCATCAGTTCCCTACTCACATATCATGACAGTATTATTAACGATTCATGCAGTATAGTTAATATGTTAATATCGTACTTTTGCTGTTACTTTATTTTCTCCTTCCAGTAAAGTTGCTTAGTTAGTACCGCAGTGAAATAACGATTCTGTCATGTG
>CM060345.1:17413408-17415908 GCA_030674155.1 Stramonita haemastoma | reverse complement strand
CAAGTGCAGCGCCTACCCATTTTTTTTTCTTTTTCTTTTCCTGCAGTATACAACTGTATTTGTTTCACTATCGGAGTGGCTTTTTTTCAACAGAATTTTGCCAGTGTCAACTAACTCCCTTGTTGCCGTGGATTCTTTTACGTGCGCTAAATAACAATAACAACAACAACAAACAACAACAACTAATAATAATAATAATAAATAAAACAACAACAACAACAACAACAACAACAACAACAACAACAACAACAACAATAATAATAATAATAATAATAATAATAATAATAATAATAATAATAATAATAATGAGCCGCCACTGTAGTCTAGTGGTTAGGACGTTGGACTCGTAATCTAAAGGTTGCGGGTTCGATCCCAGCTTTCGGCTATGGTGTTGTGCCCTTGGAAAAGGCACTTTACGGCTATTTTCCCACCCCACCCAGGTGTAAAAGGGGGTACCAACCTTGTGTTGGGGGTTAACCCTGCGATAGACTGGCGTCCTATCCAGGGGGGAGTCTATGACTCTCAGTCGCTTAACGCCACAGAAACCGGGATAAGCACCGGCCTGATGAGCCTTAGGCTCGGGACAGACTTTAACTAAATAATAATGATAATAACAACCCATCCCGCTTTTCAGCTGGCGCTCACCCACACCTCTTTTCGCTGCAACTACGGTACGAACCCGGCTCACGCCCGGAACTCGCTCACCAACTGCGGGCTTCGACAGGTAGAGTACGGCGACCGACGCATCTACTATCAGAACACGCGCAAGCGAGGCATCAACATCCTGGTGGACATCATGTCTCGCATGGGCAGAAAGGAGGAGACCCCTTCGGACATCCCGCACAACGAGCGACTGGAGTTTCTGGGGGACGCGGTCATCGAGTTCCTGTCCAGCGTCCATCTGTTCTTCATGTTTCCCTGGCTGGAGGAAGGGGGTCTGTCCACTTACAGAACCGCCATTGTGCAGAATCAGCACTTGGCTATTTTGGCGGAGGTGGGTTACGGTGGTGTGGGAGGTTGGGTGTGTGGGGTGTGGATGGATGTAGTAGTAGTAGTAGTAGTAGTGGTGGTGGTGGTGGTGGTGGTGGTGGTGTGTGTAAGTGTGTGTGTTTTATTTTATTTATTTCTTTATTTTATTCATTCTTTTATAGTGAGGATAATGGAATAAGCATCATGTGCTTTTTTGTATATAGTCCCCGAGTGTAAGCAGTTTTGTAAATCTCGTTTTCTTGTGTGTGTGTGTGTGTGTGTGTGTGTGTGTGTGTGTGTGTGTGTGTGTGTGTGTGTGTGTGTGTGTGTGTGTGTGTGTGTATTAAAGATTTCATATTGTTTACTGTATTATTGTTTTAGAGTCTCTGTGTGCAAGAGTTTATTAATTGTTTACTGTGTATAACTATTGTTTCAGAGTATGTGTGCAAGGCTCCATTATCTATTTATTTCGCTATTCATAGCGCTCGCTTTACCCAAGTCAAGGTTAAGCAGCGTCGAGCGTGGTTACCAGTTGGATGGGTGACCGTTTGCGCGCCTTGGCTTCAGTACAGTCCCCCCAGTTCACCCAGCTGTAAATGGGTACCTGCCCTCTTTAGGGTCAGGGAAGGTAAAGCAGCGAGGGAGAGGAGATGGGCGCCTCCCTCAATATGCTGGCCCCTGGAGAAGCTGAGGTCTCTGATGCCTCGCTCCCTTACGACCACCTAGGTTATGGGACACCTTCACCTTACCTTGGAGTTAACATCAGTGCTGACTCAACTCTCCCCAAAAGTCCTTCGGATGAGACTATAAACCGAGGCCCCGTGTGTGAACGCACGCAGAATATCTTGCGCACATGTTAAATCCTGTTCCGCTTTTCGTAAGAGTAGGCTATAGTGTGCCGGTGGGAACAGATGACAAGATTTACAAAACTACATACACACGGGGACTGGATGAAAAAACACAAGAGTGCTTATCCCATTATCCTCGATATAAAAGAAAAGAATAAAATAGGGTCAGGGAAGGTAAAGCAGCGAGGGAGAGAAGATAGACACCGCCCTTAATATGCTAACCCCCTTAGAGAAGCTGAGGTCTCTGATGCCTCGCTCCCTTACGACCGCCTAGGTTATGGGACACCTTTACCTTTTTATTTTTATATGATTGTTGTTGCAGAATCTTCGTCTTCAAGACTTCATGCTGTTTGTCCATGGGCCGGACCTGTGTCATGAGTCAGACCTCCGACACGCCATGGCCAACTGCTTTGAGGCTCTGATGGGTCAGTGCTTATTCTGCATGTAGTTATGGAAATAGGGAAATAGGGAACTATAATGTATTGTGTGTTGTGCTGCATTTTAACAGCTTGACCTCCATACTTGAGCCGCCGCTGTAGCCTAGTGGTTAGGGCGTTGGACTCGTAATCTAAAGGTTGCGGGTTCGATCCCAGCTTTCGGCTATGGCGTTGTGCCCTTGGAAAAGGCATTTTACGGCTATTTTCTCACCGCACCCAGGTGTAAAAGGGGTACCAACCTTGTGT
>CM060345.1:17380908-17408408 GCA_030674155.1 Stramonita haemastoma | reverse complement strand
CTCTATGTCTTTATGTGGTTGAGTGGTTAAAAGGTGTGCTTTGTGGAGCAGCGGTCTCTTCTGGTGTCTATGGTTCGAGTCTACTGCAGAATGCCTAACCTCATTCGCTGGCGGTTGGTGTGGTGTCGGTGTGAGTTACAGTTTTTTGCGATTAATTCTATGATTGATTTTTTTGGGGTAGGTGGTGGGTGTGCTTGTGGAGAGAGGGGAGAGAGAGAGAGGGGAGAGAGAGAGAGAGAGAGAGAGAGAGAGAGAGAGAGAGAGAGAGATGAGAGAGTGTTAGTTTTGAATAGATTGGTGTGTGTGTGTTGTGTGTGCGCACGCGCGCTCACGCGCATGCGCGTGCACATGTACATGCACACACCTTAACGCAATGTTTTCCATTTAAATGCTGTATATGGTTCCAGCATAAGATGATGGTTTGGAACTGCTGATAATTCAGAAAACACTCCATACATGTTAATAATAATAATGATAATAATAATAATAATAATAATAATAATAATAATAATAATAATAATAATAATAATAATGATGATGATGATGATGATGATGATGATGATATAATAACAACAATACACATATACAATACATAATAATAATACATGTTAATATTTGCTCCAAATGAAAATGCTGGCAAAGTAATATCAATAATTATGTGTGCTATTCAGTGCATCTTTTGAGCGTCGTCTTCTCCTGTGGTTTTGTCACAAGTCTTTGGCAAATTGTGCTTTTGTCAAAAATAACTGTTGTAAATTCTCCAAGATGAAAATGTTTTAAATGTTAATTGTAACGCACGCTGAATCCTTTTGCACACAAGTGATGAAAGTATTTCTGTTGTGTATAGTTGGAAAATTGTAAATGTTGGTTGAAGTGTTGCTGATGTTGATGATGACAGTCTCAATATCTCTGTATTGATGATGATGATGATGATGATGATGATGATGATGATGATGACGACGATGACGATGATGCACATGCAGATGATGATGATGGTGATGATGATGATGGTGATGATGATGATGATGATATTGCTGTATTGATGGTAATGATGATTGGTTTAATACATTGACAATAACAAAGAAATATTGCTGTATCAAAAATAATGATGAAAATGCTGTAAGGATGATATCAGAAGTAATACTGCTTTGATAATGATGATGATGGGGATAATTATGAGAACAATGGCAACAGCAATGTTGATGATGGTAATAATAATAACAGTGATACTACTTACTACTACTACTATACTACTACTACTATACTACTACTACTACTACTACTACTACTACTACTACGCTGCTGCGCTGCTGCTACAGCAACAAATAATTCTACTACTACTACTGATGATGATGATGATGATGATGATGATGATGATGATGATGATAGATCTATATATGTATTTTTATATCAACAATACTAATTGTTATATTTCTGTATTCATAAAAACCCAGAATAACAATAAGTTTACCTGTACAGGATCAGTTTTTTTTTCATGAGAATGAATATGACAAAATACCAGCAATACACAATAAATCATACTGTTTTTATTTGAACAGCCTGGGTAATAATCATGACATGGTATAAAATGAATGAATGACTAGATGAATGGGTGATTTATAGAGCACATGAAAATCTCCATATTCAAATGTGTAAAGCAGTACTGTGAGAGAAAGACATTGATGGTGGAGAATGGGGACAAAAAGGGGAGGGGGGCTTTTTTGCTGAGATATTTAAAGCTATTTCTAATGCATGCACGCTTGTGCATACACATACACACGCGCATGCATGTATGCACGCATGCACGCACGCACACGCACATGCAAACACACACACATGCAAACACACACACTCATTTCACTCACTCACTCACTCACTCACTCACTCACTCACTCACTCACTCACTCACTCACTCACTCACTCACTCACTCACTCACTCACTTACTATCTCTCTTTCTCTCTCTCGAACACACGCACACACAAACAAACACACACACACACACACACACACACACCACACACACACACACACACACACACAACACACACACACACACACACAAACATACACACACACACATTCACACACTAACACACTCAAATACACAGACACACACACACACGCACACTCACTCTCTCTCTGTCTGTGACTCTTTCCGTCTCTCTTTGTTTCTCTGTCTCTCACTCACTCTCATATACACAAGCACACACAGACACAGAGACACACACATAGATACAAACACACAGACACAGACAGACAGACACATACACACGCACACACTCGCCCCCCCTCCCCTACCCCCCAAAAAAAACAAAAACAAAAACAAACCCCAAACAAAAACCACCACTACATCTACGACAAACATTTATTTTGAAAACGCGAAACCGACAGCATTACTGATGAACAAAGTCTTTTTATTTCGAGGAGAATGAATAAGCATTCACGTGCTTTTTTATTTTTTTACATCCAGTCCCCACACTTATCAGGGACTGCTCTTTGTAGTCGTCAGCGGGGCTATGCTAAGAGTAAGAAGATCGTGAGTGGAGGATACTGTAACAAGTAAATAATAAACTTTAACAAGGTAATAACTCCCCAGGAGTTAACATCAGCGCTGACTCCACTCTCCCCAAAAGTCCTTCGGGCTGAGACTATAAGCTGAGGCCCGAACATCTTGCGCACACGTTAAATCCTGCTCCGCTTTTTGTAAGAGTAGGCCAATTGTGTGCCGGTGGGAACAGATGATTTACAAAAAAATTGCATACACACGGAAACTGGATGTAAAAAAAGCACACAGGAGTGCTTATTCTATTATCCTCGATATAAATAAATAAATAAATAAGTAAAGACATAAATAAGCAAATAAATAAATAAATAAGTAAATAAATAAATAAAAAGTTCAAACAGAAGAGTTGGGGGGCTTTCAGGGGCCACAACCATGCGCTTATTCCATTGTCCTCGATATAAAAGAATAAATAAATAAATAAATGAATAAATAAATAAATAAATAAATAAATAAATAAATGAATAAATAAACAAACAAACAAACAAACAAATAAATAAATAAATAAACAAACAAATAAATTAATAATAAGTTCGCCTAAAACAGAAGAGTTGGGGGCTTTCAGGGGCCACAACCAGAGGCTGGAGTTTCTGGGGGACACAGTGCTGCAGCTAATTGCCTCCGAGTACCTGTACAAACACTTCCCGAGCACCACGAGGGCCACCTGTCCGTGAGTGCCTGTTACCTCCCCTCACCCTCGCTTCTCTCCCTTTTCCGCCTTCTTCCTATCCTTTCTTTCTTATCATTTTTCATTTTTTTAAATGAATGAAACTTAAGACAGTATTCATATGTATAATTATATATATATACATATAATATACATATATATAATTATATATATGTATATATATCATATATCTGTGTGTGTGTTTATCTATTTTATTTGTTTTATTTATTTATTTATTTATTTATTTATTTATTTATTTATTTATTCTTTTACTTCGAGGATAATGGAATAAGCACTCATATGCTTTTTTTTTACATCCAGTCCACGTGTGATTGCAGTTTTGTAAATCTTGTTATCTGTTCCCACCGGCACACAATGGCCTACTCTTACAAAAAGTGTGTGTGTGTGTGTGGTGTGTGTGTGTGTGTGTGTGTGTGTGTGTGTGTGTGTGTGTGTGTGTGTGTGTGTGTGTGTGTGTGTGTGTGTGTGTGAGGTATGTCAAATGGAATTTCATTTAAATGTGTATGATAATATTTTCTCAATATTGTTTTATTCAATGTTGTAGAATTTTAATTTTGATACGCCACTTCTACTTATTTTCTCATTCTGAGATGATGAAGTATTCTTGAGTCTGGACTGGAGCCTTGAACCCTGTTCCTCGATAGTTTAGTATGGTGGAAGATGTGATGTTTTCTCCCTCCCTCTCTCTCCTTTTTGGTAGGATCCTTTTTCTTGTTTTTCTTTTGTTCCTCTTTTTCTCTATTCCCTAATCAGGGCAAGGGCCGGATGAAAAAAAGTATGTAAATGCTTACTCTGTTACCCTTGAAAAATAAAGATTATCAATTCATTCCCCCCCCCCACCCCCCACTCTCTCTCTCTCTCTCTGTGTTTGTCTATTTGTCTGTCTGTCTGTCTGTCCCTGTCTCTGTTCGTCTGTCTGTCTCTGTCTGCATGTCTGCATGTCTGCATGTCTGTCTGTCTGTCTGTCTGTCTGTCTGTCTGTCTGTCTGTCTACCTACCTACCTACCTACCTACCTACCTACCTACCTACCTACCTACTACCTACCTACCTACCTACCTACCTACCTACCTATTCAGTTCCCTTAGACGTAATTCACTTCCCCACAGTAGTCATCAAACAAAACACCTTTCTCCTTTTTTTTTAAAAGGCCTTTTTTTCTTCTGTACCCCCCCCTCCCCCTCCTTGCCCCACAAGCTGATTTGCTTGTTATTCGTTGTTGCTGTTTGTTAACCCTCAACAACAACAATCCTGTTCTGGCAGCTGTTGAGGAGCTCCTTGGTGAACAGCCGGACACAGTCTATCGTGTGTGATGACCTGGGCATGTTGGACTTTGTTATCTACAACAACGCGGGTACTGACAAGTTCGACATGAAGACCAAGCAGAAGGCTGATTTGTTGGAGGGTGGGTCATTGGATTTGTGTTTTTGGTCTTTGTGCCACTTTGTGTCACAGCAGATTTCTCTGTGTGAAATTCGGGCTGCTCTCTCTCCCCGGGGAGAGCGTGTCGCCACAAGTGCAGCGCCTACCATCTTCTTTTTCTTTTTCCTGCATGCAACTGTATTTGTTTCCCTATTTTTTGTTTGTTGTTGATGGTGGTTGTGGTGGTAGTTGGATAAGTTATTAAACTTGTGTTGTTTTTTTGGTCATTGTTTGTTGTTTGTTTTCTTTGTTTGTTAGTGGTGGTTGTGGTGGTTGGATAAGTTATTAAACTTGTGTTGTTGTTTTTTTGGTCATTGTTTATTGTTTGTTTTGTTTGTTGTTGATGGTTGTAGTGGTGGTGGTTGGATAAGTTATTAAACTTGTGTTGTGTTTTTGGTCTTTTTTGCTGTTTGTTTGTTTGTTGTTGATGGTGGTGGTTGGATAAGTTATTAAACTTGTGTTGTTGTTTTTTTGGTCTTTTTTGCTGTTTGTTTTGTTTGTTGTTGATGGTGGGGGTGACGGTGGTTGGATGATTTCAACATGAAAAGAAAACAGACGGCAGACTTGTTGGAGGGTGATTCATTAGACTTTTGGAGTTTTTTGTCTTTGTTTGGTCTTTGATCTTTGTCGGTATTTGTTTGTTGCTGATGGTGGCGGTGGGTAGTGGTTGGTGAGTTCGACACAAAGAAAACCAAACAGAAGGCTGACCTGTTGGAGAGTGAGTCATAGAATTTTTGTTTTGCTGGTGTTGGGGGTGGTGGTGATGTTTAGTGGTGACAGTGCTTTTGGCAATGTTTGATGGTGTTGGCGGTGTGGTGTGGTGGTGGCGGTGGTAGTAATAAGTGTGGTGGTTGTGGGGGTTGGTGTTGTTATTGTTGTTGGTGGTGGTGGTAGTGGTGGTAGTGGTGATGGTCGTGATGGTGATGGTGATGATGGTGGTAATGGCGACGGTGATGACTTAAGGATGATTGTGATGATGATAATGTTAATGATTGTGACAGTATTGATGATATGAGAGAGTATGATGATGATGATGATGATGATGATGATAGATGATGATGATGATGATGATGATGATGATGAAGAAGAAGAAGAAGAAGAAGAAGAAGAGAAGAAAAGAAGAAGGTAAGAAGAAGAAGAAGAAGAAGAAGAAGAAGAAGAAGAAGAAGAAGAAGAAGAAGATTATGATGTTTATGACGACGACGACGACAATGATGATGATGATGATGATGATGATGATGATGATGATGATGTTGCTGTGTACAGCGGTGCTGGGAGCTCTCTATGTGGACAGTGGCATGGAGTTCTGCAAGGTCTTCTGTGATGTCTGCTTCTTTCCCAGACTGAAGGTGAGTCCTTGACCTCTCCTGACCTCTTCTGACCTCTCCTGACCTTCCTGACCTTTCTTGACCTATGTCCTATCATGACCGCACTGACCTCTCATGAACTTCATGACTATCCTGACCTTTCTTGACCTTATCTGACCTATCATAGCCTCACCTGACCTCTCCTGACTGTGGTGATGATGGTGGTGGTGATGAGTGAATGTGATGATGGTGATTGTTGTGTTGATGGTGGTGATGATGGGGTATAGCTTTTGTATAGTGTACTATTTCATTGTTCGTACGTACTGTATTGTATTTAACTGTATTTTTTTTGTATTCTATTCTATTTTATTCTGTTTGTTATTCCCTATTTTATTCTATTCCATTTCATTCTGTTCTTTCCACTTTGTTCTGTGCCGTTTTGTTTATTGTTCCTTTCTATTCTACTCTATTTTTGCTCTACTCTTATACTCATCTCTATTCTATCGTAAGTATCACAAAAGCCACAAGAAAATCACAGATTTTTTTTTTACAAAGACATGGCCGTTGTAGGACGTTATTCTATTCTACTTCCTCTCCTCTCTCTCCTTTCTCTCACTCTCCTCTTCTCTCCTCTCCTCTTCTTCTCTCTCTCTCCTTTCCTCTCCTCTCCTCTCCTCTCCTCTCTTCTCCTCTCCTCTCTCTATCTACCTAAGTTCCACTCCACTCCCACTCTACTTACTCTACAATCTACCTCTACTCTACTCTACTCTACCGTAAGTAAGTTTCACACAAAAAGCCACAAGAATCCACAGCTTTTCTCCACAACCTACTCTCCTCACTCATCCTCTCCTGCTCCACTCTCCTCTCTCACTCACTTTCCCTCCTCACTCACTCTACTTATCTAAGTTTCACACAAAATTAAAAAGCCACAAGAAAGCCACAGCTTTTCTCCACAACTCTCTCTTACCGTAAGTAAGTTTCACACAAGCCAACAACCCCAAAAAGCCACAGCTGTTCTCCACAAAGACCTTTCTGGGCTGGGCTCTGCTGTGTGTGTTGGCAGGACTTCATCCTGAACCAGGACTGGAACGACCCCAAGTCACAGCTGCAGCAGTGCTGCTGACCCTCAGGAAGATGGGTGCCGGGGAGCCCGACATCCCTGTCTACAAGTGAGTCCATGCCTGCCCCATCCCATAGTTAGGGTTACTGCCCCCGCTCTGTGTGTGTGTGTGGGGTGGGTGGTGGGGTGGGGGTGGTGTGGTGGGTGGGGGTGTGTGGTGGTGGGGGTGGGGTGGTGGGGTGGGTGGGTTGGGGTGGGTGTGGGTGGGGTGTGGGTGGGGTGGGGTGTGGGGTGGTGGTGTGTGTGGGGTGTGGGTGTGTGTGTGTGTGTGTGGTGTTGTGTGTGTGTGTGTGTTGTGTGTGTGTGGTGTGTGTGTGTGTGTGTGTGGTGTGTTGTGTGTGTGTTGTGTTTGTGTTGTGTTTCTGTTTCTGTTTCTGTCCTGTCTGTGTTTGTCTGTCTGTATGTATGTCTGTCTCAGTCTCTGTCTCTGTCCCTATCCCCCCCTCCCCCTCTTCTCTCTCTCTCTCTCTCTCTCTCTCTCTCTCTCTCTCTCTCTCTCTCTCTCTCTCTCTCTCTCTCTCTCTCTCTCTTTCTCCCTCCCTCTCGTCTCTGTCTCTCTCTAAAATAAACCATTCATGTAAAGTATCCTTTTAACCCATTTATTGGCTATATATAAGAATAAAACAAAAACTAAAATGAATAATAAATATATATTTTTTTAAAAAACATGCATATATGTTTCTATCAGTTTTTCGTGTGTTTTACCTGGTTTTATCAAATATTTCTATACTTTTGTTACAGTTTTGATGTCATCTTCTTTGCATTAGCTTAATTTGCTCTGTGGGATACATTTTTTCTTTCTTTTTGTTTTCTTTTAAAAGTTGACCAAATTTTATCTGTCAGTCCATTTGCATGCACACTTACATGTAAACACACAGACAGATTGTGACTTACTTGTGTAATGAAAGTGAGTCTATGTTCTTATTTTGATTCTGGTGTGTGTGTGTGTGTGTGTGTGTGTGTGTGTGTGTGCGTGCGTGCGTGGTGCGTGGTGCGTGCGTGTGTGCGTGTGCGTGTGTGTGTGTGTGTGTGTGTGTGCGCGTGTGTGGTCACACACGTGTCTGATTGCATATCCATGTATGAGTCATACATGCATGCATGCATGCATTACATGCATGCATGCGTGTGTGTGTGTGTGTGTGTGTGTGTGTGTGTGTGTGTGTGTGTGTGTGTGTGTGTGTGAATGAGGATTTATGTATGTGAGCGTTCATGTGCGCATTTTTTTGCATCATTATGTGTGCGTGTGCATGCATGTGCATGCACATGCGTGTGTGTGTGTGTTTGTTTGTGTGTGTGTGTGTGTGAGTGTGAGTGTGTTGTGTGTGTGTGTGTGTGTGTGTGTGTGTGTGTGTGTGTGTGTGTGTGTGTGTGTGTGTAAACTTATAATATTACAATATCCGTCGAAACTGCTTTGTCAACAGAAAGTAAATTAAGCATGATTTAAGATACATTTAACGTCTTTCCATAGATACACTTATCGTAGTTTTGTAAAACGTTTTTATTCAGTTTTGCATGTTTTACATTAAAGAAATAAAATGACGTGGTACATGAAATGAAATGTAGTATATTAATGGATAATCAAAATACAACAGAACATAACCATTATCTTGCAAAAATTATATCAATATCAATCAACACATCAACTGGGGTGATAAACTGAGGTCCCGTGTGTTAACATCATTATTTACCGCACGTAAAAGAACCCACGGTAACAAGATGGTTGTCAATGGCAAAATTCTGTAGAAAAAAACCACTCTGAGAGGGAGCAAAATAATACAGCTGCAGACAGGAAAATGAAAACAGAATTATGGGTGGCGCTGCACTTGTGGCGACGCTGTGACACAAAGAGGTATAAAATAAAATAAAAAATAACTGTTCGTCTGCCAACACACTGAACATATAAAAGCATAATAAACACAACTGTATGCACAAGCATGTACACATGAACACAAACACATAAACATGCGTGTATGCATGCTCACAAGTAGATGCTAGTATGCTTGGTGAATGCGTGCACACACACTCACTCACTCACTCACACACACACACACACCCGCACGCACGCACGCACGCACCACGCAGCACGCACGCACCACAGCACCACGCACACACACACACACACACACGCACCACTCACACACACACTCACCTACACGCTACACCACATACATACCCCCCCCCCCTCACACGCACACACTACACACTACGCACTACACACACACACACCTACAACACACACATCTACACACACCACACAACACGCACACAACACATACACACACACACACACACCACATACACACACACACACACACACACACACACACACACACACACACACACACACACATTCAGACACCAACCAACCAACCCACCAACCCAGCAACCAGCCAAAGAACCAGCCAACCAACCAACCAACCAACCAACCAACCAACCAACCAACCAACCAACCAACCACTCACCACCAACCAACCAACCAGCCAACCAACCAACCACCAACCCACCAACCCACCCATCCACCCACCCACCCAACCAACCAGCCACCCACCCACCAACCCACCAACCACCAACCGACCAGAAAACCAACCACCAACCCACCACAACCAACCCACCCACCCACTCACCCCCAACCCACCCACCACTCACCCACCAACCCAACCCACCCACCCACCACTCACAACCACCCAACCCACTCACCAACCCACCAACCAAACCAACCAAACCAACCAACCAAACCCACCAACCACCAACCCACCCACTCAACCAACCAACCAAACCAATCAACCAAGCCCACCAACCCACAACGACCCACCCAACCATCCACCCAACCAACCCACAACGCACCCACTCACCCACCCAAGCACCCACCCACCAACCAAACAACACCCAACCAACCCAACCACTCACCCAACCAACCCACCCACCCAAACCACACCCACCACCACCAACCAACCCACCATCACCGACCACCACTATCATTATATTATCACTAACTTAATTAACTGGATAACGCGGTCTACGTGTGCATACGGGTAAGTGTGTATTACAGGGTCATCGAGTCCCTGGGGCCCTCCAACACTCGGAAATACATCGTGGCCGTCTATTTCCGCGGGGAGAGAATGGCCACTGGCACTGGCCACAGCATCCAACAGGCCGAGATGTCGGCCGCTACCAACGCTTGAAAATGAGACCAGGTAGGGTACGGGGTGTCGTCTTGATTCGTTGAGTGATTGGTTGTTATGGTTGGTTGGTTTGTTGTTGGTTTGTTGGTTGGTTGTGCTGGTTGATTGATTGGTTGGTTGGTTGTTGGTGGTTGTCTGGTTGATTGGTTGGTGGTTGTTAGGTTGGCTTGGTTGTTGGTTGATTGGTTGGTTGGTTGGATGGTTGATTGATTGGTTGTTGGTTGTATGGTTGGTTGATTGATTGGTTGGTTGGTTGTATGGTTGGTTGCTTGGTTGTTTTTTTAGGTGGCTGGTTGATTGGTTGTATGGTTCATTGATTGTTTAGTTGGTTGGTTGGCTGTTGCTTGTTGGTTTTGGATTGATTGGGTAATCGATTGTTGATAGGTTGAATGATTGATTGGTTGGTTGTAGACCATTGGTTGATAGATGGTTGGTTGGTGGGTATATGTGTGATGTTGATGGGTTGCATAATACATTCATTGATTGATTTGGTTGATAGGGTGGCTGGTTGATTAAGTGATGGATTGGGTACAATATTGTTGATGGGCTGATGCATGGATTGGGTGATTAACTGGTGGGTCATTGATTGTCTAGTTCGAGGAGGATTAAATAAAATGATTGTTGAGGGATTTGAATAATGATTGATAAGATAATCTGCTGGTGGTGAAATTGTGCCATTGGGTGTCTTTGGTGTTGTTTTTTTTTATTGGGTTGGTGGATGGTGGTGTGGTGTGGTGGTGGTTGTGATAGTGGTGGGGTGGTGGGATTGATCGTGACTGTGTGGCCGATTGTCTAATTAGTTAATTGAATAGGTGATTATTTGGTTGGGTGACTGACCAAGTGGTTGGTTGATTTTTGTTTAATTGGGAGGGGGGAGGGGACAAGGGGTTAGGGTGGTGGTGGTGGTATTTGGTTAATTAATCATTGATGAAGTCAGCTGGCTTTGTTATTTTGTATTTGGTAATTTGTACCACTTTGTTAATTTTTGTAATCCATTTCATGTATTGATCGGTGATTGACTGCTCAGTCATGACGATTGATTAATTCATGGATTGATTGAACAGCATGGGAAAGTGGGTGGTTGATGGTGGTTGGTTAGTTAGTTAGTTAGTAGTAATACATTAATAAGTAAAACCTTGAAGTAAAATAACTTCCTTTATCACTTTGAGGTGGAATGGTGTGGGGGGTAGGTGGGTTGTGGGAGGGAGGGGGGGGGTAATAGAGTTTCAACATGAATCACAAAAACTTAATTTCCCCTTTGATCTTCCAGAGTTATTCCCTTACCACTTGGGGTGGGAGTGGTGGGGGGTAGGTGGATTGTGGGAGGAGGGAGGTAATAGAGTTCCAACATAAATCACAGAAAAAAATATCCCCCCTTTGATTCTTTTCAGAGTTGTTCCCCATCCTGCAACATCAGCGCCGCTTTCTGAGGCGACGGTACAAAAACCTGGAGTGGAATGACAACAAACCCAACAACCCCTACTCCTCTCGCTACAACAACACCAACACCAACAACGACAACACCCACATCACCACCGCCGCTGCCGCTGCCACCACCGACGCCAACGCCACCACCAGTAGCACCACCACCACCACCACCACGTACTACAACGACAACGACAACAACAACGACAACATCAACCTTATTGCATCGAGCCCAGCCCCACCCTCTTCCCCGTCTTATGCATCCTCTGTCTCCTCTCTCCCCATCAGACAAGCATGAGAGATGCAGACTCTCGCGCGCGGTGATTTCATTCAATGCATGAAGACTTTATTTGGTCAAAAAACCTCCACCCCCACACCTCCCATACCCCCACCCTCCCCCTACACCCCGCCCCAAATAGAATCGAAACCCAGTAACGCATCAGTGACGTTTCTGTTGTGTGTCTTTTGTGACGACGCGCAGAACTGTGAGTAAAAAAACTCTTGTGTGTGTGTAATTAATTATTAATTAATTAATGGTGATGTGTTGTGTTGCTGTGAGTTTTTTGGAGCTTTGAGAAACGAATTTTTTTTGGGGGGGGGTGTGGGGTGGGGGTGGGGGGGGGTGGAGGGGGGTGGGAGGTCATGGACATACGTGTCACCCTGTGAACTGATGACGTTGTTATGGTACCACGGTCAGCACTGATTGGATGGAATGAGGTGAAGGTCAGGGTCACTTGTTGCCTTTTTTTTTTTTTAAACAAAAAACTGAATCAGTGACAATTCTTTTTGTCTTAGTGCAAGTGGGTTGTTTTTTGTTGGTTGTTTGGGGTTGTTTTTTTGCCATGGAGATTTATTGTTTTGTAGTTATTCTTTATTTGCCTTCAATTATCTTATACTGCCTTCAATTATCTTCATCAGTCATCTTCGTTGCCTTTACCAGTATGCTTTCTATGATCTTGAGTGACGTTCTTAAATTTTGTTATGTACTCAATCTTTGTTACCCCTCAGACTTTGTACAGAACCTGTCACTCCATAATTTTGTTAAATTTTCTTTGTTTTTTTGTTTTGTTTGGTGGGGTTATATTTTGGGTGTTTTTTTGCTTTGTTGTTTGTTTTTTAATTTGTTGTTGTTGTTATGATCTAGTGTGTCTGCGTAAAAGAGTGTAGTTATGTGTGTGTGTGTGTGTGTGTGTGTGGTGTGTGTGTGTGTGTTGTTGTGTGTGTGTGTGTGTGGTGTGTGTCCTGTCCTAAATCATGCTGAAATGAAACACAACACTGAAACATGGAACTCCCTCAGCATTGTGGTTTTCGTGATTGTTATGTACACACACACACACACACACACACACACACACACACACACACACACACACACACACACACACACACACACACACACACACACTGTTCTTTGGGTGTCACTGCGTAAACGGCGACGCACATGCTCTCGAAAATATATACTACCAGTGACACAGATATGACACCAAATGAAATGTATCAACAATGACAGATTTGTCACCGTTGAGATGTGTCACTGATGTTTATTAACAGAGGGAGTGTGTCTTCGATTTTACGTCTATTCACTTAATGTGGTATTTAGACGAAACAGAGAGACGCCACACCGATGATGCATACTTATGTGTCAACAGTGGCACAGATGTGTCATCAACAGTATGTGCCGCCACCGATACAAATGCGTAACTGACACATCGACATAATTTATGTCACTGACAACATAAGCTGCCTGCCACTCTATTACTTATCTATGGCAGCAAGTACTGTTGTACACCTTGCAAGGATAGAAGACAGACAGAGAAAAGCCAAACACATATTATATTTTGTTCACTGCTTTGCAAAAAACTCCAATTCCATTTGTCATTATTCGGTTAACAAAAGCCACACATTGCTTAACGAAGACACCTCTTTACTTTGACCAGCTAGTAAACCCCCCCAAAAGCATTTGACGTGCACAGGGAGGGAGGGGGGGGGGGGGGGGTAGGAGGGGTAAGGTGGAGGAATAGATTTGTTTCGGTTTTGGTTTGGTTTGCTTTGGTTTTGTTTTTTGTTTTTTTTTTCTTTCGGTTTGGTTAGTGTGTGTGTGCTTGGTTTTTTGTTTTGTTAAAAAATTTTTTAGGAGGTGTTTCTTAACTTTTTTTTTTTCTTTCTCTCTCTCTCTCTCTTTATTTTTGGGTTTGGATAGAAAATAATAGTATGCATGATTGTGTATAGTAATGGATTATTGTTGTGTATGTCCACCCTGAATACCTTTAGACATCGATGACAATGAGTTGTTTGTTTGTTTTTGTACGAGGACAAACCAGTTCTTTACCTCTTCAGGGCCCCTTTGACGAGACTTATTACTGCCATGTGTTTGTTTCTCTGTGCCTCAAAAGGGGCCCCACGAAGGGAGATGATAAAAAATTAAAAAAAGCCATCACAAATGTCACAAGAATTCTACTGCATCTTTAACCAGGTTTATTATTTTTTTTGTTCCAGAACACACACAATGCTTATGTTTGTTTGCATGGAGCATGAATGCGGGCAGTAAATATCCGTTTTGGTCCAAAAATGAAAAGATTTAATTTTTAATTAAAAAAAAAGATTGAATTGATGATGATTACCTCAGCTTCAAGCCCTAGATGGGGACTCTTAGTGGCAAACAACTTTCAACAAGCCTTGGCAGCAAAAAGGTTAATGTGTGTGTGTGTGTGTGTGTGTGTGCGTGCGTGTGTGTGTGTGTGTGTGTGGCTGCGCGTGCGTGCGTGGCGTGCGTGCGTGTGTGTTGTGGCGCGCTAGCGCGTGTGATTGAGCTCTGGAGATAACACACAGCTGTCTTGTCACGAGTCTAGACCGTTTTCTCCTTATATAAAAAAAATGTTACGTGTTGATTTTCTGGAAGATTAATAATTCAAATTAATTGGTGTGCAATTCTGGGGTTTGGGAAAAGAAACATGGGTTTTGTTGGGTTAGGTTTGGTGTAGTGGAGGAGGTTATGGTGGTGATGATTTGTTTTGTTTTGTTTTGTTTGTTTGTTTGTGTTGTTTTGGTGCATTGCGTTTCGTTACAGCGATGGGTTCAAAGGTGATATATAGCGACTAGAATGAAAAATGATGCCACAATTTGAAAGCTTTCAGGTCCCACAGAAACAAAGACATTACAGGATGCTTTTCAGTTTCCATGAAGATTTGAAAATATGCTCAAACTTTATTCGTTGGATGACACAGTTTTATGTTTAAAATGTGTTTAGTTTATGCCCTTTTTTTACAGGGGGGAGGGGAGAGGGGAGGGGATGTTGGGAGGGGGGAAGAGGTTTTGGAAGAGGGGGGGAGGAAGGGGTTTGTTTTATCTGGTATGTTGTTGCTGTTTGTTAACTTGTTTGATTGTTGTGGGGTTGTTTTTTTGTTTGATTTTTTTTGAAAGGAAGAAATTGGGTATTTACATGACAGTACACACTTTTTAAAGAAAACCAAACAACGAATAGACATGTAATGCTATATTATCTATAATCGACTCTCTTTTTTTTTTAACAAAAGGAATAGTTACCCCCACAGTGCGTACAGTGTCACAGAACGATAGAAAAGTTCAGGATACTTTATTTTGTCAGGTATGTCCGACAGCGGAAAGTTGTGGAAGAATATTATGGGATGGCTGACTCAGGCGCATGAGAGGCAAGAAGAAACAAGAGGCTTCACAGTGTCAGGAAAGATTAGATAAAAACCAAAAAAAAGCAGGAATTTGCAGGATAATTCACACTTGTCAGAAAATTGTCAGGATAAATTTTTTTAAGGGGCGAGGAAGGGGGTAAGAGAAAAAGTGAGAAGCTCAACAACAACAAGAAGAACAACAATCACGACAACAACAACAACAACCACAGCAACAACAATAATAACTACAACCGCCACAGCAACAGCAGCAGCAACAACAACAACAAACACAGCAGCAGCAGCAACAACAACAACAAAAACAACCACCACCACAGCAACAACAACCACAACCACAACCACAACAATAACCACAACCACAACAACCACTGCAGCAACAACAACCACCACCAAAGCAACAAAAACAACAACAAAAACAACAACATAGAGAGTTAGAGTAGAAGAAAAGAAAAGAAAAGGAACGAGTACCAGTCTCCTCCTTTCCCCCCTTTTCTCTCTCTCTCTCTCTCTCTCTCCTTTTCTTCTCTTCTTTATTTCCTCCTCCTCCTCCTCCTCCCTCTCTCCTCTCTCCTCTCTCTCTCTCTCTCTCTCTCTCTCTCTCTCTCTCTCTCTCTCTCTCTCTCTCTCCTCTCCTCTCTCCTCTCTCTCCTCCTCTCTCTCTCTCTCTCTCTCCTCTCCTCTCTCCTCTCTCTCTCTCTTCTCTCTCTCTCTCTCTCTCTCTCTCTCTCTCTTCTTCTTCTCTCTCTCTCTCTCTCTCTCTTCTTCTCTTTCTTCTCCCTCTCATCTTTTCTCCTTCTCTCTCTTTTCTTTCTATCTTCTCTCTCTCTCTCTTCTCTCTTTCTCTCTCCCTTCTCTCTTCTCCATCTCTCTCTATCTTCTCTCTCTTTCTTCCTTCTTCCCTCTCTTTCTATCCTTCTCTCTTCTCTCGTTTCTCTTCCCCCTTCTCCTCTTTTTCATCCTCTCTCTTCCTCTCTCATTCTTCTTCTATCTTCTCTCTCTCTTCTCATCTCTCTTCTCCTTTCTCTCTTCTCCTCACTCTCTTCCATTCTCCCCACCTCTTTTCTATCATTCTCTCTTCTTCCTTCCTCTTCCCCATCTCTCTTCTATCCTCTTCTTTCTCTTCTCTCTTCTCTCTTTCCACCTTCCTTCTCCCCACCTCTTTTCTATCATTCTCTCTCTCTTCCTTCCTCTTCCCATCTCTCTTCTATCTCTTTCTCTCTTCTCTCATTCTCTCTTCCACCCTCTCCCCACCTCTTTTCTATCATTCTCTCTCTCTTCCTTCCTCTCCCCATCTCTCTTCTATCTCTTTCTCTCTTCTCTCATTCTCTCTGCCATCTTCTCCCCACCTCTTTTCTATCATTCTCTCTCTCTTCCTTCCTCTCCCCATCTCTCTTCTCTCTCTCCTTCTCTCTTATCTCATTCTCTCTCTTCCTTCCTCTCCCCATCTCTCTTCTCTCTCTCCTTCTCATCTCTCTTCTATCTTCTTCTCTCATTCCCTCTTTGCCATCTTCTCCCCATCTCTCTTCTATCTCCTTCTCTTTTCTCTCACCTCTCTTTTTTTTCTTATCTCTTTACTCCCTAAGGAGTGGTTGGGGGCACTGCACTACACTGAAATGTTTCAGACAGTGTCTCTTGGGTAAGTCCAACCTGGCGGAGCCCATTCCTCTCTAGGTACAGGATGCATGCTGGGCATGATTATGTTTCTGTTACAGCTTGAATACGGGATAGTAAACACTTTTTACAGGGTCTTTAGCATGCATATTTTGATCTTCTGCATATAATTATATATATATATATATAAGATTATATATAAATACAGGGAATTAATTTAAGGCACTGGCAGGTCTGCGTACTGTAAGTTGATCTGGGAGGTTTTTAACAATTTTTTTTATAGATAAAACGTAAGCACCAAAATTCACTGCTAAGTTTGTTTGTTTTGTTGTTGTCGTTGGTTTTTGCTGGTTTAAATTTTTTTTTTATATAGAAAGTTAGCACACAGAAAGAAATTAATTGATCAAAGACTGGAATAGACCATTCATGCATGCGATGACAGTTTCTTGTTGTATGATTGATTGCTGTTTAATGATATAGATTGAGTTCCACCTTGATAAGTGATCTTGCTCTAAAAAAAAAAGAAGGGAAAACTGATAACCGTGTGCCAAAGCAGTGACTGATAACTTGTTTTAGAATCCTTCATTTTATGTCTGTTGTTACAAATCAAACAGTTGATAATCAGATAGTTATGGAAAAGAGGTATGAACTTGTTGATATGTTGATTTTTTTTAAAAATTCAAACGTTCCCCCTTTTTTCGTTTTTTGTTTGTTGGTTCGTTGGTTTGAGTAAACTTAGCACTTTTATTTGACTAGCCATTGGGTGATTCTTTTCTTTCTTTCTTTTTGTCTTTTAGTTTTTGAATTTGTTTTGTTTGTTTGTTTGTTTGTTTCACCTTTGAGCAGACTCAGTGTTGATTTATTGATTATTTATATGCTTAATGTTCAATATATATATATATATATATATATATACATATACATATATATATATATATATATATATATATAATGCCTTTAGATCCCGACTGGTTCAGGTGTGAAATGAATTAGGAGATTAATTAATGCTACAGAGGCCCTGTGAACAACACAAATACATACCTATTTTTTGTGTGTATTATTATGTTCAATAATTATGATGCAAACCAAAATTCTCAATGCGGCGTTTGAATCAGCTCATTTTTTTATTACAAATTTATACCCATATATTTCTGTCAGATAGAGAGAGAGGGGGTAGGGAGGTGAGAGAGAGAGAGGGGGGGGGAGGGAGAGAGAGAGAGAGAGAGAGAGAGAGAGAGAGAGAGAGAGAGGAGAGAGAGAGAGAGAGAGAGAGAGAGAGAGAGAGAGAAGGGGGGAGGGGGGTAGTGTGTCTGTATATCTTTGAGTCTCAGTTGGAAAATTTGACATCAATGAAGTTCATGCTGCCATAGATGTTCATTTACCTAATCAATGACAAAATGAGTGTGTACGCATTGGTTTTGAAGGATTACAATTTTGAAGTATTGACTTTTTTGTCGGCTAGTAAGTTGAATAATTATGCAGACCTAAGTGTTGCACGTTTACCAAGCATTTTTATAGTTAATTTGACTTTGTTTTTTTGGTTGTGAAAAACAGTTTTATGTATACTGGAAACATTTTTTTACCGTTTAAATTTTATGAATTTGTTTGAGAGTGGGGGTCTTGGTTTGATGTTCGTTGCGGCATTTATTTCCATGTTATTTTTTGGTTTGAGGGGGGGGGGCGGGGGGTACGTGATGTTTTTGGTAATTGTTACGGCAAAAAATGTACCACCTACCTACCTTTTCCCTGCTATTTGTTTACTTGTTTTATTTTGACGGTAATGAAAATAACTGCAACAACAAAAAACAACAACGACAAAAACAAAAACAACAAACAGCAAAAGCACCAACTCAAGTCAAACAGATGTGGTAAACTGTACACAGAGAAATGTTGTGATCGTGAATTTATGAACTAATGATAATCCTCGGTCAACAAGTGTGTAATCTATTGACGAATCCATGATAATTTTTTTTAATATATTATTATTGTGCTCGACTTGGCTAGGCTGGTTTACAATATAAGTGGACAATATTAAGCCTATCCAGCCCAAACCATGCCATGTGAACAATGTGCCATGCAGTTGCTAGATATATTAATTTTCGCCATTGTTTTATCCTCAAGTGCAATTTTAAAGAGTGTTTTTCCTTTTTTTTTTCAAAAAAAGGTGGCAAAGAATTTACAAGGGGTTAAAAAAAAAAGATCATTGCTTGATAATTTGTGTGTGCGAAAAATGTCGTTTTATGATGTGTTAGCAAATAATGAAGTGAAGTATATTCAGTATGCTGAAAGCTACTCCCAAGGTATATATATATGTATATATATATATATATATATATATATATATATATATATATATATATATATATATATATATATATATATATATATATATATATATATATATATTGTAATCAAATATTATAATGACCGCATGTATTATATATAAAAGATAGGCCTGTCATACCTAATCGCCCACAACCGTACTACATCTTCAGACCTTTGTTGTATACAGTTTACAGAAGTGAAAATGAGAGATGATAAAGCTTTCGTGTCTTTTACTGGTTCTTTTGATCTGCTCACTCTTTCGTCATGGCTACTGACAATTTTTTTGTTTTGCATTATTATAGTGTTATCGTTTTTTTTTCTGGTTGTCTTCGTCATCATTTTCTGACTTTATAATTAATATCTTTTGTTCTTGTTATCTGGTTAATATTTTCGCTCTGTGGTACAAGGTTTGTGTTATGTTTGTTAACGTTAATGTTGTCGTTATTTTTGTTTTGTTGTTATGTTCGTTAATGTTATTGTTGGTGTTATTTTTTATTTGTTTTTTTCCCTCTGTGGTATTCTGTTAGTTATTTCACGATGTTTGTTATACCTCTGTTATGTAGTTGGTCTAGAGGAGAATAGTCTTTGAACTGTTTTGAAAATCTTCTTGGCTCTTCTAGTTTCCAGCTGTCATGTGAGTTTCATGGTTAGACGTTTTGCAGTGTGTGTGTGTGTGTGTGTGTGTGTGTGTGTGTGTGTGTGTGTGTGTGTGTGTGTGTGTGTGTGTGTGTGTGTGTGTGTGAGTGAGTGTGTGTGTGTGTGTGTGTGTGTGCGCGCGCGCGTGTGCGCGCGCGCGCACTTTTCCTTCCTGCTTTCAAATTTTATGGTACAGCATAGTTTAAAAAAAAAGACTTGTCGGTAAAGGAGATCTTTGTGCTTTTTAATGTACAATTAGTTTTTTGATATTACTCTAGTACTTTAGAATAAAGTGTGTGTGTGTGTGTGTGTGTGTGTGTGTGTGTGTGTGTGTGTGTGTGTGTGTGTGTGGTGTGTGTGTATATGTGTGTGTCTGTGTTTGTGTCTGCTGTGTGTGTGTGTGTTCCTTTGTGCATATCTTTTTTATATTCCTGTGCATGTGCATATATGTGCATGCATTTGTTACCACAACCATAGTAAGCACTGATTTTTTTTTTTACAACTATTCCTAAAACTGAAAAGAAGAGTTCTACAAACCATTTATTTTACTTTTTTTTTAACACAAAACCCTGACACATATTTGAAGGGAAAAGAAGATGAGTGGGATAGCATGGTTTTACTCACAAGTTGTTATTTACAAATGTTGCAGTTTCCTGTTGAATTTCTTTCTCTGCTTTTTTTTGTTCAGTTTTTTTTCCCCTTACCGTTTATCGTTTTATCTTTCCTATCCCAGAAATCATCTCTCCATTTTTTCTTACGAGTTGTTATTTACACATGTTGAAGTTTCTTGTTCATTTTTGTTCTTTTCTTTTCTTTTCTTTTCTTCTTTTCGTGCGGTGGGAGTAGTAGGGTGGGATGGAGGGTTATTACTCTGTCAAGTTGTTATTCACAAAAAAGTGCTGGAGTCAATTTTCAATTTCTTTTATTCTCTCAAGTTGCTCGTCATAAAACTGTTGGAGGCTATTTTCAATTTCTTCCCCCCTCCCCCCAGCCCCTCTCCCTTTAATTTTTTTTTTTTTTTTAAGGATTCTCAGCTAGATTTTTGAGGTTCACTAATGGTGAGTTTTTGTGTACCTGACCCTTTGCCCATCATTAAGGTAGCCGCATTCCGACTTCGAGGACTGTATTGTTGGATTTCTTCCCTCCCCCCCCTCCACCCTCTGTTGTTACATCATGCCTCTCCCACAAATCTACACTTATGCTTTTGCAGAAGTTGGTATCTGAAACTGTTGGAGATTGTGGCTCATTTTCTTCCTACTGCCCACATTGTTGTGTGTCTTGTCCTGTTGCTGCCCCCCCCCCCTCCTCCTCCTCCTCCCCTCTCCTTCTTCCCTTGCCTGTTCCCCCACTGAGTTGTCGTGTTCAAAAGTCTTTGGTGGATGTGTCATTGTCATGATTAATGTGTTGTGCCAAAAGCTAAGTCAACACTACAGGGTGAATATAAAAAAAAGACTGCCGTGATGAAACATTCCCTTGATTTATCAGGTATAGCGTCAACACAGAATGAAGAAAGAAGAACGCGGTTGTCGCCAGTTCATAACTCTTTACAAAGGAAACCAATATCGTGCTGCATTGAATATAACACAAATCTACAAGTTATATAGATAGCACATTCATAATAAGTCGTGAAAAGGGAAGCCAGTGCTGTGTAATGAGAGTAGAATGTATTTTACAGCAAATTGGTAAGGGTTTATATGAGGAAATACGTAAAAATATGAATGAAAGGCTGTAGTTATAACAAATCCATTTGCAATTCATAGGGTTAACGGATATCATGCAATGAATTTAAGAGTGCAGTGACTACAAATCCTTAGCAGTTTATAAGATAAACCGATATTATACAATAAATTTTAAGATTGTAGGTGCAACAAATCCAATGCAAGTCATAAGGTAAACAATATTATGCAATGAATGTAAGACTTAGTTATAACAGATCCATTGCAATTTATAAGGTAAACCACAGTTATTCAATAAATATGGACTGTATATATAACAAATCCATTGCGATTTATAAGGTAAACCAATATTATGCAATGAGTGTAAGAGTTATAACAAATCCATAAAAAAATTTATAAGGTAAACCACTATTCTACAATGAATATAAGGCTGTAGTTATAACAAATCCATAACAATTTATAAGGTAAACAATATTATGCAATGAGGGTAAGACTTAGTTATAACAAATCCATAACAATAAGGTAAATCACTATTTTATACAATGAATATAAGACTGTATATATAACAAATCCATAACAATTTATAAGTTAAACCAGCATTATACAACGAATATTAAACTGTAATCATAACCAATCCATAGCAAATTTATAAGTTAAACCAGCATTATACAACGAATATAAGACTGTAGATATAACCAATCCACAGCAATTTATAAGGTAAACCAGTATTGTACAATAACGAATAGATAGCAAATATTACATTTAAACGATCGTAAGAATTCATAAGGTAAAAAATGAATAAAATGCTGCAATTGTAACATATCCATGAAAACATTTGTATGGTAGACAAAAATTAGAAATAAACAAACAAACCAATAACAATGAATAAGGGAAGTCAGTGCTATGAATTTCGTCATAGCAAATTCAAAAAGGATTTATAAGGTAAACATGCAAAATGTAAATGAAATGCAGCAGTTATAACAACTGCAATTTATACGGTAACCCAATGCAATGAATAAACAGCAGCGGTTATAATGAATCCTTATAAATTACAACAGACAGACTAATACTATACTTAAAATGATAAGAATGTATTTATAACAAATCCTTAAGAATTTCTTAACAGTGTGGACAAGCGTGAAAGAATAGAGTGGTTGACTATACGGAAAGAGTGTGTAGACATAACAATTTTTTAAAATGGTAACAGAGATGTTCATTTTATGATTTCTCTCTTTTTTGCTTCCTTGTTTGTTTGGGTTTTTAAAAATTTAATTTTGTCTTTTGTTTCAGTAACTAGTAATGTCCTGTTTATCTTTTTACAACAGCAACAGCAACAATAATGTAACTACTGATACACTGACTATTACTTTTTACTGATAATGATTAAACAAGATAATTGGATAATTAGAAGGATTTAAAGAAAGAAATAGAGTAAGTATGTCAGTACTGTGAGAGATATTTATGTAAAACGTTTGCTGGGAGAGAGAGAGAGAGAGAGAGAGAGAGAGAGAGAGAGAGAGAGAGAGGAGAGAGAGAGAGAGAGAGAGAGATGTGTTATTCAATACAGGTCTTGGCGCCATGTGAAGTAGGGAGTGGAAGAGAGAGAGAGATTTAGGTCCAGTATTAAACACACCACACACACACACACACGCACGCACGCACGCACGCACGCACGCACGCACGCACGCACGCACGCACGCACGCACGCACGCACACACACACACACACACACACTCTCTCTCTCTCGCTCTCACACACAACAACAACAACAACAATAACAACAGGACATCAAACGTCGTAAGTGAGGAGCACTCCTACGGCAGTCTCTCCATTTTGTCTCTAAGAAATATCACACATTATAAACAATCAGCTTAAGATCTGGCCATAATTATCACACACTGTGTACACTCATCAGCTTAAGAACTGGCAATACATATCACACACCATGTACAACTGTCATCACACATATGTAAAACTATCATCACACACTATGTACAACTATCATCACACACTATGTACAACTATCATCACACACATACGTACAACTATCATCACACACTACGTACAACTATCATCACACACTATGTACAACTATCATCACACACTATGTACATCTATCATCACACACCATGTACAACTATCATCACACACTATGTACAACTATCATCACACACTATGTACATCTATCATCACACACCATGTACAACTATCATCACACACCATGTACAACTATCATCACACACCATGTACAATTATCATCACACACCATGTACAACTATGAGCTTCAAAACTTGCCATATTAAAAAAAATTTTTTAATATACTTTTTAATAGAGGATAATGGAATAAGCACTCATGTGTCATATCACACACTAAGTACAATCATCAGCTTCAGAACTGGCCATACATATCATACTCTATGTACAACTATCAGTTTCAGAACTGGCCATATCACACACTATGTACTACTCAGCTGAAGTCCTGGCCATATATATCACACACTATGTACAACCATCATCACATACTATGTACAACTATCAGTTTCAGAACTGGCCATATCACACACTATGTACTACTCAGCTGAAGTCCTGGCCATATATATCACACACTATGTACAACCATCATCACATACTATGTACAACTATCAGTTTCAGAACTGGCCATATCACACACTATGTACTACTCAGCTGAAGTCCTGGCCATATATATCACACACTATGTACAACCATCATCACACACTATGGACAACTATCAGTTTCAGAACTGGCCATACATATCACACACTATGTACAATCATCAGCTTCAGAACTGGCCATATTTATTTTTTTTAATTTTTAATATTTTTTTATGTCGCGGATAATGGAATAAGCGCTCATGTGCCATATCACACGCTCTGTACAATCATCAGTTTCAGAACTGGCCATTTCACACACTATGTACTATCAGCTTCAGAACTGGCCATATTAAAAAGAAATTACATTGAGGATAATGAAGTTAGTACTCATATGCCATATCACACGCTATGTACAACTATCAGCTTCAGAACTGGCCGGACAAACAAGGTCAAGAAGGACAGGACAGGACTGCCCCTGTTATATAACCGTCTCCTGACCACATCCACTGACAGTTAAAGAGCTTGGTGAAGAATGATTGAACAAATTAGTTTTTGAGTTTGCAAGCTCCTGGATGAGAAAGGGGTGTAGGTGGTGTTAGTTTAATTTTTTTTTTCGGTGGGTTTGTTATTGTTGTTGTATGTTGTGTGTTGGTTGTTTGTTTGTTTTTGGGGGAGAGAGGTGAGTAGAAGGTATTAAGTTTTACCTGTTTTGTTTATATGTGAGTTTTCTGTTGTAGTTTGGGACATTATATTTTGTTTGTTTTGTTGTTGTTGTTGTTGTTGTTGTTGTGTTTTTGTGTCGTTACTTAGTTACATGTTAAAGAACAAGAAAGAAGGAGAAAGGGGATGCAAAGAATATTTTAGCTGAAAAAGATGTTTTTTCGTTTCATTCGACCATTGATGAGACTTTCATTTGGAGAACAGGATGGGGGAGGGATTGTAGTTTTTGTTTGTTTATTATGGTAACTATAGGCAGTATGATTTTTATTATGGTAACTATGGGCAGTATGATTTTTTTGCAAGGTGATCTGATTTTCTCTTTCTCTGTCTCTCTGTTTCTCTCAGTCTCTCTTTGTATCTCTCTCTCTCTCTCTCTCTCTCTCTCTCTCTCTCTCTCTCTCTCTCTCTCTCTCTCTCTCTCTCTCTCTCTCTCTCTCTCTCTCTCTCTCTCTCGCTCGCTCGCTCTCGCTCTGTGTGTGTGTGTGTGTGTGTGTGTGTGTGTGTGTGTGTGTGTGTGTGTGTGTGTGTGTGTGTGCGTGCGCGCGCGCGTGTGTCTATGTATATGTTTTATAAGCAAAACCAAAAAATAACTCTTCAGTGAAGTCGAACATAAACAAGACAAATGTTGCAATGAAATAGCGGAAAGTTTTCACAACTGTTGTTGCCTAATTCCTTACACAAGTTTAATAATTAAAACCATCCTCAGAACACTATATATACCATGCCTAAAGCTGAAACGATTTGTTAACCACGCGAAAAAAAGCTACTACGACAAAGATGTGGAGTCTGAAACGAATCTGTATATATATATATATTTTTTTTTTTTTTTTTTTCTCTGTGAATTTGCCTCAGTCATGCTCCCATACCAGACAGAGCCTGCGTTTGTTTCTAGAAGATTCTTACATGTCTGCTGGACATCAGTTGCATCTGCCATCCCCTCCCCCCCACCCCCACCTACCCAGCCCACCCCCCCCACCTCCCAACAATGTCCATCTCCATTGTGTGTTGTACCCATGTCCATGATTTTTTGCGGGGTCAACAGTCTGTGCCACTTTATGTACATTAATAATAATGATATATGGAATTTATATAGTGCTATATCTTGTAAAAAAAAACAAACCCAATCAAAGCGCTTAAGAGAATTCAGAGAAATAAACTGGAATATGGTGTGAAACAAACACATTCAATATATATATATATATCTTGCGCATGATCATTAGTGTTTGATTTTAAAAGCAGGAGAAATTCATAACATGAACTTGTAATCTGCGTCCAGATTTTGTTTGTTTGTTTGGTTGGTTTTGTTCACAGTCATTATTAGTTTTGGAAGCTGTGTTCATGTGAGTTTTTGTTTTGTTTGGTTGGTTGGTTGTCTTTTTTGTTGTAATGAAATAAAAGGACCTGACTGCGTTTAAGGTTGGCCGCATTGGGTTTTTTTTTATATTATTTTTTAGTTGCTTTATTTGGGGGTGGGGGTGGCCAACTGTATTGTGAGACTAGCTTTGAGCCTAAACATGCACTGCGATAAGATAATGCTCCATCCCTAAAATGGTAATACTGGTGAATAGGCAGTTGCTGTATATCAGAGTTTTCCTTTTTTTTGTTTTTGTATTTCGTTAATTTTTGAGATGGAGGGAGGGCTGTGTGTATGCGCGTGTGTGCACGCGCGTGTATTGTGTTGTTATTTGTGTATGGGGTTTTACCTACCTTGGGCCAAAACCTGCAAGATTCTAAGCATTCCTGACAATATTTTTGTGGGTGCTATTCACTTTTCTTTAATTTTTTTTTTTTTTGGGGGGGGGGGGGGGGGTGTTATTTTGTTTTAAAGCGGGGGAAGGGGAGGAATCTACGATTTGCACAGATTGTTTGGCGGTTTTCTGCAAATCCCCCTACCTATTTTACAGTCAGAATTACCATGATCAAAGAAGGAAAAATTTTAAAAAATCATTTTTACCTGTTTATTTAGCTATCCGTTCGGTCGATCACTGCATTGTTTTGTTTTGTTTTGTTTTTTGTTTGTTTTGTTTTTGTTTTTTATACAGAGAAACGACTAGCAAAGGCCTCCTAGTGACCAGCAAAAATACCGCAGATGAAATGTGCTGTAATAAACAATTGAGTAAGATTTGTGGCACCAGAAGCATGTGAAAAATGTAAAATGTCATTAATAGATGTTACTGCATAGAAAACATGCGATATCTTTGTATGTCATTAGTAGGCATTCCTACAAGAAACCAAAAACTAGAAATAGTTCAACACACACACATACAACAGGAACGCAAACCGTATACACAATACAGAACCTGAAATTAATGCATAATAGATTGTATGTTCGTTATTTTTTGTGTGTGTAGGTATGTACAGCTCGTGTTATATATTACCCTACCACCCCGCCACATGTACTCAGTTTATGGAGCAATGTAAAATGATGTTATTGGACACGCCACTGAAACTGAATGAGATGACAGCTCTGATAATGAATTATTATGGCTTTTGTGGCCGGTAGGGCTATGGAATGGAAGGGAATGATTTTTTTTATGCCTTCATGTTTCTGTCTT
>CM060345.1:17360908-17370908 GCA_030674155.1 Stramonita haemastoma | reverse complement strand
CCCTCTTCCTACTGTCCATAGCCACTCTGAACTTCCTGCAATATTTTCTTCTTTCTTCTCTGACAAAGTCCGCAACATCCGTTCCAAACTGGATCAAACTTCTTTCCAACCTGTGCCTCCTGATCCCCAATTTACAGGCACTCCTCTCCTTTTCTTCCGTCCAATAACCGAGAAAGAAATTCAGACAATTCTCAGAGAAATGACCATAAAATCATGCGATCTCGATCCTGTACCTGCTTCCCTTTTCACTCAGTGCATTCCACAGCTTACACCTACGATCATGAAAATAGTAAATTCATCACTTCTTTCAGGAAATTTTCCACCAGCTCTCAAAACCGCTATAGTCACACCTCTACTAAAAAAGCACGATCTCGATCCTAACATTCTGAAGAACTATAGACCTGTTTCTAACCTACCTTTTATCTCAAAAGTCCTTGAAAAAGTCGTTCTCAGACAACTCAACAGCCATCTTCATTCCAACAGCCTCCTTCCGCCTTTCCAGTCTGCCTATCGCGCCAACCACAGCACTGAAACCACCCTAGTTCACACCTTAAATACGCTTCTACACGCTTCTGACACAGGAAAAATATCCCTTCTCACTCTTCTCGATCTATCTGCAGCTTTCGACACTATAGACCATTCAATTCTTCTCTCCCGTCTTCAAAAAACGTTTGGCATCACAGGCACAGCTCTCACATGGTTTCATTCATACCTTACCGATCGATTCCAAACAGTTGCAGTTAACAAGATTCATTCCAAACCTGTCAAACTGGAATGTGGAGTCCCACAGGGATCAGTTCTGGGCCCTGTTCTTTTCACTCTATACACTGCTCCATTGTCACATATAATAAACCGTCATCAAATCAACTACCATTTCTATGCCGATGACTCTCAGATTCTAAGCTGTGATACTCCTGAAAATCTGCCTTTTCTCTTGATAAATATGTCCTACTGCCTTGAAGATATCCAAAACTGGATGTTACAGAATAAGTTACAGCTAAATGCAGATAAAACTGAAGCCATGCTGGTAGGCACCAAACACAAACTTTCTTCCATTACTACAGCTTCTTTAGAATTCGGTAATACTTCAGTCACTCTTTCCACTGCTGTAAAGTATCTAGGGGTTGTTATCGACAACACACTATCCATGCAAAAATTCATCACCCAGACCTGCCAGTCATGCTACTATCAATTAAAACGTATTAGCGCAATTCGAAAGTACCTGTCCACTGATGCAACATCTAAACTCGTCAGGTCTCTGATTCTTTCACGTCTCGACTATTGCAATTCTCTTTTGGCTGGTCTGCCAGCATCATCTATCCACTCCCTTCAACGTATACAAAACTCCGCAGCTCGACTGGTCCTCAGAAAGAAAAAATCTGAGCACATTACTCCTCTCTTGCAATCTCTCCACTGGCTGCCTGTGCCACAGAGAGTAAACTATAAGATCAGTACTCTCTGTTATAAATGTCTTCACAAAACAGCACCCTCCTACCTCTGTGAATGTCTTTACCCGTACACTCCTTCTCGTTCCCTCCGCTCTGCTGCAGATACCCTGCGCTTACAAATACCTAGATTCAATCAATCCACTGTTGGCCGTCGCTCTTTCTCTGTTTCTGGTCCAGTGATCTGGAATGATCTCCCTCTGTCCCTTCGTAAAAAGCCTACCTATGACACATTTAAATCCAGCCTCAAGACACATTTATTTCAAAGCTAAGACTTTCCTATCCTGTCTCATCTTCTGCCCCTGCTCTCAACAGCCGAAATATCCACCACCCTGCCAAAGTGTTTAACCTGTGTGTGTGTGTGTGTGTGTGTGTGTGTGTGTGTGTGTGTGTGTGTGTGTGTGTGTGTGTGTGTGTGTACATTGGCTTCGTTAAAAATCTAAATTGTTGTTGGCTGCATGCGCAAGAATTGGTTGAATGCAAGCGCTTTGATTTGTTTTGCAAGATATAGCGCTATATAAATTCCATTTATTATTATTATTATTATTATTTATTCCCCCTTGTTTTATGCCGACAGTTGATATCCGCAACAAAATCACAGACAGACCCAGACTTCCCCCCTAAAATGGAGAGGACCAAGAATTGAAAATTGTGTCTGGAAGAAAAGTGTAAAGGTATGAGATGGCACGAATTTAAACAAGGGATAGATTGACGATAGAGGTATGCTTTGTTTAGAAATTGCACCCTTGTTTTGTTTATTGGTGAATGAAAAAATCTTTTATTTGTGGAGGCATCATCAGTGTGCAATGTCAGCATCATACCGAACTGTCACTTTTCTTTTTCAAGTGAGAAAGGACTCAGGATGAGCACTTTACATCAACTAGAATATTAAGAAATTGGGAAAAGAAATGAGAGAGAGAGAGGGAGAGAGGGGGAGAGAGAGAGAGAGAGAGAGAGAGAGAGAGAGAGAGAGAGAGAGAGAGAGAGGGGTTGTAAATGGTTACCTGCATTTGTTTTTCTTCATGATCCACTGCTATTTCTGTAATATTATATATATATATATATATATATATATATATATATATAATATATAATATTAACAGTTAACAAGTACACCTTAAGAAATGGATAAAAACTATAACCACAGTGAGAAGCAGAAACTGAAAGCATTTTAATAGTTGTTATTGTTGGGGATTTTTTGCGCATCGCTGCATAGTTTATGAGAGTCAGAACCAAAATAGTAACCACTGTAAGTGCCAGTCGTATTCATTGTTGATATATATATATTAAATTGTGCGTAGAGTAGCACAAAATGAAAAATAAGCTATTTTTGTAAAAATAAAATGCGTATTTTATCATTACAATCAAAATAAACATAAACATTTTACTGAACATTTATGCATAGCTTGTTACAGTCAAAATTTATGAAAAATCAGTAAAACTTTTTTTGATGAAAATTTGTGCATAGCCAGTCTTGCATGTGTGTGTGTGTGTGTGTGTGTGTGTGTGTGTGTGTGTGTGTGTGTGTGTGTGTGTGTGTGTGTGTGCAACATGAACTTTATATCTCATTGTTAAATGACATCTCATGCTACAGATAATAATGATTTTTTAGCATCTGAAACTGATGGAGGATAAAGGACCCATTATTTTATTATAACCACTAAATACAAGACATAACACCTGAAGAAAGGATTGGTGATGAATTCTACTGCTTGAGGTTGCAAGCCAGTTTTCAGAAACCGTTAGCATCTTTGTTTTCATTGCTCAGCTTGCGTGAGGAAAGAGTCTGGTTTTCCCTTGTAATATGGAGCGGTTTCTGTCAGATGCCATGAGACTTGCCCCCGCTCCTGGATTTTTACTTGATTAATTTAGGAATCATGCAGAGTGAAAACATGCCATAGTCGTCAGCCTGAAGAACGATTTGTTTTCAGCTCAGTAGATCACCAGTTTAAGCACAGTGGATTTCTATTGAAGCACAGTGGATTTCTATTGAAGCACAGTGGATTTCCATGGAAGCACAGTGTATTTCCATTGAAGCGCAGTGGATTTCTATTGAAACACAGTGGATTTCCATGGAAGCACAGTGTATTTCCATTGAAGCACAGTGGATTTCTATTGAAACACAGTGGATTTCCATTGAAGCACAGTGGATTTCCATGGAAGCACAGTGTATTTCCATGGAAGCACAGTGTATTTCCATTGAAGCGCAGTGGATTTCTATTGAAGCACAGTGGATTTCCATGGAAGCACAGTGCATTTCCATTGAAGCACAGTGGATTTCCATTGAAGCACAGTGGATTTCCGTTGAAGCACAGTGGATTTCCATTGAAGCACAGTGCATTTCCATGGAAGCACAGTACATTTCCATTGAAGCACAATGCATTTCCATTGAAGCACAATGCATTTCCATTGAAGCACAGCACATTTCCATTGAAGCACGGTGGACTTCCGAGCACAGTGGATTTCTATTGAAGCACAGTGGATTTCCATTGAAGCACAGTGGATTTCCATGGAAGCACAGTGGATTTCCATGGAAGCACAGTGGATTTCCATGGAAGCACAGTGGATTTTTATTGAAGCACAGTGGGTTTCTGTTGAGGCTCAGTGTATTTTTCATTTAAGCACAGTGGGCTATCATCTGAGCCTACTCGAGTTGTATCAAGCACAGGGGTTGCTAGCCTAGTCAGCCCCTGTGGAGTTTCATTAAAGTGTAGGGCGTTGATACTTAACCACAGAAGGGGTGCCATTTTCACGCAGTGTGTATTTCAATTGAATCATGGTGGATTGGTATTCAACCACAGTGGATTGCTATTCAAGCACAGTGGAGTGGATTGCTATCCAACCACAGCAAATTCCTATTCAAGCAAAATAGATCGCTATTCAATGGATTGCTATTCAAATACAGTGGATTGCTGTTCAAGCACAGTGGATTGCTATTCAACCGCAGTGGATTGCTGTTCAATAATAATAATAATAATAAATGGAATATATATAGCGCTATATCTTGCAAAACAAATCAAAGCGCTTGCGATAGCAATCACAGTGGATTGCTATCCCACCACAGCAGATTGCTATTCTAGCAAAATGGATCGCTATTCAATGGATTGCTATTCAAATACAGTGGATTGGTATTCAAGCACAGCGGATTGCTATTCAAGCACAGTGGATCACTAACTAAGCACAGTGGGTTGCTATTCAAACAAAGTGACGTGCTATTCAGACACCAGGGTGATAATTGTCCTTCTGTATAATCTTACCATTTATCCGATTTCGATCATGATACATACGTACATAATTTTTTTTATTTTGACCAGGAACGCAAGGCATCTTTTTCTCCCAAAATAAAACATAACTGTCCTCAGAATCATACATGCAGTATGTATACACGATTTCTGCTGTTGAAGTACAATATACATCTTAACAGTTTTTGGCCTTTTTGAACCGATTATGAGCATACCGTCAGACTGGTTTTGAGTTGGGTTTATTAATTTTTATTTATTATTTATTCATTTCTTTGCTTTAGGGGAGGATAATATATCAAATGTGTGTATTGTTTACTGCCTGATCTGGTAATGCCACTCTTTACTGCCACTCAAAACTTATATCACAGAACGAGACCAATGTTTTTTGTTTGTGTGTGTGTGTGTGTGTGTGTGTGTGTGTGTGTGTGTGTGTGTGTGTGTGTGTGTGTGTGTGTGTTTGTGTGTTTGTGTGTGTGTGTGTGTGTGTGTGTGCGTGCGTGTGTGTGTGTGTGTGTGTGTTTGTGTGTGTGTGTGTGTGTATGTGTGTGCGCGTGTGTGTGCCTGTGCGTGTGTGTGTGTGTGTGTGTGTGTGTATGTGTGTGTGTGTGTGTGTGTGTGTGTGTGTGTTTTAACCCCTTCATGTTGCAATCTAAATGCCAGTGACTTTGCCAGCGTGCCATTTCTGCCAGAGTACCCACCAGAGAAGACCCTGCTTACTGCTGGATCACTTCCGTGGTTTTGAAGTAATAGCCGTTGTTATTGACGTTGGACACCATTTTCTAAGGATGCAGCCAACTGGTGACAGTTAACCCTTTTAGTCTCAGAACCAGTCGTGCGTAGCTTGCGAAAAAAACCGGTAACATGTTCCAGAGCTAGATGGTTGTAGTAAATAAGTTTGGTCTGGAGCTACCTATAGCACCCACCTCCCCCAACCCCTCCCCCAAAAAACAACCAAACAAAAACAACAACAACAACAACAAAAACCCTGTTTGTCCCAAAGGTTTTTGTAGTAAAACCAGTTTGTCCCGAAGCCGATTGTAGTGAAACTGATAAGATTCGAAACCGGTTTGTCTCCAAAGCTTATTGTAGCAAAGTTAGTGTGTCCCAAAGCTTATTGTAACAAAAGCTAGTGTGTCCCAAATCTTATTGTAACGAAAATTAGCGTTTTCCAAATCTTTCTGTAGCAAACTAAGTGTCACCCAAAGCTTATTCTGGCAAAACATAGTGTGTTCCAAATCTTATTGTTGCAAAATTTAGTGTGTTCCAAATCTTATTGTTGCAAAACTTAGTGTGTTCCAAATCTTATTGTAGCAAAACTTAGTGTGACCCAAAGCTTATTGTAGCAAAAATTAGTGTGGCTCAAAGGTCATTGTTGCAAAAATTAGTGTGGTCCAAAGGTCATTGTTGCAAACATTAGTATGATCCAAAGCTTATTGTAGCAAAAATTAGTGTGGCTCAAAGGTCATTGTTGCAAAAATTAGTGTGGTCCAAAGGTCATTGTTGCAAACATTAGTGTGGTCCAAAGCTTATTGTAGCAAAAATGAGTGTATCCAAAAAAAAGCTTATGGTAAACGAAACCGGTTTGTCCCAGACTCCATTATTGCAGATGTCATCTGCCTGTCTTGAATGTAGATGATTTCCACACCAGCTCACTCCCCTTCTCCCCCCCCCCTTCCTCCCCAGCCATGACTTGACTTGACTTGACTTGACTTTTTTTCCCTTGATTCTTCACAACGGATTTTTCACGTCTGTCTGCATGTATCATTTGACAGAACATGGTTTGGACTTCCCAAGGTAAAAGACCACGAACAGCTCAATGCCTACTTCTCTTTTGTTGCTGAGATAAAGACGATGATCATGATAGTCTATCTTCTGCTATCATTACATTATACAACAGGCAGGGGGAGATGGGGTGCGGGGTGGGAGGGGGGGGGGAGAGAGGGGAGTTACTTGATTTTGACCAGGAAAGCAAGGCATCATTTTCCCCCAATAAAACATAACTGTGTCTCAGAATCACGCAGCATATGTACAAGATTTCTGCTGTTTAAGTACAACGGGGTAGGCGTTAGGTGTTTGGTGGGTCCATTCCTAAACTTCCTCCATTTCTTGCAACTGAGGTCTTGGACATGAAACTGTGACCATGGAATTGAAAAAGACAGCAAACAAAAATAAATAAATCAGTAAGTAGGTAAATAAATAAATGGAAACAATCTGAAAGCGAAACAAAGGAAGCGTTCATCACTCGTGGTCAATACATCAGGTGTAATGAAGTTTTGTTCATGTGAAAAAAACTGCTTTATAATGATCATGTTTGTATCCTTTTTTTTTTTTACATGTAAAGACTTATACTGAACAGCATGTATAATTATTTTTTGTAACTGTGAATTTTAGAACTTGGACAGGGACAAGAAGCTGAGTACAGACAGTCAGATCAAGCAGTGTTTTACTAACTTAAAGAAAAGAAAGGGTATGTCTTTTTTTTCTTGTTGTTGGAAAATGTCAAACTGAAGAGTGACGGTTTTGATTCTCAGTGCATAAAAACATTTTTCGGCGTGTATGACTTGTATACAAAGTATGACATTGATCTCATAGACTCGTGTTAAACTAGTGTAAATCTTGTTTTCCCCTTAACCTGCCTTTTTTTCTTTGGGAAAACGTGGAACCATTAGCAGAATTTTATCATCAGTATTATTTATTTTTTGGAAAGTATATTCAATTTTCAGTTTATAATCTTTTCCAGCTTGTTCAACTGTTTCACAAAGATCCTTTAACATCTTCAGAGATAAATGAACTTGATTCAATAAAAGCGTGGTAGTTGTGTTAAAAGATTTTTTATGTTGTAAGTTTTTTTTCCTTCTGATTCCTTGAAATTGTTTAACCTGTAAAGATATATTTTTTTTTATGTCGTGAGGTTTTTTTCCCCTTCTAATCCCTTGAGATGGTTTAACCTGCAAAGATGATTATGATTTTGACAGCAGTTTGATGGTAACCTGCTTGTACAAACATGGTCCTTTCTGTAACCACACAGTCCTGTTATACCAGTTGTGCATCTCTCTCCAATTTTTGGGGGTCCCTGGGTTGCAACATTAATTTTATTGTTTTAACATTTGAATAAAAAAAACAACTTCCAATGTCCACTTCTTACGGCGCAGGACAAAGTGACCGAAGCCACGGTCGTGTGTATACGAGTACAGTTATCAGAATATTGACGATATTGATCAAATTATGTCAACACTGTGGATTTTTACCGGAGAGAAGGGGGCACGTGGGTTTGTGTGAAGTTTGGGGTTTGTGCGATTTTGGTTTTGGTTTTGTTTCTGTGTTTGTGTGTGTTTCTGTAATTTTTTGGCTTTTTAAAGAAAAAAGTATACTATTAAATGCTATAAAAGTTAACAATTTTACCTGGACCCGACGACAACTAACGACAAAATCAGGAGAAACATAACAAATTATATTAATCATCTGGACACCTTGACTGCAGACAGAACAACGAAGATCACCACAAATACCATCATGTATTGTTCGTATTGTATTCTATTGTATACCACTTTAAGTCACGGCAGATTCCTCTGCGTGAAACTCGGGCTGCTTTCCCCCGGGGAGAGAGCGCGTCGCCACAAAAGCAGCGCCACGTATATTTTTTTATTTTGTAACTTGATTTATGGGAGACGCTTGATGAGCCCTGGTTTTTCCTTGATTATGACTTGAATTTTTGCTTCCGTGCGCTTGCCGTAGCAGCCTCTGAGACGAAGCATGTGTATGTGTTGTTTAATGTATATTTATATCTGCATACACACATCATTATAATTATGCTTATACGTTATATGCACATACATGTATTAATTTTATTTTTTTCAAGAGTTCAGAATGATATGTGAACACAGAGTACTTACACGGGGTTTCTTTTTTTAAGGTGTCCATGAGTGAAATAAATATTGTTGTTTCGCATGGTATGTAATAAACTGCATTCCCTTCAATACAGGCTAATGACATGTTTTAGGTTATAGCGAAAATGTCATAGCGTTGCTCTCGGCGATGTTGTTCTAAGGCTAAGTGCAGAACAACATCCGAAACCCCCCCAGTGTGTGTGTGTGTGTGTGTGTGTGTGTGTGTGTGTGTGTGTGTGTGTGTGTGTGTGTGTGTGTGTGTGTGTGTGTGGACGTGCGTGCTTGCAAGCGCGCGCGCGTGTGTGTGCGTGTGTGTGTGTGTGCGTGTGTGTGTGTGCGTGCGCGTGCGTGCACACGTGTGTGCATGTGTGTTATTTTTTCCCCTACAGTTGATGCTTAAACCTACGAGCGGGGAGTTTTATGCCCAAAAACAAACAAACAAAAAATTTGTCAATGTATGTGACGACGATGTTAGTTTGTCAATGTATGTCACAATGATGTTAGTTTGTCAATGTATATCACACAATGATGTTAGTTTGTCAATGTATGTCACGATGATGTTAGTTTGTCAATGTATGTCACACGATGATGTTAGTTTGTCAATGTATGTCACACAATGATGTTAGTTTGTCAATGTATGTCACGATGATGTTAGTTTGTCAATGTATGTCACACTATGATGTCAGTTTGTCAATGTATGTCACACTATGATGTCAGTTTGTCAATGTATGTCACACGACGATGTTAGTGTGTCAATGTATGTCACGATGATGTTAGTTTGTCAATGTATGTCATGTCACGACGATGTTAGTTTGTCAATGTATGTCACACGATGATGTTAGTTTGTCAATGTATGTCACGACGATGTTAGTTTGTCAATATATATCAGGACGATGTTAGTTTGTCAATGTATGTCACGACGATGTTAGTTTGTCAATGTATGTCACACAATGATGTTAGTTTGTCAATGTATGTCACACAATGATGTTAGTTTGTCAATGTATGTCACACGATGATGTTAGTGTGTCAATGTAATGTCGCACGATGATGCTAGTTTGTCAATGTATGTCACACGACGATGTTAGTGTGTCAATGTATGTCACGATGATGTTAGTTTGTCAATGTATGTCATGTCACGACGATGTTAGTTTGTCAATGTATGTCACACGATGATGTTAGTTTGTCAATGTATGTCACGCGACGATGTTAGTTTGTCAATGTATGTCACACGACGATGTTAGTTTTGTCAATGTATGTCACACAATGATGTCAGTTTGTCAATGTATGTCACACAATGATGTTAGTTTGTCAATGTATGCCACACAATGATGTTAGTTTGTCAATGTATGTCACGATGATGTTAGTTTGTCAATGTATGTCACACAATGATGTTAGTTTGTCAATGTATGTCACACAATGATGTTTG
>CM060345.1:17353408-17355908 GCA_030674155.1 Stramonita haemastoma | reverse complement strand
TTTACTTATTAACCCGCAAAACCTTTACACACAGTAGAGATTAAATGCCAGTAATTTTTTTTTTGCATTATTTTTTGTTGGTTTGCACATTAACCTGAAAAGCACACACCACAAAGCACGCACAGTGGACATAGAAAAGGACTGATAGTGTTTAATGTATCAGGTTTTTTAACATATCAGCCTATAATTTAACAGGGTAAACATAACAAAGTAATAGCGTTCTTTATTTTGATTTTTTGTGTGTACATATTAGCCTGTTAACACAGACAGAACATTGAAATACTTTAATATTTTAACGTATCAACTTTTTAAATATCCACAAACAATTTAACAGAGTAACACAATATTTTCATGTTTCATTTTTTAATTATCAGCCTATGATTTACCAAAGTAAACGTTAAACATCAATGGTGTTTCTGTGTATGAAGTTTTTATATAATTACTAACATGTAAACAAAGACTGAACTTAAAAAAAAAAATCACTGATCTATGTATCAACTTTTTACATGTTGGTCTGAAAGGAAGAGTCTGAACGCAAAATTTATTTTCATTATGTATTAAACCTTTACATTATTAATCTGTAAAGAACAGACTAAATACCCAAATCAGGAATGTTTTATGAGCTAAGTTTTTTTTTTTATATCAAGCTGCAAAACAACGGAGAAAAACTAGCAGATAACGGAATTGTTTTGATGGGGATTTTTACATGTCAATTGATAAATAAAAATTTCAGGAATGTTTTATGAATTATGTTATTGATAAATTATGGTGCAAAGCGACAGAGTAAGTATTCGATATCAGCATTTTTTTGTTTGCTTTTTCTTTATATCGTAGTCAATATTAAAAAGTCAAGAAATGGTTTTTGATGTGTTCATTTAATTCATGATTTTTTTTGCTTACATATTATCAAGTAAAGCACAAAAAGTAAGCATTAGAAATCATTGAATTTTTTTTAAGGATCTACCTTTTTTTCGTCTTAGCATTCAAAGAAAAAGTAATCATAAAAAATGTGATGTTTTCAAGTAAAGGAAATTGATGTAAAACACAGTGGAAAAAAATAAACCCAGTGATGTTTGTACGCATTAAGTCTATACCATAAAAATTTAAACGCTAGAATCAGTAATGTTTCATTCATTGAATTTCTACGTATCAGCCCCTCCGGCAGAGATAAACATGTGTGTGTGTGTGTGTGTGTGTGCACACGCGTGTGCATGCGTGCGTGCGTGCGTGCGTGTTTGTGTGTGCACGCGCGCGTGTGTGTGTATGCGTGCGTGCGTGTGCATGTGCGTGTGTGCATGCGTGTGAACATAATTATTAACCTGAAAAACATGAAGTATGGTTTGTAATTGGTGAATATTTTGTTATGCATTAAGCTTTTATGTACTGCTTGCAAACCTAAAAAAAAGTGCTAAAATACTATCTATTCTTAGTTTCACACATCTGATTATAAATCAGCGTTGAAATCAGCAATCAGTAGAGTTGTTTTTTTAATTTTAATTATATATTTGTAAAAGTTGGATTGCAAAGCACAGAGCATATACTAAAGAACATCGGTCAGTTCTATGTATCATTTTTTAAAAACATGATATTAACCCTTAAAGCACATAAAAGGTAAAGGTGTCTGTCATCAGAGACCTCAGCTTCTCTAGGGGCCAGCATATTGAGGGCGGCGCTCATCTCCTCTCCCTCACTGCTTCACCTTCCCTGACCCTAAAGAGGACAGGTATCCATTTATACCTGTGAGAACTGGGGGACTGTACTGAAGCCAAGGCACACAAACGGTCACCCATCCAATTGGTAACCACGCTCGATGCTGCTTAAACCTTAGCTTGAGGAAAGCGAGTGCTCTGACCATTTAGCTGTCCTGTCCCCAAAAGCACATAGTAAACTTTTTTTCAGCACATAGTAAACTTTTTTTTTAAAAACCCTAATATATGTACGTAACCAGTATTTATATAATTATCAGCGTGATATTTATGTCATAAGTGTTTATATATAAGCCTGCGACATGACATGATAACAGCGACAGTACCAACAGTTTTGATGTGTGTATTATCTATGTATTATTTGTGTATTATTATTGTATATATACACATTAACGTATTCACCAGCTAAGCACAGAATAAGCGCCAGACATGTTCCAAACACACACAAATTAATATATTAAAAAAATGTCAATTAATGAGGCTGATATCTAAATGGAACTAATCATATCACAAAGTATTTTTTTTTTTAGCCTGAGACTTCAAATAAAAATGCCTTGAAGAAATGAATTATTTATATATACTTCTGTGTTAATCAAAATGGTTTCTTTGGTGTCTGAAACAAAGGAATTTAGACTCTAAATGTGTTTTACCCTTATTGTTATTCTTTGTTGTCGATGTTTGTTTGGCTGGAAGTCATCTCGGTGTGTGTGTGTGTGTGTGTGTGTGGTGTGTGTGTGTGTGTGTGTGTGTGTGTGTGTGTGTGTGTGTGTGTGTGTGTGTGTGTGTGTGTGTGT
>CM060345.1:17338408-17348408 GCA_030674155.1 Stramonita haemastoma | reverse complement strand
GCCTGTGTTGAGACAAAGTGCACTAGTTTTTATTAATTTTTTTCCAAACCTATATGGTCTGCTTTTTTTGTTAGTAATGTTGATACTGCATATTTGTTTCTTGAACTATTGTAACCAGATGTGTGCTTGACCTTTATGCAGCAGAAGCACACTAGTTGATTTAATCCAGCAGGGTCTGTTTTGATGGTAGCTTTGTCAAGCTGATATATAAGTTAGTTAACTTAGTATGTCCATATCTGTGCCAGAGTATTCAAGCAAAATATGTCAAACTATATGATTAACCCTTTTGTGGCTTACTTTCGAGTCAACAATGTCAATATATATATTGACAATTGTTTGTGAAATAAGTAATCCCTGATATACTCTTATGTTTCTTCAGGAAGTACATGAAACAAGTTGATGAACTCATTAGAGGCCCATTTTGTAGTAACATGTTAAAGTAGACATACCGTTATATGGAATAACCTGTTTGTACCCTGTTGTGTGTTACCTTTGACCCAGAAACACATCCAGCCCACTGGACCTACTTGATTCCAATTTTGTGTCAATGTTTGAGAAGACATAGCCTGTAAGCTGAACAACTCATTATGTGTCTTAGTGTTGTTCTGCAGAAACACATAAGTTCATGAACCTTTTATACCTATTTGTTTTGGTTAGGGATGAGAATAGACAAACATTTCTAGCCGTTTAACTCATTCTACCCTGATTGATATCAGCCTTGTTCATCAAGCATGCTTGCAGATACCTGCCTATACCCCTGTTCTTGTTAGCCCTGATGAAGGGACAATGACCTTGGGACATATTATACCTTATTTTTGTTAGCACTATAAAACAGATTTACTTGGTTTTATCTTTATTTTGACCAATCTGTAAACAATCCAGTAAAAAGTCTGATCAAAGAAAGGTGCATTTTTAAAAATTTGTGGAATGTTATACAATCTAATAAAGCAAGATATTGATATAATGCTCATAACGAGAGAAAAAAACCTGAAGATTCTTGGCCAAGTTTTAAACAGTGAATTAATGGAAGCATGTTTTTTTGTTGCCTTTTTTGCATGTTAATATCTACCCCCCATCCCCCAAAATACAAACCCAAAACACCCCCCCCAAAAAAAAAACAAAAACAAACCCAACCCAACCCCCAAATAAAACCTCAGCAACAACAAAATTAAAACGAAAACAGCAACAACTTTTTGTGTCGATCACCAAATTCAAAAGGCCCACATCCCATTAAAAACTTGTTGTTGTTGTGGCCTGGTGCTTTTTCCTCCATTCTTTGTTTTTCCATTGAAACCTGTGCTCTCAAGGTGAATGCTGAAGGCTACATAAGCTGCATGGTAAACAAAAAAAGAAGCGAAGGATTTCGAGTTTACTTATTACTGCTTGAATTCAGTCGAATGCATGTCAGAATCCAGACAAGAACCTAATACAGAGCAGAGCAACGTATTTTCCCTTTTTTACCCCCATGTGACAGAAGATGTACCGGCCATTTCAAGAGCTCTCCATGTATTTTATTCAGGTAGTTTTGGATTATGCCTGGAATGCCTCCTGTTTTGTGAAGTTTTGTTAATACCTACAGTCAGACCTGCATAATGAAGTTAACACTTTTTTTTTTTTGGGGGGGGGGGGGGGGGGGGGGGGGGAGGAAGGGATGCCAGGGAAGGGGGGTGGTAAGCTCATGTTGGAATCTTTTTTTTAATGCTAAGTGTGGTCTTGTGGTGCATGGAAGATAATGATGGTTGTTGTGGTTTTGTGCTCTGTTTTGTTGTTTATTTGTTCATCGGATTTCAAGACAGTTCCATTCATCTTGGTAACTTTATTGCATTTTGTATGGGTAGCATTTAACAGTTTGAAAACCTTGCAGTACTGTTTTTGATCACATTTTTGGAATCCATGGTAACAGTCTTTTTACACGAAATACTGACGGCAAGCTTTTTGAATTGTGTTTGTTTGTTTCCTTTAACAGGCATCTTTCCTAATATATTTTTTTTATCCTGTTAAATGTTTTTAAGTTATTAAGGAGGAGACCAGGGAAAAGAAATCCTAATCAGAATAAAACTGTTGCTCAAAGCTGTTGCTTAAATTATTGGCAGTTTTGATCACCATCTTGTCAGACTGGATACTGAATTCCCCCCCAAATTTCCTTGTCCTTGCAAATAATTGGCTATTTTTTGTCTCTGTTTTTATAAGTTCTGATGCATTTTTGTTGTTGAGTTATGTATTTCTAGAGAGATGGATTCTGATTTTTTTTTCTGTTACAGATCACATGGGTCTGGTCCTTGCCAGACTTAGTTGTTTTAGAGAGAGATTGTTTCTGTCAAGCAACAGGTTAATTAACAGATCAGATCAGAACCCTGAGGCACTGGTGTGTGTGTGTGTGTTTGTGTGTGTGTGTGTGTGTGTGTGTGTGTGTGTGTGTGTGTGTGTGTGTGTGTGTGTGTGTGTATGAGTGTGTGTGTGTGTGTGGTGTGTGTGTGTGTGGGTGGGTGGGTGGGTGCGGGCGTGCCCGCGCATGCACGTGCGCGCGCCTGCGTGTGTGTGTGTGTGTGTGTGTGTGTGGTGAATGTGTGTGTGTGTGTGCGTGCGTGCGTGCATGTGTGCGTGGTATGTGTGTGTGTGTGTGTGTGGTGTGTGTGTGTGTGGTGGAGAGAGAGAGAGAGAGAGAGAGAAGAGAGAGAGAGAGAGAGAGAGAGAGGGACTTTTTCTTTATTGTTTCTGAGTGTGTGAGAGATGCACTGTTTAGGTTAGAACTTTACTTGAAAGAAATGAAACAAATATTGATATTACCCATATGATAACCAAACATTGATATTGTCGATATGTTAACAAAACATTGATATTATCCATATGATAACACACATTGATATTGTCGATATCATAACAAAACTGATAACTTTTTATGATAAAAACATTGATATTATTGCTCTGATAACACGAATTGATATTATTGATATGATAGCAAAACATTGATATTATTGAGATGATAATAGAACATTGATATCATCAATATGATAGAAAGCTATTGATATCATCGATATCATAACAAAACTGATAATTTTTTATGATAAAAACATAGACATTATTTATCTGATAACAAACATTGATATTATTGATCTGATAGCAAAACATTGATGTTATGTATTTTATAACAAAACATTGATATTATTGAGATGATAAACATTGATATCATCGATATGATAAAAACATTGATATTATTGATAAAATAACAAATTTAATATTGAATTCATCGAAATAATAATACATATTGATATCACAGATATGGTGACCAAACATTGATATTGTCGATATGGTATACTGATTGGGGCAAGTGAGAGAAATACAAGATACTGATGCCATTGGTATTCTACATTAAACGGCATAAAACCAGAACTGTCATATTTTTATTTGCAGGTATATTACATGTATACACTGCTTACTAGGTGAAAGATGGACAGGATAATCTTACCTTGTATCTGTTACTATTATCATTATGATGATGATGATGTCGATGATTATATATTATTATTATTATTATTATTATTATTAGATATTATTATATTATTAATATATTATATCATTCAGTATATTATAGTATTAGTTATATATATTAGTATATATCTATTATATTATTATTATTATTATTATTATTATTATTTTATTATTATCATCATCATATCTATATTATTATTATTATTATTATTAATTATTATTATTATTATATAGTCAAAGATATGGAATTAGCACTCATGTGCCTTTTTTTTACCTCCAGTCCCCGTGTGTATGCAGTTTTGTAAATTTTGTCATCCTTTCCCTCGCCTCCGGCACACAATGGCCTACTCCTCCGAAAAGTGGTACAGGTTTAACGTGTGCGCAAGATGTTCTGCGTGCGTTCGCACACGGGACCTCGGTTTATGGTTTCATTCGAAGGACCCTGTCACATATCCAGTGTATGCTGGCTTAAGATTAGGAGTTAACGTGATCTCCCTTGGGTCGTATGCTCAATAAATTGATGTTACATTGCCAAATACACTGTTCCATACAGTCAAAACATCGGCTGGTATTGTCAGTACATTGTTTCATATTGTTAATATATTGTTTCAGTGACCTGAACTTTGAAACCAGAGAAACTAGCACTATAAGAGTGAATCCTTTCAGAATGAAAATCAACAGTTTCAGTATTATGCATTCTATAAGTTTTAACCCCTTCCTTCCTGTAGCTGATGAACGGTTGAAAGGGGGTAATTGTTAGGCATAAAACATTTATGCCATTTTTATCTCAAGGGCACTTTATTCAGGAAAAAAAGGCTAAACCAGAAAGTTGCTATCCAGAAAGTTGCTATCCAGAAATGTATTTGCTATCCAGAAAGTTGCTAACCAGAAAGTTGCTAGTCCAGAAAGTTGCTAACCAGAAAGTTGATGTCCAGAAAGTTGCTACCAGAAAGTTGCTAACCACAAATTTTCTCTCTGTAGGGAACAGTCGAATGGAACTGCAGAATACGTTTATTTAAAAAAAAAGAAAAAGAAAAAAAAAAGAAAATTGTTCAACATGTTTTGATTCGTTTCTTCTATTGATTCATTTTTTTGGGTCTGTTTTGGAGGGTGAGTGTGAACCCTTTGAGAACAGTTTTCGTTTTTGTTGTTGTTAGTTTAGGTCAGAGGTTTTTCTTTGTATCCATGTATTTAAATATGACTCCATTATCTGTTGTTGTTCCTACAGTGTGGGGGAATCCAAAGCTCTTGTTTGTTGTGTGGCTGTGAGTGTCTCTGCCTTAAATATGTTGACTTTCCAGCCCATGTCCACGACGAACGGAAATAACTTGTACAGCATTCTGGGTCACTTTTGAGCCCTTTATAAGGATAGAATGGAACTACACCTAAGTGTTTTTTTTGAAGATATGTATATTAACTGTATTTGGAGAGAAGACTAACAGATGAATAATAATCTTTGTTCTCTAGTATTTTAAAAAAAATGAAGTAAGAAGTGACGAAAGATATGTACGTTCTCCACCTAATTAAAAAAAAGTAACATATATTATTCTATGAAGAAATAATGATATATGAATATGTTTTGATCTCCGTATGATATTTTTGATTTCCCTTCAGGATTCTTGAACGGAAGAATACATGACGAATAATGTTTTCTGTTGTCCACTTTTGAAGTGTTTTGATTGAAAAAAATAACGGTCCACGCATGATCGTTGCCTTTGTCTTTTTTGTTTTAAAAACGCTTTTTAAGTGGAGTTTCTATGCCTAATAATTATTGCATTGCTCGATTAAAACTTGTGACTATTTTGTCACGAAAGAAGCAGAGAAAGAAAATATACAAAAAATGAACAAAGAGAATATCTTTACTCAATGTTTGACAAGTAAAAGGGATGGCACTTAGCACGAAACCCAAAACTTGTTCAAGATATTTTATGTACCATAAATATATTAATGCCGAAGTAGTTACACTTATTGTGATATAGTTTTGTCAATGAGAAAAACAAAATTCCTCTGTGTTGTGTCATCTGATATCTTGATATTCTGTTGATGTACTAATGATGTGTAGGAGTGGATGAGTGTGTGTGTGTGTGTGTGTGTGTGTGTGTGATGATAATGACAGCTAACTAGCCGTGAAATCTTTGAGATGTCAGTGACTCCAGATGTATATATAGTGTGTGTGTGTGTGTGCGTGCGCACGCGCGTGCTTCGTGGTGCGTGCGTGCGTGGTGTTTTGTGTGTGTTGCTGATAATGAAAACTAACTAACTGTGACATCTTTGAGCTGTCAGTGACTTTACTCGCTGACTGTCTTTCCCCTTTCATCTCTGGGGGCCGAGTTGTAGGGCTTTTACACTGAATTTCTTTTGTGTGGTACGTGATCGAATTCTCGACATATTGCCCTTTTCAAGCGCCCCTTCCACCTTCCAGTGGCTTGCAGACTGTCTATACCAGAAATGTACCCCTACCACCCACACACCATAGGCCATACCTGGCTTATTCCACTGCAAAGTGTTGATCTGTTAAATGACCAGGATTTGTACCTACCACCTGTGCGAGTTTGAAATCTCATAACCATTATGTTTGCTTGGCAGTTATTACAATTATGTTTGCTTGGCAGTTATTATTGTATTTAAGCAACTCTCTTTTTTTCTGATTATCGACAGAAATGACATGATATTGATGAGTGCTAATAAATCTGTTGGTTATTTTTTTTAAGAGCGTGAGTTTTTAATCATCAACTAAAAGGGACAAAGCACGTTATTGAACTATGTAAAGAAGTTCATGTAGGGGAGATAACCGTTTGAGGCTGATTTTGTTTGTTTGGTTTTTCTTCTTGTACAGCCAGAGAGAAGTGTGTGTGTGTGTGTGTGTGTGTGTGTGTGTGTGTGTGTGGTGTGTGTGTGTGTGTGTGTGTGTGTGTGTGTGTGTGTGTGTGTGTGTGTGTGTTCGTTGTCTTCTGTGCATAGCCATTATTTAAAGCTTGGCAAATAACAACTGATATCATTACAAGGAAACAAAGCAACAACAACCACCTCAAGCATCCAGGACTGAAACAATTTTGTAGATGTATTTTATTTATTCATTTTATTCTTTTATATCGAGGATAATGGGATAACACTCTTGTGCTTTTCTGCATCCAGTCCCCGTGTATATGCAGTTTTGTAAATGTCATCAGTTCCCACCGCACACGATGGCCTACTCTTACGAAAAGCGGAACAGGATTTAACATGTGCGCAAGATGTTCTGCGTGCGTTCACACACGGGGCCTCGGTTTATAGTCTCGTCCGAAGGACTTTTGGGGAGAGTGGAGTCCGCACTGATGTTAACTCCAGGAGAAAAATTTCCTCGACCGGAATCGAACCCGGGTCGTCAAATTGCCAGCGCAATGTTCTGACCACTAGGCTAGATGATTGTGACTAAGCTATCTGTGCATTTCTGTGGAGACTAAAGGGGTTGTTTCAATTAAAAAATAATAAAGCCACTATCCATATCCTCTGAACATTTCTGGGTGTTTTAGCCTTTGTGTACCATATCGTTTTTCTTTTGACAATGTAATGCTGCTCCCCATGCCTTCCCCCCCCCCCCCTCCCTATTCCACTCTTAAACTTTTGTCAAAGAAACTGGACATTTTCCCCCCTTTTGTCTTTTTTCTTTAAAGCTATTCAGGTATTTGCTATTTTAAACTTTGTGGGCTAACCTCGTCTGCGTTGTAAACTGTTGAACCCCCTGAACTCTTCTCTGAAAGGAAAAGATCCCTATACAATACAAGATTTTGTGCGTTGATAGTTTCACTTCGCTCTATGGAACAAACAATGGACATTTTATGAGACAGTGCCTGATTTTTTTATTCTTCATAATTTTGAATATCGGTTTATTCTAGAATTTCATTTTTTTTGTAATGTTTTTTTTAGGTTAAATGCCATTCCTGCGTTATAGTGTTTACATTTTTTATATGTTTTTGTTTTATCCTTCACTACGGTTGGAAAAGGGAAACAATTATTTTGGAGCTGAACATTATTTTTCATGATGTGCACTCAAGTCTTGTGTACAGAAAACCCGTCATTAAACATGATCACAAACAGCCCGTAATGATTCAGAAATCAGATGATCACGATGTTGCCATTGCAGCAGGATTTATATTTGTTTCAGCAGTGCTTATATTTTTTTCTCAATTCACCTCTCCTTATCTGAAAAGAACAATTCTCTGTTTTATCACGTCAAAGATCCTGCTCAGGGGAAGCAATCAAAATGCTCGTGTCTGATGAGTCAAGTCAAATTCTTTTCCTGCGAGGATAATGAATAAACACACATATGCTTTTATATATTTGTTTTTATACATCCAGTCCCGCCCTTATCAGGGATTATATTATCAATATGAGTGAGTCATGAGCCAATGTTTCGGGTTGGTGATTCAGATATTGGAAGGACGGTGGCAGAATGGTTAAGACGTTCGCCTGCCAATATGTAAATCGTGAGTTTCTGGGTTCGAACCCAGCCTCGCCCTTTCTTCCCAGTTTGACGAAAAAATCGAACTGAATGTCAAAGTCATTCGGATGAGACTCGAAACCGAGGCCCCGTGTGCGAATGCACGCAGAACATCTTGCGCACACGTTAAAACCCCGTTCCACCTTTCGGAAGAGTAGGCCATCGTGTGCCGGTAGGAGCGGATGACAAAATTATAACAAACCAGCATGCACACAGGTGTCGTGTTTAGACACCATCCCTGAGGAAAAATCGGGGAGTTTGGAGTCCCAGAGCGGCTCGGGGCTGTAGGTATATGGCAACGGTACTGGAACCATTCGTATCGGTCAATGCCCTTCCAATGGATCATTCCAGTGCCGTGGAGAAGGGGGGTCTGCTGCATGGGTAACAGCTTGCCCTCCATACATACTTGCCCAGGCTTTGCGCTCTAAAGTGTACAGCAGCAACAAGACAACAACAGTTGATCATCGTTGTTCGTCGTTGATCTTTGCGCCTGGTGGCAGCATGATCTGTGGCTCTGTAGGTCAAATGCAAGCCTTTGATTTGTCTTTACAAGAGATAGCGCTATACAAATTCCATGTATTATTATTATTATTATTATTATATTAATAGCCGCCCATCTCTTTCATCAAATGTACATCTCCTAGCTATCTGTTAACAGCATTTTCTGTGCTGATTATTTTTCTCATGAAAAACTCTTTCTACGGGGATATATAAAATGCAGCTTGCTTACCCAGGCATAAGTACACGTTAGCGAACGAATAGTGCGATAAAGTGCGTTTCTTTTTGCTGTAAAATTCGTAACAGATTCTTTTAAACAAAAAACGAAAACCTTGAGATTTCTGTCGTATGTCTTCATAAAAGAAATGATAATATAGCTATGGGGCTTAGCCATGTATTATTCTTGTTCACCTCTGACCATATTTGCTCGGCGACATATCGACACTGCTGAAATGGTCCATTCTTTTCAAAACTTTTCCAAACAGAAGTGAGCCACAGATGACGTCGACATAATTTATGACGCAATTGTCATCAACAGAAGTGGAACAGATTAAAAAAAAAAACAATTTGTGCTAAATCACGTCTGTGGGGCACTTCAAGACAGTTGAACAACTTGTTAGTCCCCAAAACTGGCTTAAATTCTTATTTCTTTAATGGAAGACAACACTTCCTTAGAAAGGGAAAGTAGGCGTGTCTATAGAAAGGGTTTGTTAATTCTTTTAAGTATTTGCGGACGTTTATAAGCTCTTTTCTTCTTGTTGCTCTTAACATGAAATGTGTATGTATTTTTTATATTTATTTTATTTCATTCTTTTATATTGAGGATAATGGAATAAGCACTCGTACTATATTATATTAATATTTATATATATTTTTTTTTTACTTCCAGTCCTGTGTATGTATGCATTTTTTGTAAATCTTGTCATCTGTTCCCACCGCACACAATGGCCTACTCATACGAAAAGCGGAACAGGATTTAACGTGTGCGTAAGATGTTCTGCGTGCGTTCGCACACGGGGCCTCGGTTTATAGTCTCATCAAAGACTATTTTGTTTTCATGCACTATGTATGCACTGTGTGTTTATTTCTGAATAATTACCCATCTCAACAAAAGTATTTTGTGGTATTTACTTTTAAGTAGAAAAAAAGTTTGGACTAGTAGCCATACAGTGACAATGAAAATGCTGGAATAATAATCATGGACGAAAGCCCATGTGCAGTGTCAGTATTAAGACCCCCCCCCCCCCCCCCCCAACATTTTCCGATTGAAAAAAAAAGATAATGAACCGTAGTTATTAAAAAAAAAAAAAAAAAAGAAGAAGAAAAAAAGCTACCGATCAAAGGTGATCCAAAATCAAGGGAAAGAACTGACGAGACTAAATTAACCTTCTTGATTGCGTTTCTGTCAGTTTAACTTGCGTGATGATTTTTTGTTTTGTTTTGTTTTATTTCAGAGGGCAGATGTTGGTATTTGGTGGCAGGCAAGAACATAATGAAAATAGTTTTTTTTGGAAAAAAAGAGACACACACCAT
>CM060345.1:17300908-17328408 GCA_030674155.1 Stramonita haemastoma | reverse complement strand
GCTTGTTTCTTTCTTTCTTTTTCTTTCTTTCTTTTCCGTCTTTCTTTTTCTTTCTTTCTTTCTTTCTTTCTTTCTTTCTTTCTTTCTCTCTCTCTCTCTCTTCTCTTTCTTTCTTTCTTCTTTCTTTCTTTCTCTCTTTCTTCTCTCTTCTTCTTTCTTTCTTTCTTTCTTTCTTTCTTTCTTCTTTCTTTCTTTCTTTCTTCTGTCTTTTTTCTTTGTTTGTTTGCTTGCTTGTTTCTTTCTTTCTTTTTTCTTTCTGTTCTTTTTCCTCTTCTGTTTCTTTTCTGTCTTTCTGTTTTCTTTTCTTTCTTTCTTTTCTTCTCTTTCTTTCTTTCTTTCTTTCCGTCTTTCTTTCTTTCTTTCTTCTTTCTTTCTTTCTTTCTTCTTATCTACATTGGTACACCTTCTCTCTCATCCTCTAAAACGAGTTGGGGGGGAGGGGGGGAGGGGGAGGAGTGGAGTGTTCGATCCCAGGCCGTCAGATCACGACACCAACGTTCTAACCACTACGCTATCCCGCTCCCCCGGGGGGGGGGGGGGGGGGGGGGGGAGGACTTTAAATCCAGGTTCCTTTTGTAGACGGATAAGGCACAATGGTTGATGGCACGGATGATAGCAACATACCCAGGAAAGCGGAACTAACGCTGACGTGCACACTATTATCTGAGATGCCTTGTTTTAATAATACGCAACCTGCAGGCATGAAAACTGGCGTTGAAAAGCTGCCTAACATTTAGCTAGTCAAGTCAAGTCAAGTCAAGTCAAACCAGGCAAGGCAAGGGAAGGCAAGGCAAGGCAAGTCAAAAGCACTTTAATCATTCCAGAAAGGGCAATAGCTAAATTTAGTTGGTATCTTTTTAAATGCCAGTTTGGGGAGGATTTTTGGTGAGGAGTTTGTGTGAAGAATTTTCTTGGTACCGAGGCAGATTAATGATATGAAACACACACACACACACACACACACCACACACCACACACACACACACACACCACACACACACACACACGCACACACACACATTCTTTCCATGGTAAAAAAAGAGTTTAAAGATACATCATTGTACTTAATCAATTACGTTACAACATACAATCTAAGGTGCATCATTGTACACAGAATCAATCACGTTACTATAACACATAATATGAGTACAAAGCCTTTATCCTGAGCCTAAATCATCTAACAAGGTATGCAGTTCTTTTTGGTACCGTTCCTTCGTTAATCTTGCTCGTCCTATTTAATTACTGACGGAATAACTAGTAGGCATCAGTACTTGACACTCATTGAAATGTAACGGACCTTTTTGGGAGACTGTGTAGAATAACATAGAGACTTGGAAATGTCAAATATAGCCGGCCCCTCAAACTCTTTGGGATATGTATCCAATGACATCAGCACTTAAAACTTGAAATGTAATCTCCTTCTTTAGGATGTGTCCAATAACATCAGCACTTGAAATGTCAAATATAGCCCCCCCCCCCCCCCCAACCTTCTTTGGGAAATGTGTCCAATAACATCAGCCCTTGAAATGTCAACTGTAGCCCCCCAAAACCTTCTTTTGGACATGTGTCCAATGGCATCAGCACTTGAAATGTAATCCCCTTTCTTTGGGAGAGGTGTAGATTAACATCAGCACTTAAAATTTCAAATGTAACCGACCTTCTTTGGGACATGTGTCCAATAACTGCAGCACTTGAAATTTCAAATGTTATGCCCCCACCCCGACACTCAATTCTTATACACATGTAACACTTTACAGCCTCCCCCTCCTGGACAATACCAGGTGGATTTTAATCAGAGGGCTATGATCAGAAACTGACCCCCCCCACCCTTTCAAAGAATTGCTCATTTGTTGATTATCAGTCAATGGGGAAAATCAGCTCAACTCCTGGTACACAAAAGCTTGAACCCAAAGGGCCCTCAGACTTTTCTGACATTTACTGATGCAGCACTGAAAAGTTAAGATTGTATTTTACATGAATTCTGGCATGGTATATGTGTATAGTCGTTCCCTTTTGGTGTCCAAAGGAGGAGCTTATAAATGGTATTTTACATGAATTCAGACATGGTCTATGTGTAATCGGTTTTTCTTTTGTTGTCCAAAAGGGGCTATCAAGATTGCATTTTGCATAAATTCTGGCATGTTATGTGCGCGTACTCGTCCCTCTAGTCACCCAAGAAGCAATCTGTAGTCTTTGAAGACGACTGTACATAAGTTCTGACAAGGAGGAAAAAAATGGGAACACTAAATTCATTTTACACAGCGGGAATGAAGTGTTGTTTTTGTGGTGTAAGGAGAAAGGAAATTCCTACATGTAACTGCACCTCCTTGGCAAAAAAGGGAACTAACGTTGACATGCACACTATTATCTGAGATGTGTTGTTTTCTTTTTAATTTTTTTTATATATAAAATTATCTAAGAAATCATACTGGGTGAGAAGTTAAAGGTAAAATTGGGAAGACAAACCTCGTGAGAGTACCTCACCTGTCTCACCTGTTAACATGACCAGGTATGGCGTTAGCTGACACACCCAATGACACTGACATGATCCTCCATCTTCTTTATCTGTTCCAAGTCTTCGCTGGTCCTGCTGACATCATATGGTTTCTCATGCCACAGGATTTTGTTGATGTTGCCAATCAACCAGTCAGCCAGCCAGTCAGTTAGCCAGCCAACCAATAAACAAGCAAAACAAAACGAAACGAAACAAAACAACAACAAAAAACACACTAAGCCAAAACCAAGAGAGATAATTTATGGCCAGCATGGTTTAAAAAAGACTCCAATCAGCGAGATAAAACTGTCAGGAATGTGTCTGCTATTTTATTTTCAAATTTAATCTTTATTTGATTATCGTTCTGTTTGTATGTCACTCCCCAAATATCCATACTGACTGGTGCATGTTTCGTTAAAATAAAGGCTGTTATTTTTAGTTTCACAGTGGCTGTGGCAGAAATAATAACTATTATTGAATCACGTTGTAAAACCCTTACAGCACCCCACTTGTTGATGTCTGTGTTTGCCTTCAGCATTATTTGCCAGTGTGGTGTGGTGTGCAGTTTGGAGAAAATGGAGTTGCCGATTTTCCTTTTTAGGGACTAAACTGTTCAAAAGATTTTGAAAACTGACATGACATTTTAGTCTGTGGACTGGAGCTCTGACAGTCTTGCCCAAGAATGTAGATGTGATAGTTTTATGTAAAAGACAATATGAAATGAATATAGAAAAGGCACCTGATGTGTGCGTGTGTGTGTGTGTGTGTGTGTGTGTGTGTGTGTGTGTGTGTGTGTGTGTGTGTGTGTGTGTTTGAGAGAGAGAGAGAGAGAGAGAGAGAGAGAGAGAGAGAGAGAGAGAGAGAGAGAGAGAGAGAGAGAGAGAGAGAGAGAGAGAGACTGTGTACACTGAACTTTGAAGTGACAATTATCCGTTTTTACTGGTCATACATGAACCAGTTGTCTATTTTGAAATCTGCTCATTTCAGGCTCTTCATATGCAGAACATTCCAGAACTGGTGTCATTAAAATAATCTTTGTAAAAAACCGCTATTCCCAAACCTTATTGACGTAATCATTTATTGCAATGGGGTCGCCCACAAGTGCTTATTATCCCATCAAAATGGGTGTCTGTTGTCTGCTCATTTCTTATTCCTGGACCCAAAGTATTGATTGTAAGCTTACACCATCTTCTCAGTCATGCCTGTAGCTGTGTTTCTTTCCTGTACATCTTGAGAGTACAATGCCTTTCAGGGTCTAAATCTTTTTATACAGGGAGGTAGTAGACTGGTAGTTTTTTTCTGCTTTACAGGCCTTCATTCCCACCACCACCCCAAAGGAAAATTCTATCTGGCATTTTTTATGGACATTGTTTGTTTTTTATTTAACAACTGGATTTACATGTTTATTTTAGCCTTTGTAAACAAGGGGTCAAGAATGCCCAGAGTTTTATCCTGTCCCTGTTTGGGTAGACCTTTTATTCTTCTTCTGCTGTGTCGTCTGCCAAAAGGTCTTGTTGAAAAACAGGTGGCATCTTTGTTCTACTACGTTCGGCTTGTTAAATAGACATCTCTGTTTTACTCTTCTACCAAAGGGTGGTATTGTGAAACAGACATCTCTGTTTTACTCTTCTACCAAAGGGTGGTATTGTGAAACAGACATCTCTGTTTTACTCTTCTACCAAAGGGTGGTATTGTTAACAGACATCTCTGTTTTACTCTCCTACCAAAGGGTGGTATTGTTAACAGACATCTCTGTTTTACTCTCCTACCAAAGGGTGGTATTGTTAACAGACATCTCTGTTTTACTCTCCTACCAAAGGGTGGTATTGTTAACAGACATCTCTGTTTTACTCTCCTACCAAAGGGTGGTATTGTTAACAGACATCTCTGTTTTACTCTCCTACCAAAGGGTGGTATTGTTAACAGACATCTCTGTTTTACTCTCCTACCAAAGGGTGGTATTGTTAACAGACATCTCTGTTTTACTCTCCTACCAAAGGGTGGTATTGTTAACAGACATCTCTGTTTTACTGTCCTACCAAAGAGTGGTATTGTGAAACAGACATTTCTGTTTTACTCTCCTACCAAAGAGTGGTATTGTGAAACAGACATTTCTGTTTAACTCTTCTACAAGAAAGTGGTATTGTGAAACAGACATTTTTGTTTAACTCTTCTACAAGAAAGTGGTATTATCAAACAGACATCTCTGTTTATACTCTCCTACCAATGGGTGGTATTGTTTAAAAAATAACCCAGACTTGTCTGTTTTACTCTCTTACCAAAGAATGGTATTGTTCCACAATAATGTCTTCTCTGTTTTACCGTGAAGAAGTTTGCTGATAGACCAGCATGAAGCTGAAGGACTTCCGCAGCCAGTGTCCCTTCCTGAATAGTGGTTTCTTTTACAATTCATGGAACCCATGTCTGCTAATTTATGCAAGGACCATGCTAGTCACAACAAAGACACCTGTTAGTTCTGATGTATTTCTGTGTCAGACATCTGTCAGTTCTTATGTATTCCTGTGTTAGTTTACCGTCAGACCAACCTGTCAGTTCTGATGCATTCCTTTGTCAGTTTACCTTCAGACACCTGTCAATTCTGATGCATTCCTTTGTCAGTTTACCTTCAGACACCTGTCAGTTCTGATGCATTCCTTTGTCAGTTTACCTTCAGACACCTGTCAGTTCTGATGCATTCCTTTGTCAGTTTCCTTTCAGACTTATGTCAGTTTTGATGTATTTACGTGTCCATTTACCAAACTCAGTCATAACAAAGCATCTGTCAGCTCAGTTGTGTTTGGTTGACACTTTACATCTTCAGCCAAAGCAAAACTTCTGTCAGCTCAGTTGTGTTCATTTGCCGTTTACTGAGCCATCTGTCAGCTCAGTTGTGTTCATTTGCCCGTTTACTGAGCCATCTGTCAGCTCAGTTGTGTTCATTTGCCCGTTTACTAAGCCATCTGTCAGCTCAGTTGTGTTCATTTCCCCGTTTACTCAGCCATCTTTCAGCTCAGTTGTGTTCATTTGCCCGTTTACTAAGCCATCTTTCAGTTGTGTTGTGTTCATTTGCCCGTTTACTAAGCCATCTTTCAGCTCAGTTGTGTTCATTTGCCCGTTTACTCAGCCATCTTTCAGTTGTGTTGTGTTCATTTGCCCGTTTACTAAGCCACAGCAGTATTGTAGCAGTAGATGTGTGTGTTAGGGGGGGGGGGGGGGGGGAGGGGAGGGGGGAGGATGTGATTACTCCATTCCATCTTGCCCTAGCTTGGGATGTTTCACAATCCGTCTCTCCTCTCATCCTTACCTGCACCACCAATTCTAAAGTTTCATTTGCCCATGGATGTTGTCTGCTTACCAAATTCATCAACCTTTTAGCTGATTTGTTGTTTTTTGTTGATGAGGATGGACATCAAATGCTGGGTTCAACCCTTGAGTTAACAGGCGAAGAAGAATATCGGCTAATTATTCAAAGTTTGGTATCCAGGCCTAGTAAAGAAAATAGTTTGTGGATGATGTTTAATGGCAAAGTCTTCTTATTTTTTTGTTTTTTTTTGTATACCGATCTGTTTGATATCTTGAGCACTTTGTCCATAGCATGCAAAGAAATGACAGAATTGATCAATCATCTTCCTTTCTAAAATGATACGATGGCAAATTAATTGTTTGTAGAAATGCTTTTATTTCACCTCCGAATTTGATAAACTTGTCGACATTAAACTGAAGATTTTTGTCTCTCAGAGCTATCCTTTTACTCATACTGACTTCAAGTTAAGACACGTACCTCAAAAGTGACTGATTTTCATCGTGGTGTTTCTTTATCTTCTGTTGAAGGTATTCCCTACAATGACATGATCATACTCCCCCCAAAGAACAAAGAAATTGTACCGTATTCTTCAGGTTCTGTCACGTGCATTGTAGAAGACCTACACATACCAGCTATTCTGACTAATTCTGAAATATATTCAGGGTTGAACACTAAGAAACAGCATCTCAGCTGGAATGACTTTTGATGGTTTATCCCTGACTTTAGCTCTCTGAAGAGTCTCTGAGATGAATTTTTATGGTCGGTATAAAATAAACGCAAGAGGTATCTTTTTGATTTTCTGTTGATATTATTAAATTTGTTTTAATGTCATTTGCTTGTCGGTAAAACTATTCTCAGCAACATGTTTAAAGTTGAAGTCCCAAGAATATGAAATTATGCGTACGTGAAATTTTATGAACTTATAATGGAAAAGTATTTTCATTTCATTGGCTCGTTGTCTCTACTTCTACCAGGGATTTTTTTCTTTGTGAAAATATGGAAATTCAATCCGGTTTCAGTTCTACCGTTTTCATAGCTTCTTGCTTAAGGAGACGCTTGTTACTCAGAGGACTGGGGTGTTTTTCTTTACGACTGAGTATTCTATAAAATCAAGTGGGTTTTTTTTTGGTATATATTGAACCGTACTTTTTTACGTTACGACATGATGTTCCATAACATAGAGATTTGTTTTGAGTTAGACTATGCGTTTATTTATTTATTTTAATACCACTTTATGGCACAGCAGATTCCTCTGCGTGAAATTCGGGCTGCTCTCCCCGGGGAGAGCGCGTCGCCACAAGCGCAGCGCCTACCCATTATTATTATTTCTTTTTTCCTGTCTGCAACTGTTAATGTTTCCCTATGAGAGTGGCTTTTTTTGGACAGAAATTTAGTGCAGTTTAGTATTCCACACTCCATTGACACAGCTGATCGCAGGAGTCATATGTCTGATGTTATCAAAATAAGTTTATAAGCAACTGTATTACCCTATTCATACTTAATAATTGTTCAGCTGTATAGTATTTCTAGCTTGGTCAGAGTGATTAAAAAATGGTTTATTTTCGGCAAATATTGAGTCAATCAGAACTAACCACAGACCCAGTCTGATAGTAAACTACCTCTTGCTTTTCTAACTACTTAAACGAACTTTTTATTTATGTATTTATTATTTTTATATTCTCTTCCACTTTATGTCACAGCAGATTTCTCTGCGTGAAATTCAAGCTGCAGCCGGGGGGAAGAGCGCTTCACCACAAGAGCAGCGCCTACCCATTATTTTTTTCCTGTCTACAATTGTATTTGTTTCCCTATCAGAGTGGCTTTTTTCTACAGAATTTTGTCAGGGACAACCCCCTTGTTGCCGTGGGTTCTTTTACGTGCGCTAAATAATGATGAGTAACACAGGGAACCTCGGTTTATTGTCTCATCCAAAAGACTAGCACCCAGACCACCGCTTATGGTGTGATAGATTGGGGGGAAAGTTTTGGGCCCAAACGGGATTTGAACCACCGCACACTCCGACCCGGGCTTTTTGCTTTCTAGTCAGGCGCGTTACCTCTAGACCACCGATGCAGATACTGCAGTAAGTGCGTCAGCCTATCGAAACTAGTCTGTTTCATTGCAAAGTTTTCAAAACTACGGCAGTTTAGAGATTGCTGAACTTAACCTTGGATTTGACTGGAGCATCATTATGTAGAAGCTGAGTGTGGATTGCCTTAAACCTGCCCCATTGAACCTTGATTACATTATTATCCATGAACTGCATCTTCCATTTCTAGTTTAAAAGATCAACACTTGAATCATTACAGAACAGTGCCTGACTATATAATTATTACTATTATTACTATTTGTAATTTGCTACATCAGTGGATGTGTATTACGACAAACCAACAGGTTTAGTTCTGTCAGGCAAACGTGTGTATAGATCGGGTTTCTTTTAGCATCAAATCGCCTAAAGATGTTGGTAACTGTCATGTTACTCTGTTGATAGTTTGACCAGGGCTGGGTGTATGGAGAGAGAATGGTTCTTTACTTGTTGTATAGCAGCTTTACTGCTTGCTGTTTAGTTCTGTCAGGCAAACGTATTAATAGATCAGGTTTCTTTTAGCATCAAGTCACCTGAAGATGTTGGTAACTGTTGTTATGTCTGTTGATAGTTTGACCAGGGATGGGTGTGTGGAGAGAGAATGGTTCTTTACTTGTGGTGTAGGGGCTTTACTGCAAGTATCAAACGTCAGTAACCTGTTCAGTGCCAGCTGTTTTGCATCCTCTTTATTATATTGCCAAATTAAATAAACAAAAGCCATCTCAGCTGATTACCACAAAATGTCATTTTCTGACAACTATTTACTTTGTCATTGAGGATATCCTTGTATGCTTCATATTGTCAGGATTTCATGTATGTTACAGACCATCACCCGAGACTTTGACCACTTGGACAATATTTCAGTTTTTGCTGTGGAGAAGTTTTGAATCTCGTAGTTGTCCACTCACTAAACAGCATGTTACCGGGTGGAGAGAACAATCAAAGATCTGTCCAAAGTCTTGCTCTAAGCCTCCCTGGACCCTTCCCGCTGCTCCAGAGCTCTACCTCAGACCCACTGAAAGGGAAGCTTCAGTATGAAGGATAGGACTCGTATTGTTCTCTGCTATTTGGCAGTCATGCATTTGCAACTATCTTCTATTGTTCTCTAGTATGTGGTAGTCATGCATTTGCAACTATCTTCTTGTTCTCCAATATTTGGCAATCATGCATTTGTAACTATCTTATTGTTCTCTGCAATTTGGCAGTCATGCATTTTCAACTATCTTATTGTTCTCTAGTATTTGGCAGTTATGCATTTGCAACTATCTTAGTGTTCTCTAATATTTGGCAGTCACGCATTTGCAAAATCTATTTATCGTTCTCCAATATTTGGCAGTCATGCATTTGCAACTATCCTAGTGTTCTCTAATATTTGGCAGTCATGCATTTGCAACTATCTAATTAAACTTACTGACCTTCTGTCTTTTGGCACACCAAGTTGGCTCCATAGTTCCTCGACAGCAGTTTATATCAGCCAGCAAAGGAGCACTACTTAAAGGCAGTTATCAATCGTTTCTGGTCTTCTCCATTTTCTTGTATGATAGGTCTCAATCACTTAACACTTAAAGATTGAACTCAGTCATCTCAGGCTGAAGAGGGGGTTTATGTCTCTGAAACATTTTGCTTAATTATTGTCTGTGGTGTTGATGATGTTAGTGATGATAAAGCAACTACTTTAGCGGTGATTCATTGTCGTTAATTGTTGACAGACATTGTACTTTGTGTTTGTGGCCTTGATGCATGTGATAAATGGCAACACCTTTAGCAGTGATAAGCGACCTTAAACTCTTTAACTGGACTGACATTGTACTTTGTGTTTGGTATGTTGGCACAAGTAATGAAAACAGCAACCACTTTTAGCTCTGAGATCTTGTCATAAACTGTTTGACTGACATTGTGTTTTGTCTGTAATATTTCTGGACTGTTTTTTCCTTCTTTCTTTGTGTTTTACAACTTAAAATGAACCTGGACGTTTTTGACTGGTCCAGACTTTTCTTGTGAAAGCTGCATAATTATGATGGTTTGTCATGGTTTAAAGAAGAAAAGTACTTAAGTCTAGGGTCCAATTCCTAATAATATGTATTTTAACAGGACTTTTCAGTGTATATGGCAGCTTTATTTGAAAAAAAAAGAAGCAGTGGGTGATTTGTAGGATGTATGTGTGTGCTGCAGCGCAGTCAGAGCATTTCTTTTGTCTCCATGACATTTCTTGTCTTTCTGTGTTTCCTTTATATTGCGTTTGACTATCTTTAACCCTTGCATTCGGTGTCTCTGAACACAAACTGCCCTAGATTTTGCATTCTATCACGAAATCAGGTCAGGCACACATGCTGGCTGGCCTTTTCCTCCTTCTAAGTACATACCAGCAGCTATAATTACTTCCAGACACTCAACAGGGTTTCTCCTTCTAGCCCGATAGAGCTTTGACATGTGGTAATGATGGTCACAGCATGGTGGATATCTACTGTGTAAATCCCGGCAAATCCCCCATGGGGACTTGGGGGGGGGGGGGGGGGGGGGGGGCAGGGGTAATTATTCAATCCCGCAAATCGTGGATGGGACTAAGAGGGTTAAAACATTGTTTTGCTCCCCTATCCTCTAACTGTGTTAGAGGATAGGGGGGATGTCCACAAAATAGCCTAACGCCCTTGACGGCCTTGAGGAGTGGAATGGTCAGGATAGTGTCACAGGAATGACTGCTGTCTGCAGATGTTATGTCATGAATTATTGTGTCATTTTGCAGATTGGTCAGGCGTAGTGCAGGGCAACACTGGTGTATCTAACAGGGGTGGGGGTGGGGGGTTAATCTACATCATGACTGCCAAAAAATGATGACCAGTGCAGTTTGCTGTGATTCAGGCAGCAGTAGCTGTGGTAGTAGTAGTAGTAGTCGTAGGAGGAGGAGGAGGAGGAGGAGGAGTAATGCTGCTGCTGCTGCTGCTGGTAGTAGTAGAGTAGAAGTAGTAGTAATACTGGTGGTGGTGGTGGTGGTGGTGGTGAGTAGTATAAGTAGTAGTAGTGTAGTAGTAGTAGTAGTAGTAGTAGTAGTATAATGGTAATGGTGGTGGTGGTAGTAGAAGTAGTAGTAGTAGTAGTAGTAGTAGTAGTAGTCAGTAGCAGTAGTAGTAGCAGTATTAGTGGTAAGATGAAGAAGAAGACGACGACGACGACGACGACGACAACGGCGACGACGGACGACGACGACGACGACGAAGACGAAGAAGAGAAGAAGAAGAGAAGAAGAAGAAGAAGATTTACAAGGAAACCCAGAACGTGATATTTTTTCTAGGTAGAAAAAGCTTCATTGTTTCAAAAGAATGTTTTAAACGTACTACCCACCGTTGTTTTGTTCATAAACAGAAGAAAGAAAAATATAACATTTACTGACACATGGCCAACGTTTTTTTTCTTATTTTTTCTGTAGAATGTTTCAGGTAAACCAAAACTTCGTTCTGCCAGACTCCTAGGTGTTGTGTTGTGTTCTTACTGTTGTGGTCTTGTAAGGAAAACAATAAACCATAACATAACAGCCGTAACAATGCTAACACGGTGCTGATGCTGTTACCATTGCGTTGAGGAGGGAGCAACAGAGTTGAATGTACGTATGTTGAACTGGAAGACACGAGATCATCACGAACTTTGTGTGGTATTTTGAAACAAAGAACTCAAGGGGTTTAATTGTGTGAAAACTGCAAGCATTCTGTCTCTTTAAAATGTGTACACGGCAACTGGCTCAATCCTTACCTTTGTATTTATATTGGTCTAGGAAATAAAGGTCACTGGACGAAGTTTTTTTTGTTTTGTTTTCGATAGTGTTTGCTTTATCCATCATTTACAAGATGACTTTTTCTGTTTTGTGAGTAGCCTCCTTTCTCCCCCCCCCTTCCCTTGTGTGTGTGTGTGTGTGTGTGTGTGTGTGTGTGTGTGTGTGTGTGTGTGTGTGTGTGTGTGTGTGTGTTATTTTATATTTTGATGATATGATTCAGCTCAGAGCATGATCTGTTTACACAGAATGAAACACTTTGTGCTTATTTTTGTCTTGCATTTCAAAAAAAAAATTCTTTATTTCTGTTAACATCATCCTCGTCATTATTGTCATTATTTTCTTCTTCATATTATCATTATTATTATTATTGTCAGTTGCATTATCAGAGCAAGAGACTGCTTGCGAAGAATGACTTTTTTTGGTTATATTTATTTCTATATTTTATATTTAAGACAAAAAAGTTCTGAAACGAAAAACACCCATTATTTTCACAGCATGATGTCTTGTAACTTGAAAAAAAAGTTCTGCTATAATCAACGTCTGCGTATCAGATTTTTGCTGATAAGAGTGTGTCCAGCACATATTTTGCACAAAACAAAGGTTGCTTTTGTGGTACATGCATCCATTAAGAAGATTCAAAATGGGCATTCAATCCGTAAGTAGGTGGTGTCTTCTTTAATGAATTACCGAAAGTTCTGTCTGATGTTTTCTTTGATTAATAGCGTAAATACACGTGTGAACCAGTGTAAATCAGTGACGTCCCAACGTTAACGTTTACCCCTTACTTAAGTTAATGACGTATATATCGCGTCCCTCGTGGTTTAAAGGCGTAAGAACTTGGTTACATTTTTTTTCTTGATGACATCAATAGTGTCTATGTGAGTGCATGAATGACGTAACTATCACAAGAAATATAGTGGGAATTTTTGTTTGTTGTTGATCAACTTATAGCCATTTTCAGGGTCACCTGGTGATTTTCAGTGGCCTTGATTTCATGAGAGGGGCAAACAGTTGACATAAACCGAGTAATGAAATGTATCAAAATGGTTGAAATTTCTGGTAAAGTATTTACCTGGGGCACAATGCAAAGCATGTGAATTTTTGTCGTATTTACATGGTAGATGCAAAGTTAAATAGGTTTTATGTATCTGTGGTAGATTGCGTAAGTTTTGAGTTTGGGTGTGTATGTCTAAATCAACAACTAGGTGTGAAGGAATGTTTATTTTGGAGGTGATTTTTTTCCAGATGACAAGATTTGTTTTTCATATAAATGACAGTAGATATTTTCATATAAATGACAGGCTTGTTTAATATTTCATTGAACCTAATGTACTGATGTAAAGTTTTTTTTCCGATTGTTCAGTTGACAAAGACAGTAACCTAGAGCATGATGTAGAGTAGAGATTTCTGATCATGATCACAGTGTATTATAACTGGTTGCAGAACACACAAAGAAGCTGATTTTATTATGCCCACTCCAAATACAGAGAAAGAAAGAAAGTGACATTACTATGTCTTGTTCAATATTGCTTTACTTTTTTTTGTGACATGCGAACACAGTATGTATCTTCAATTTTTTTATAATCCCAAAGCAGTTTAAATTGGCTGCAATTATGGCATCAGAGCATAATATGAGAGAGTTGTTAGAGAGGAGTTGCAGTTTTTTTGTGTCAAGTGTATAATAAACCTGAAGTGTGTTCTGTAGAAACGAGTTGCAGCAGTTTGTTTTTGTGCCAAGTGTATCTGAAAAGTGTCCTAAACACCAGTGCATTTCTTTTTATGATCATAACGAGTATAAGTCGTACTGTGATGTGGTTCTTAAAAATGTCTCTTTGGAACAGGCAACAGCTCGTACATGCATCACTTCTCCATATCAACATGTTAATATATATATGTATCTGCATGTATGTATCTATGTATCTATGTATATGAATCTATTTACATATGTATCTATGTATATTTCATGTTGGCATGTCTTCAGGGGTGCCCCCACGGTCGCCAGACTAAGGGATAGATAAGATAAATATAGATGTATATTTCGTTCTGCTCACGCCCACGTGCGTGCACGTATGTTCAACTAATGTGCTCCATCGAATAAATTAAAAACAAAAAAGAGTGAGCATGAGGCGAATACAAATATAATTGTTGAAAAGAAGTGACATTTGCATATTCTCCTTAGCATAATATAGAACTACTTTTGGCGCTAGTTTTGATTTGTATGGTGTGTAGGCCTACTTGATGGTTATGTACTTGCTTTCGAAAACTTCATTTGTAGTAAATGATTTCTTTCTTTCTTTATACAATATATTTTTTAAAATGTGTACATAATCCTTCGTTTATCCATTTCAACCGGCTATGCCAGGACACCTGTTATCCCAACTCCTCTCCAAAATGTTACAAGTTGAAAAAAAAAGTTACTGACATATATATGATCTATTTACTGTGTAAAAATGCAGGCAGAAAAACATCCACGCAAAAGCTGCGTATCAAATGTTGCGAATCAGTGGTATCTTGTGGTAAAATGACTATTTTTTCTTGTTTGAAAACAAAGATAGGAAAATATGTATGCATTAAACAAAGTTTCGCCCAAGCCCAATGAGTCTATTTAAATGATGATAGAAGAGAATTTTTTGTTTTATTTTATTGTTATTCACTTGAATCTTTATTCCGTTTTGTTTTTATAGCTGTTTTGTTTTGATGTTGAAGCCCAAGGGATGGATGTCACCTACTAAAAATGAGGACAGATGGAATCTACATCATGTCATTTTATTCAGTTTTTGTGCCCAAACTGTCTTGAAAAAATCATTTTTTTAAAGATTGAAATTGCATAATGTACATAAACAGTGTAACGTATGCTGTATTTATAGCGTATAGGCTGCCAACGTGGTGGTGTGAATATTTCATAACTTAATAGCCTTCTAATGCAGAGTACAACAACTTTGGTTTACAAACGCAGGGGAAAATTACAGTTGCGTAGAAATGGGAAACTAATTATGTAAAAGAAAAAATTGATTTGGAGGGTCTTTGACCACTGAGCTATCCCGTCCCTTAGTAAACTAGTGGTAGTTAACGAGGAAAAAATAGAGCCCCCCCCCCCCCAAAAAAAAAAAAAAAAAAAAAAAAAAAGCCCAAACAAAAATTTTTGCTCAGAAGAGAAAACTTTTACTTCAATGTGCAAACATGTAATTCTTAACTGCTTTTGTGTTCCAAACAATTAATTCCGATTTAATGTCGTTCTGTTTTTTTTTTCAACGTGTATTTTTGCATATATTGAAAAAAAAATCGGATAAATCATGCATTTAAGATATGTACGCAAGTTTCTGAACACACATTGCCGTGCATTTTTTGTTCTTACCTTTACCTTTTTGATTTACCAGTAAGGACTCTTTCTCCTTCTTCTCATATGTTTTGTGTCCGTTTATTGCAAAGTGGTTGAGACACACATATTCCATGAGAGAGAGAGAGAGAGAGAGAGAGAGAGAGAGAGAGAGAGAGAGAGAGAGAGAGAGAGAGAGAGAGAGAGAGAGAAAAACACTGAACACTGAAAGGATTCAATGAACATTGGCCTCGAGCCACAAAACATTAGTTGGGCTCGGGGTGTACCAATGGGTTGTTTTTTTCATATCATTGGTAAAGCAAATTCACAAATAAGAAATGATTTATGACTGATTGAAGAAGAAAATCACAAATTGACTCTTTTTCACAATAATCAACCTCAAACCAACCATAACCTTATCAAGAAAGACTATGATGTTTAGCAGAAATCTTGTATATTGAGTACATATCAACTAACAACAGTTATTCAATAAACTGCCCGAGAACCATTGTTTTCCTTTTGTGAATAGGATGAAAAGTATATCTAGACAAACTATGTGTGTACTCATCATTTGCTACTTTGAACATATCTGGCAATGGTACATTGAGAGAGAGAGAGAGAGAGAGAGAGAGAGAGAGAGAGAGAGAGAGAGAGAGAGAGAGAGAGAGAGAGAGAGAGAGAGAGAATAATAAATTATGTATCTGAAGATGAATATCATCATGTATCTAAAAAGAAATTCCACAATGCATCTGAAGATAAGTTTCACGCAATGTGTCTAAAAATTGAATTTCACGATGTATCTGAAGTTGAATTTTACAATCACTTGCTTGCCTAATGTTGACTTGCAGATGATTTCAGCAGTATGATTTTGTATTATGAACACCCGAAATCGGCTGCGCTGGGTCTGACTTGGTTAGGCGCTTAACGGCAGCGCAACGCATTTTTGTCCATATGACAGCCAATGGTGGCAGTCTGAGTGTTTGAAGAAGAAGAAGAAGAAGAAGAATTGCGAAGAAGAAAGAAGAAGAAGAAGAAGAAGAAGAATTGCGAAGAAGAAGAAGAAGAATGGAAGAAGAAGAAGAAGAAGAATTGCGAGAAGAAGAAATGCGAAGAAGAAGAAGAGAAGGAATTGCGAAGAAGAAGAAGAAGAAGAGAGAATTGAAGAAGAAGAAGAAGAAGAATTAAAAAGAAGAAGAAGAAGAAGAAGAAGAAGAAGAAGAAGAAGAAGAAGAGAAGAAGAAGACAAGAATCATAACGCTGGGAATCATGCAGACTATAATTGAGTGTTGCCGTATTTCTCTCTGTTATGCCTAATACAATAATTGTTTTATTGTAAGTATTGTCCACTGGATAATCAAATAATTCTTGACGAACTGACAGTACAACAGAGCAGGTGCACAAAACATTATTTTATAGATTTGTGAAGAGCCATATTTTATCCCCAATTTGCCCCCCCCCCCCCCCCACACACACACCATCTCGTCCTTTCCACAATACCCTGAATCAAGTACCAGTTTGGGTTTTCCCATTTTTCAACAGTCCCAAAAGAGAGATCGCTCGTTGCCTGCCACATTCCGTTTGCGGGGAGATAGCGTTTAAAACACGATATCGACGTGTGTGTGTGTGTGTGTGTGTGTGTGTGTGTGTGTGTGTGTGTGTGTGTGTGTGTGTGTGTGTGTGTGTGTGTGTGTGAAAGAGATATATCGCTGGTTGCCACTTTTCTGTTTTTTGGAGGATAATGCTTAAACATGCTGGTTGTGTTTGTGTGTTGTGTTGGTGGATATGTGTGTCGGTGTGTGTGTGTGTGTGTGTGTGTGGGTGGGTGGGTGGGGGGTGGGGAGGGGGGTTGTAGAGGTGTGATTTTTGCTTTTATGGGCTGGGAGGCGCGCGGGAGCGGGGGGGGGGGGGGGGGGGGGGGGGAGGGGGTCATTCATATCCACTTTACCCCGTCTGTACTGTCTGACAAGAGATGCTACTCGGTAGAGTTGAGCAGCTGCTTAACCCAATACGATGGTCATGCCTCGGGTGCATGCACGTTAAATATTATTGTGTCGCTAAAAGTCATCGGACGCTGATTTGAAGCACAGAACCTTTAATTAACATGCATATTTTGACCATTTTCCTGTATGAATACGCCGAGAGAAGTCATTGAACACTGGTTTGATATGCATGTTATCTGACATTGGAGATTATTTGAAACGAAACGAAAAAACAAATCCACAATTTTTTTTTATAGACTATCTACTAAGCGTTGCAGAGATTCGAACTCACGATTTTAAGACCAGTAAGAGCAGAAGCCTGCTTTCTTAACCGCTCAATTAAAAAAAAGTCCTTAAAATGGAGAAGGAATTCTCTTCTCCCAAAAGCAGACTAATTTGCTTCAGCTGGATCGGATTGGGAAATAATTATTTTAAAAAATACGGTGCACGTCTTAACATTTTTTCTAAAGCTCTTCACTTTGTCTTTGCATAGTACCAGCCGGTTTGGGAGGTTTTATTCGATTTTGTATTGATTTTGTTTTGTGTTGTGTTGTTTGTTTTTGGCTGTATTTTTTTTAGCCGCCTCAAAAAAAAGCCCCACGGATGTAAGTTTGCACACACTGCTGTGATTCTTTGCAAAAGTGAGCATGGAAATAAAACGCCTACGTACATGTTGCCACAAACAAATACTGTTTAATTTAGAAAAAGAATTGTTATCACGAATCTGGTCATTTGAGCTGTTGCATTTTTGCCCGGCAAAAACCGTTATGTTATCAATAGTGACACGAGAACAGAGAGCTGGAGCCTCCGAGGGCTGTATTTTTTTTTAGTAAAAAAATAATTCCACGGACATTTCTTTTAAAATGTTCCATAGACATTTTTTTTTTTGGAGGGGGGGGGAGAAGGCGCGCGCAAGGATGGGGGTTGGGGGTATTTTTTGTGTATGATCTTGGGCAAGTTCAGTGAAACTTTGCTATAGATGTAATGATGGATAGCTAGTTTTCATAGCAGCTCAAGTTCTGGTTACATTACGCTCTAGATAGTGCGAGGTTTGCATTGTAAGGTTCTTAAACGAAGTTTATACTTTACCGTCGACTTCATTTTCTCAGACCTATAATTTGCTGGTTGTTTTGTGTTTATAAACCGTCAGTGTATAGACTGCATGATGTGTGTTGTTACTGTCACTGAAAGCCATTATCCATGATTGCTCCAGCTTACATATATTGTAAATACTTAGTACACGAAATGTTGATTTTTTTTACGGAAACATAAAGCCCTCAAACGATACAATTTTACATTTTATTTATCAATGTGTGTCACAAGACCTATTTGTTTTTTGTTTGTTTGTTTTGTTTTGTTTTTATTTACTGGGTACATGTATATCAAGACTTTATTTTTCTTACAAAAGACGTGAGATAATCAAGTTTTTGACATTGTGTAATTTTATGTAACGAATACACAACCATACAACGTGCTTACAAAAGGCTCAGTTCCATGTCTGTGAAAAGACCCAAAACTTTTTACTCTTTATTTTTTGTTTATTTACTACAATCATACCTACACGTGTCGACGCCAAACAGTTTAATTGTGTGGACGGAATTGGATAATTTTGGATGATATGAACTTTCAAGATTTTACCCTACCAAGTTCGAAATTTGCCAGTTTTGTGTTTTTCAAGACATACATCAAGCCTACAAAGTGTGTGTGTGTGTGTGTGTGTGTGTGTGTGTGTGTGTGTGTGTGTGTGTGTGTGTGTGTGTGTGTGTGTGTGTTGTTGTCCTTGTTCTTGTTCTTATATCAAGGCAAGACCCACTTAACGTGCATACTAACTTTTACAGTTGGAATTGAATAGTTCCAATTTTCAATAGCCTGCTGGACTGACCTTTAACACTGTCGTTATACACATCACAATGTCCCTTAAAGGCCACTTCAAAAATCGACACAGCTATGGTTATACACTATGACTCCTTACGAACTTTTTTTTTGTTGTGCTGTTTTTGTTGTTGTTAAAGAACCATCGTAGGACGAACTCATTGTCTACTATCAGGTATCCAAACATTGACTTTCTGATGTTTTTTGTTTTTGTTTTTGTGTTGTTTATGAACCTTTTTCCAGCGAATGCATCGTCTATCAGTGCGTAATCAAACAGCTAATTCCCTGTACTTGATGTTATTCTTTTGGGTCAAAGAACCACCACAAACACGAATGCATCGTTTACCAGCACTTATTCCAACAGCTAATCGGAATGGGACCCTGGGGTTAGGAGAAAAAATATTGAAAAACAATTGACTTGGGTAACGAACAAATATTGAAAGAGAGGGGAGAGATGTACATAAAACGTTGACAGGAGGTTTTGAAAAAAAAAGAATTTAGGGGTGTTAGGAAAGATGTTGACTGTTTTAAGAAAAACATTAAACAAGTAGAAATCGATAGGAGCAAGGAAATGTTGACCGTGGCTAAAAAAAAAAAAAAAAAAAGAAAATTGGGGGTGAGAAAAAAAATGACGACAGTAAGGGAAAACTTGACAGGGTAAGAAAAAAAAACCTCACGGGAGTTAATGGAAAAATGTTAACGGAGCTAAAGGGAAAAAAATACGGGGGTAAGGAAAATATGTTAATAAAGGAGATGAGGGGGGGGGGTAGGAAGTTGATGGAGACAGGCAAAGTTGATAGAGTAATTATGATGTAGATTAGGGGGGGGGGGGAGGGGGGGTATGACGAAGTAAGAAAAGGAAAATATGACTGGGATTAAGGACAAAAATTTGATGGCAGCAAAGGAGAAAAAAAGGTCAGCAAGGACGAAAATAAAATATGAGGGGTGTAGAGGAAAATATTAGGAGGCAAGAACAAAAACTGACCAGGGTAGGAAAAGAGTTATTAGGAGTAAGGAAACAGTTAGTAGGGGTAAGGAAAGAGTTAACAGGGCGTAAGAAAAGAATTGACAGAGGGTAAGGAAAGAGTTAACAGGGGTAAGGAAAGAGTTAGCAGGGGGTAAGGAAAGAGTTAACAGGGGGTAAGGAAAGAGTTAACAGGGGTAAGGAAAGAGTTAGCAGGGGGTAAGGAGAGAGATAAAGGGGGTAAGGAAAGAGTTAACAGGGGTAAGGAAAGAGTTAACAGGGGTAAGGAAAGAGTTAACAGGGGTAACGAGAGTTAACAGGTGTAAAGAAAGAGTTGTCAGAGGTAAGGAAAGAGTTAACAGGGTAAGGAAAGAACTAACAGGGGTAAGGAAAGAATTGACAGAGGTAAGCAAAGAGTTAATAGGGGATAAGGAAAGACTTGACAGGGGTAAGGAAAGAGTTAACATGGAGTAAGGAAAGAGTTAACAGGGGGTAAGAAGAGAAGGTAACAGGAGGTAAGGAAAGGTAACAGGGGTAAGGAAAGAGTTAACAGAGGATAAGGAAAGAATTGACAGGGGTAAAGTTAAAAGAGAGTAAAGAAAGAATTGACAAGGGGTAAGGAAAGAGTTAACAGGGGTAAGGAAAGAATTGACAGGGGGCAAGAAAAGAATTGATAGGGGGTAAGGAAAGAATTAACAGGGGTAAAGAAAGTTAACAAGACTAAGGAAAGAATTGACAGGGGTAAAGGTAACAGAGGGTAAAGAAAGAATTGACAGGGTAAGGAAAAAGTAACAGGGATAAGAAAGAGTTAACAGGGTAAGAAAGAGTTAAACGGGTAGGAAGAATTGACAGAGGTAAGCAAGAGTTAACAGGGGTAAGAAAAGAGTTAACACGGGGTAAGGAAAGAGTTGACAGAGGTAAGCAAAGAGTTAATAGGGGTAAGGAAAGAATTGACATAGGGTAAAGAAAGAGTTAACAGGGGTAAAGAAAGAGTTGATAGGGGTAAGGAAAGAGTTAGCAATGGTAGGAAAGAGCAGGGGTAAAGAATGAGTTAATAAAGGTAAGGAAAGAGTTGACAGGGGGTAAGGAAAGAGTTAACAGGGGTAAGGAAAGAGTTAATAGGGATAAGGAAAGAATTGACAGGGGGGTAAGGAAAGGGGAACAAAGCGAAATCTTTCTCTAGAATGGAGGCTGCCAAACTCCCTCCTCCCTTACCCTCCCTTTCCCTCCCTTCCCTTCCTCCCCCTCCCCCCTCCCTACATTGTAACTAGCGCCAAAGACAGTACATATTGGCGTTATTTATAATGTCACACAAACTTTATTTTTGGTACAGGCTTTTTAGTCAGTGTCGTGATCATGTATCAACTGACATAGTGAATGATGATGAAAAACAGGATTTTAGTTGCATCAGTCCTTCTTGTCCATTACTGATCGTCACTATTAATTTTTTATGATACAGTGATGAAGGCAACCGTACACATCGTCTGATTTACATGAAATGATTTTGTGAGGAAGCACTTTAGTTTAGTGTTCCTTTTTCTCTATTTTTTTTAGTATCTGGTTATTGCTTTGTTTTGTTGTTGTTGTGGTTTTAAATTCTGACCGTCTGCTTATTTTGTTAATGCTGGAACACTAGTATCAATGGTATTTTCAGCGGTTGAAAGAGTGCATAGGTAACACTGAAGTAATTACGTACGGGTGAATTAAAATGCAGAAGAGATTTAAAATGTACGATTGTTCATGTTGAACCTTCTTCGAAATGCATGAAGACGAAAACACTTAGGACACGTACACGAGAGAGATAGTATGTAAAGTTGAACATGTTAAACATTCTTGGAAATGTGTTCAGAAAAGAACACATATAAAAGAGATACAATATGACTGTGTAAGTGTTTATATCAAACCATTTTAAAAAATACGTTGATCACACACACACAACACACACACACACACACACACACACACACACAACACACACACACACCACACACACACACACACACACACACACCACACACAACCAATACACACACAAACGCGCGCGCACACACACACACCACACACACACACACACACACACACACACACACACACACCACACCACACACACACACACACACACACACACAACGTACAAAATATAATAAATGGAAAATCCCTCCACCTATCCCCAGCCCCCCCCCCCCCCCCCCCCCCCCCCCCCCCCCCCCCCAAATTGTGAAAATGTTGAAAAATGTTGTTGTCAATAAACACAGGCCTACTTAAAGATTATTTTTTTGCCCAGTCCCCCTAATAATCACATTTACTTAAGCCTTGCCTATTCAGAAAGAATATTCTGAATAATCTACCTCCCTTTTTGGAATTAGCCCTTTCTTAAAAACGAACGTCTAAAAAAAACTTTGGAAGAAACTTCCAATGGAAAAATTTGTAAGACCACCATTTGTTATGCTCGAAATTATTTTACATCTGGCTTGCATTGTAAACTGTTGTTCTTTACCCTTGTTATCTTGTTTTCTTCACTACTTTTCTGTCTGGATTGAGTACACGTTGTACTATCTTGGTTTTTGTTTGTTTTATCTTATATTATTGTGAGGTTTTGATTGTTTTGGGGTCCATTTTCAATAAAAGTTCTTTTCAAAATAGATTAACGTTTGTTGTCTCTTGTTTGCTTTTTTACCTGTCAGTTTTCTCGATATTTTGTGAGGGAAAATTAGAGGAAAGTGTCAACTAATTTTTTTTTACGCCCAATAAAGATCATTTTGATTTCAACACCAGGACACACACGCAGACACACACGCAGACACACACGCACACATAATACATACATACATACATACATACATACATACATACATACATACATACATACATACATACATACATACATACATACATACATACATACATACACACATACACAACATACACATACACACACTCACACACACACACAAACACACACATCTCTCTCTTAACATACAGCTGCGCGCGCACACACACACACACACACACACACACACACAACACACACAACACAACACAAACACACACACACTCACACATACACACTGACTCACTGACTCACTGACTCATGATCACTACTACACCACACACAACAACACACACACATCACTCATCACTCACTCACTCACTCACTCACACACAAAACACACACATATACAGGGAGACAGACAGACGAGACAGACAGACAGACAGAGACAGACAGACAGACAGACAGACAGACAGACAGACAGACAGACAGACAGACAGACAGACAGACAGACAGACAGACGAGACAGTTCTGTGTCACGCTGACCAAAGTGTAGGTGTATGGGTGACGCTAGTGATGCCTCCCACAAGGTGAGTGAGGAGCTAGGACTGAAACGTTAGAACAACTTTGGCTTTGGCCCCACCCCCCAAAAAAAAAAGCAACAACACAAAACCCCAATAAAATCCACAACTTTTTTCTTGGGCCTAGATCTGAAACACACATATAGAAACAAAGACTGGATGGATTTTCTACCCTCGATCCATGTGTGTGTGTGTGTGTGTGTGTGTGTGTGTGTGTCTGTGTCTGTGTGTCTGTGTGTCTGGTGTGTGTGTGTGAAATACTTTCAAAGCACACTGGTAATTCAAGCAAAGAGTTTTAACCAAGTAATTACTATTTTGTTCCAATCGTATCAAGATCTGTTGCACACACACACACACACACACACACACACACACACACCACACACACACACAACACACACACACAACAATATTATATTATATATATATATTATATATATATATTACATACATATATATAATATACATACATACATACATACATACATATATATATATATATATATATATATATATATATATATATATATATATATATATATATATTATATATATATATATATATGTGTGTGTGTGTGTGTGTGTGTGTGTGTGGTGTGTGTGTGTGTGTGTGTGTGTGTGTGTGTGGTGTGTGTGTGTGAATGAAGCTGACAATTTCCGAAGTTTTCAGTTACACTACCCCACAAGAACTAAAACCATAGGTGAGTTTTTTTTTGTAAATGTGGGGCTTGATATGATTATATTTCCTATCATTTTTTTCTGGCCTGGGAACACTATAATGATACTGCATAAAATTGATGGGGTTTATGAGTGTAACATTCCCTCTGATTTTGGGAAGCCAATGTTTTGACATGCCCTTTTATTGAAAATAGCTTTGATGAGGCTAATATGAACTGACTACAGTGGAGATTTTTTCTAGATATTTTGGATTAATCCCACCCCAAAAGAAGTGCTTTTTGTTTGTTTGTTTGTTTGTTGGGGGGTTTTGCATATTATCCCATACCGGAACTTTAATCTGTCATGTTGAATAATGTCACAAATTGTAGTAAGGTTTGTATCGATAGAAATAAAAAAAACGTAGCACTGGTGTTCATATCTATTTGTTAGAACAAAGTGGTCGAAATCGTTTTTACTATCCTCGTTTTATTGAATGGGAACCTTTTCGAATACTGTATTTTCTATTGGACGTAAACTGTATAAAGACCATGATTCTGTTGGATGTAGGTTGTTTGAATACCTAAAACGATTGGACATAATTTTTGAAAACTTGATTTTATTGGACGTAACCTACTTTGCCTAAAATGATGGACAAACCCATGATGGTTCTGACGTTTTTTTCAATTTACTTTATTTTGTTGAGCGTGTTTTTTTTTTTTGTTTGCTTGGTAGTTTATGGTAGTTTTAAACACAAAGTGGGCAGGTACTAGTTTAAAAAAAAATCTATAGTGTTTTATTTGGTCGAAGCCCAACCTCGATTGAATGTTATGACAAACATTTTGCAGGTACAAGTGGTTTGTTTTTAAAAAAATTCTTTTATGTTGATCGTGGCTTTTATTAACACTAATTTTACTAATCTTGGGCAGGTATGTTCGGTTTTTGAATTCCAGAATTTTATTGGTCAACATCCATCTTGATAAAATGGTGGGAAAAGACCTGGTAAACACCAACGAATTAAATCGTTATGTGGTTGGATGTGGATCACATGTGTACAATACTATATTTAACATGTAGTGGTTATTTTGAATTCTGCAATCTTTAGTCCGTAACTTATATTGGCACAATACAGTAGATATATTGAACAATTATTATTCTTTTTTTTTTAAATGTTAACAAATAACTAGACATGTTGACTTCAAGAGACCATGCATGAGGACTCACTGCAGACTTTGGAACCTGAAAGGTCTCTGCTACTTCAGGAAGCACAGGAGATAATGTTATACTGTTTTTTTTTTCATGCTCTTCTTTTTTCTCGATGTTTTTTTTTTTTTTGGTCACTGTTGTTGTATCTAACTATCAGTAGATCTACTATAGTAGATAACCTGCATGCTTTTTGGGGAACTTTCTTGAAGATGGCCAGTGACAACTATTACAAATAAAATGAAACAGCTGTGGCTGAATGGGTAGAATAGGCGATGCTCGATTCATGGGTCACCGGTTCCAATCTTGCCAGCAGTTGCTAAAAAGAGACTTTTTTTCTCTCCCTTGGAGCCAACTTTTGTGACGATTTTAGTGTTTTTTTTTTAATGGTGTGTGGTGTGTGTGTGTGTGTGTGGGTGTGTGGTGTGTGTTGTGTGTGTGTGTGTGAGTGTGTGTGTGTGTGTGCGCGCGCGTGCATGTGTGCAAGTGTGTGCGTGCATGTGTGTGTGTGGGTGTGTTTGTGTAAGTGTACGCGCGTGGATCTGTGGCCTAGAGGTGACACCCCTGTGTAGATGGTGAGAAGTTTTTTTTATTCAGTGAGTTATACAGTTACACTTTTAGTGTCATGATCTTCTTAACTTGACTATAAAACGTGCGAAAAGTTGGTGATGTAACTTTATGAGTAGGCTTGATGCCTTCATTGTCCGCAAAGGGCAAAGTGTTGCTGATTCACTGTTGTTGTTGTTGTTGTTATTTTTGTGATTATTCAAGGTCCAGCAAGAGACTTTACCACAAGGGTAGGAGGATTAAATTATGCCGTGATTGACCTTTAATTCCCTGGTGTGTTGTTATTGATCTACACTCTTGTACTCATTTATTGAATGACAGTGTTGAAGCCAAGTTTCAAGTACGAATCCCCCGTTGGAACGCTCCAGATTTTCCCATTCCTCTAAGCCATGAAGGTGGTCTGGTACTAGTATTTCAGATGCCACGATAAGGGTAGGATTCCGTATGCAAGACACACTTAGAGTATGTAAAAGGACACACGGCAACAAGAGAAATATATCCTTCAGAAAAAAACAATTCTCTTTCGGAAAACAAATGCATGCCGTGTAATAAAGTAAAAATAAAATGGGGTGGGCCGTGCTCTGGTGGCTATGCACTCTGCCTGCTGCAAAGCTGAATGAATTTTATACAGAGAAATTTGCTGTAACTAAAAGGAGTATGCAATGCAAACAACTAATTACAATACAATGCATGCAACATAACACACAAAAATATTGTTACATGGTTTAGACCTCAGTTTCTCCAGGGGCCAGCATATTGAGGGCGGTGCCCATTTCCTCTCCCTCGCTGCTTTTACCCTTACTGACGACCTAAAGATGGCAGGGTAACATTTACAGCTGGGTGAACTGGGGGACTGAACTAAAGTCAAGGCTTTGTTGTCTATATCTATCTCGTGTGCTAAGACTAGGGGCATTGGTAGAAGTTGAAAGTACATGTGCACGCCAGCAAAAGGCAACGTGTTCCTTTTGAACCATTTCTGCTATCAATGAAACAGTGCAGTACCAGTCCTATCAAAAATCAAGTTTCAAAGGTGAAAACATCAACGAGAAATCATTCTTTGAAACACATTTGAGTTTAAACCACGCTTTGTTTTTTTTTTCTTTGTTTTCAGTTTTCAATAATTGTTGTACAGGATTTACAGAGCAACTTGATACATCAATCTCGCTGTTTTCGTCCGTTTTCAAAACAAGCAATGAAGTGGCTAACGCTTATTTTGTCAATGTAGTTTACTTTTCAGATCAGCAAAGGGAACAATAAACTGGAAATGGAAGCAGCAAGGAATAACCTTTGGATAGCGTGCTGCCATTTGTTTGATTCTCTCTGTCTCTCTGTCTCTCTGTCTCTGTCTCTGTCTGTCTCGTTTGTCTGTTGTCTGTCTCTCTCTCTGGCATCTCTCTCTATCTCTCTCTCTTCTCTCTTCTATCTATTTATCTATCTATCTATCTATCTATCTATCTATCTATTATCTAATTATCATCTTGTCTGTCTGTCTGTCTGTCTGTCTGTCTGTCTGTCTGTCCCTTAGTGTGGCGACCGTGGGGGCCCCTGAAGACTTGACAACAGTTCCCTCCATTCCTCTCTCTGTTTTGCCTTTCTCAAGAGTTTTGTTGAGCTTAGGCTGTTCATTCGCTGATGTTGTCCTCCCGTCTCTTCCTTGACCTGCCTCTTTTTCTTCCTGCTTGGTCAGTGCCTTGCAGTATTGTTTTTGCTAGTCCTTTTTGATCTTGTGACATTCTCGTACATTTAAGTTTATGCTTCTTTACGATTGATAGAAGGTTTTTGTACGGACCAATGTTTGATTATTGATTGCAATATTCCTTCGTATCCAGCATACATTCATTTCTGTTTGGTATTTAAAGATCATCAGCATTTTCATCGCTTATTAATTGTATTACACGCTCGGTTTCATACGTATGTGATTTTGTGCTCAGATGTGCGAACTTA
>CM060345.1:17280376-17300808 GCA_030674155.1 Stramonita haemastoma | reverse complement strand
GAGGGGGGGGAGGGGGTAGGAAGTTGATGGAGACAGGGCAAAGTTGATAGGGAGTAATTATGATGTAGATTAGGGGGGGGGGGGAGGGGAGGGTTGACGAAGTAAGAAAAGGAAATATGACTGGGATTAAGGACAAAAATTTGATGGCAGCAAAGGAGAAAAAAAAGGTCAGCAAGGACGAAAATAAAATTGAGGGGTGTAGAGGAAAATATTAGGAGGCAAGAAAAAAACTGACCAGGGTAGGAAAAGAGTTATTAGGAGTAAGGAAACAGTTAGTAGGGGGTAAGGAAAGAGTTAACAGGGCGTAAGAAAAGAATTGACAGAGGGTAAGGAAAGGAGTTAACAGGGGTAAGGAAAGAGTTAGCAGGGGGTAAGGAAAGAGTTAACAGGGGTAAGGAAAGAGTTACAGGGGTAAGGAAAAGATTAGCAGGGGGTAAGGAGAGAGATAACAGGGGGTAAGGAAAGAGTTAACAGGGGTAAGGAAAGAGTTAACAGGGGTAAGGAAAGAGTTAACAGGGGTAACGAGAGTTAACGGGTGTAAAGAAAGAGTTGTCAGAGGTAAGGAAAGGTTAACAGGGTAAGGAAAGAACTGACAGGGGTAAGGAAAGAATTGACAGAGGTAAGCAAAGAGTTAATAGGGGATAAGGAAAGACTTGACAGGGTAAGGAAAGAGTTAACATGAGTAAGGAAAGAGTTAACAGGGGTAAAAAAGAGGTAACAGGAGGTAAGGAAAGGTAACAGGGGTAAGGAAAGAGTTAACAGAGGATAAGGAAAGAATTGACAGGGGTAAAGTTAAAAGAGAGTAAAGAAAGAATTGACAAGGGGTAAGGAAAGAGTTAACAGGGGTAAGGAAAGAATTGACAGGGGGCAAGAAAAGAATTGATAGGGGGTAAGGAAAGAATTAACAGGGGTAAAGAAAGTTAACAAGACTAAGGAAAGAATTGACAGGGGTAAAGGTAACAGAGGGTAAAGAAAGAATTGACAGGGGTAAGGAAAAAGTAACAGGGATAAGAAAGAGTTAACAGGGGTAAGAAAAGAGTTAACACGGGTAAGGAAAGAATTGACAGAGGTAAGCAAAGAGTTAACAGGGGTAAGAAAAGAGTTAACACGGGTAAGAAAGAGTTGACAGAGGTAAGCAAAGAGTTAATAGGGGTAAGGAAAGAATTGACATAGGGTAAAGAAAGAGTTAACAGGGGTAAAGAAAGAGTTGATAGGGGTAAGGAAAGAGTTAGCAATGGTAGGAAAGAGTAGCAGGGGTAAAGAATGAGTTAATAAAGGTAAGGAAAGAGTTGACAGGGGGTAAGGAAAGAGTTAACAGGGGTAAGGAAAGAGTTAATAGGGATAAGGAAAGAATTGACAGGGGGGTAAGGAAAGGGGAACAAAGCGAAATCTTTCTCTAGAATGGAGGCTGCCAAACTCCCTCCTCCCTTACCCTCCCTTTCCCTCCTTCCCCTTCCTCCCCCTCCCCCCCCTCCCTACATTGTAACTAGCGCCAAAGACAGTACATATTGGCGTTATTATAATGTCACCACAAACTTTATTTTTGGTACAGGCTTTTTAGTCAGTGTCGTGATCATGTATCAACTGACATAGTGAATGATGATGAAAAACAGGATTTTAGTTGCATCAGTCCTTCTCTGTCCATTACTGATCGTCACTATTAATTTTTTATGATACAGTGATGAAGGCAACCGTACACATCGTCTGATTTACATGAAATGATTTTGTGAGGAAGCACTTTAGTTTAGTGTTCCTTTTTCTCTATTTTTTTTTAGTATCTGGTTATTGCTTTGTTTTGTTGTTGTTGTGGTTTTAAATTCTGACCGTCTGCTTATTTTGTTAATGCTGGAACACTAGTATCAATGGTATTTTCAGCGGTTGAAAGAGTGCATAGGTAACACTGAAGTAATTACGTACGGGTGAATTAAAATGCAGAAGAGATTTAAAATGTACGATTGTTCATGTTGAACCTTCTTCGAAATGCATGAAGACGAAAACACTTAGGACACGTACACGAGAGAGATAGTATGTAAAGTTGAACATGTTAAACATTCTTGGAAATGTGTTCAGAAAAGAACACATATAAAAGAGATACAATATGACTGTGTAAGTGTTTATATCAAACCATTTTAAAAATACGTTGATCACACACACACACACAACACACACACACACACACACACACAACACACACAACACACACACACACACACACACACACACACACACACACACACACACACAACCATACACACACAAACGCGCGCGCGCACACACCCAACCACACACACACACCCCACACACACACACACACACACACACTCACACTCACACACACACACACACACACACACACACACACGTACAAATATAATAAATGGAAAATCCCTCCACCTATCCCCAGCCCCCCCCCCCCCCCCCCCCCCCCCCCCAAATTGTGAAAATGTTGAAAAATGTTGTTGTCAATAAACACAGGCCTACTTAAAGACTATTTTTTTGCCTAGTCCCCCTAACAATCACATTCACTTAAGCCTTGCCTATTCAGAAAGAATATTCTAGAATAATCTACCTCCCTTTTTGGAATTAGCTCCTTACTTAAAAACGAACGTCTAAAAAATTAAGAAGAAACTCCCAATGGATAAATTTGTAAGACCACCATTTCTTTATGCTCGAAATTATTTTACATCTAGCTTGCATTGTAAACTGTTGTTCTTTACCCTTGTTATCTTGTTTTCTTCACTACTTTTCTGTCTGGATTGAATACACGTTGTACTATCTTGTTTTTTTTGTTTTATATTTATTGTGAGGTTTTGATTGTTTTTTTGGGTCCATTTTCAATAAAATTTCTTTTCAAAATAGATTAACGTTTGTTGTCTCTTGTTTGCTTTTTTACCTGTCAGTTTTCTCGATATTTTGTGAGGGAAGATTAGAGGAAAGTGTCAACTTAATTTGTTTTTTTTACGCCCGATAAAGATAATTTTGATTGACTTGATTTTACACACATACGGACACACACGCAGACACACACGCAGACACACACGCAGACAGATACACACGCAGACGTACACGCATACATACATACATACATACATACATACATACATACATACATACATACATACATACATACATACATACATACATACATACATACATACAACATACATACAACATACACACATCATACATACATACAACTCATTACTTCATACATACTACGTACGGTACGTACGTACAATCAACATACATACATACACACAACACACACACATACATACAAACATACATACATACATACACACTACCCCTACACTACACTCACACTACACACACACAACACACATACACATACATACATACATACATACCATCACATACATACATACATACATATACAGTAGATCAGCAACGATGACAACACTGGAGGACAACAGACATGAGCACTTGTGTCACGCTGACCAAAGTGTAGGTGTATGGGTGACGCTAGTGATGCCTCCACAAGGTGAGTGAGGAGCTAGGACTGAAAAGTTAGAACAACTTTGGCTTTGGCCCACCCCCACCCCCCCCCAAAAAAAAAAAACCAACCCCCCCCCCCCCAATAAAATCCACAACTTTTTTCTTGGGCCTAGATCTGAAACACACAGATGGAAACAAAGACTGGATGGATTTTCTACCCTCGATCCCTGTGTGTGTGTGTGTGTGTGTGTGTGTGTGTGTGTGTGTGTTGTGTGTGTGTGTGTGTGTGTGTGTGTGTGTGTGTGTGTGAAATACTTTCAAAGCACACTGGTAATTCAAGCAAAGAGTTTTAACCAAGTAATTACTATTTGTTCCAATCATATCAAGATCTGTTGCACACACACACACACACACACACACACACACACACACACACACACACACACACACACACACACATAATATATATATATATATAATATATATATATATATATGTATATATATATATACATATATATAATATATATAATATATATATCTATACATATACATACATAATACATACATAATATATATATATATATATATATATATATATATATATATATATATATATATATATATAATATTATATATATATATATATATAATGTGTGTTGTGTGTGTGTGTGTGTGTGTGTGTGTGTGTGTGTGTGTGTGTGTGTGTGTGTGTGTGAATGAATGAAGCTGACAATTTCCGAAGTTTTCAGTTACACTACCCCACACGAACTAAAACCCATAGGTGAGTTTTTTTTTTGTAAATGTGGGGCTTGATATAATTATATTTCCTATCATTTTTTTCTGGCCTGGGAACACTATAATGATACTGCATAAATTGATGGGGTTTATGCAGTGTAACATTTCCCTCTGATTTTTGGAAGCCAATGTTTTGACATGCCCTTTTATTGAAAATAGCTTTGATGAGGCTAATATGAACTGACTACAGTGGAGATTTTTTCTAGATATTTTGGATTAATCCCACCCCAAAAGAAGTGCTTTTTGTTTGTTTGTTTGTTTGTTGGGGGGTTTTGCATATTATCCCATACCGGAACTTTAATCTGTTCATGTTGAATAATGCCACAAATTGTAGTAAGGTTTGTATCGATAGAAATAAAAGAAAGTAGCACTGGTGGTCATATCTATTTGTTAGAACAAAGTGGTCGAAATCATTTTTACTATCCTCGTTTTATTGAAAGGAACCTTTTCGAATACTGTATTTCTATTGGACGTAAACTGTATAAAGACCATGATTCTGTTGGATGTAGGTTGTTTGAATACCGTAAAACGATTGGACATAATTTTTGAAAACTTTATTTTATTGGACGTAACCTACTTTGCCTAAAATGATGGACAAACCCATGATGGTTCTGACGTTTTTTTCAATTTACTTTATTTTGTTGAGCGTGTTTTTTTTTTTGTTTGCTTGGTAGTTTATGGTAGTTTTAAACACAAAGTGGGCAGGTACTAGTTTAAAAAAAAAATCTATAGTGTTTTATTTGGTCGAAGCCCAACCTCGATTGAATGTTATGACAAACATTTTGCAGGTACAAGTGGTTTGTTTTTAAAAAAAATCTTTTATGTTGATCGTGGCTTTTATTGACACAAATTTTACCTAAGCTTGGGCAGGTACGTGCAGTTTTTGAATTCCAGAATTTTATTGGTCAACATCCATCTTGAGAAAATGGTGGGAAAAGACCTGGTAAGGACCAACGAATTAAATCGTTATGTGGTTGGATGTGGATCACATGTGTACAATACTATATTACACATGTAGCGGTTATTTTGAATTCTGCAATCTTTAGTCCGTAACTTATATTGGCACAATACAGTAGATATATTGAACAATTATTCTTTTTTTTTTTTTTTTTTTTTAAATGTTAACAAATAACTAGACATGCTGACTTCAGGAGACCCATAGGACTCACTGCAGACTTTGGAACATGAAAGGTCTCTGCTATTTCAGGAAGCACAGGAGAATGATCATGATCATACTGTTTGTTTCTTTTCATGCTCTTCTTTTTTGTCACTTTTTTTCGTTGTCAACTCTCAGTATCTATATGCCTGCTCTTTTTGGGGGAACTTTCTTGAAGATGGCCAGTGACAACTATTACAAATAAACTGAAACAGTTGTGGATGAATGGGTAGAAAAGGCGATGCTCGATTCATGGGTCACCGGTTCCAATCTTGCCAGCAGTTGCTAAAAAGAGACTTTTTTTCTCTCCCTTGGAGCCAACTTTTGTGACGATTTTGAGTGTTTTTTTTAATGTGTGTGCGTGTGTGTGTGTGTGTGTGTGCGCGCGCGTGTTTGTGTGTGTGTGTGTATGTGTGCGCGCGCGTGCATGTGTGCAAGTGTGTGCGTGCATGTGTGTGTGTGGGTGTGTTTGTGTAAGTGTACGCGCGTGGATCTGTGGCCTAGAGGTGACACCCCTGTGTAGATGGTGAGAAGTTTTTTTTTTATTCAGTGAGTTATACAGTTACACTTTTAGTGTCACTGATCTTCTTAACTTGACTATAAAACGTGCGAAAAGTTTGGTGATGTAACTTTATGAGTAGGCTTGATGCCTTCATTGTCCGCAAAGCGCAAAGTGTTGCTGATTCACCACATACAAGGGTAGAAGGACTTAAACTAAGCCAAGGCTCGTCCTTCATTCCCTGCTGTGTTGATATTGATCTACACTCTTGTCATCAGTTATTAGGTCTAATGCAAGCGCTTTGATTTGTTTTTACAAGATATAGCGCGATATAAATTCCATGTATTATTATTATTATTACTACTACTACTACTACTACTACTACTACTACTACTACTACTACTACTACTACTACTACTATACTACTATACTACTACTATTATTGAATACACAGTTGTTGAAGCCAAGTTTCAAGTACGAGTCCCCCCGTTAGAACGCCCAGATTTTCCCATTCCTCTAAGCCATGAACGGTGGTCTTGGTACTAGTATTTCAGATGCGACGATAAGGTAGGATTCCGTATGCAAGACACACTTAGAGTATGTAAAAGGACACACGGCAACAAGAGAAATATCCTTGTCAAATTTTTCAGAAAAAACAATTCTCTTTGGGGAACAAATGCACGTGTAATAAAGTAAAAATAAAATGGGTGGCGGTGCTCTTGTGGCGATGCACTCTTGTGGCTATGCACTCTGCCCGCTGCAAAGCTGAATGAATTTTATACAGAGAAATTTGCTGTAACTAAAAGGAGTATACAATGCAATGCAACATAATACACTACAATGCATGCAACATAACACAATAAAATATTGTTCACAGGTTTAGATCTCAGTTTCTCCACAGGCCAGCATATTGAGAGCGGTGCCCATTTCCTCTCCCTCGCTGCTTTTACCCTAACTGACCCTAAAGATGGCAGGTAACCATTTACAGCTGGGTGAACTGGGGACTGAACTAAAGTCAAGGCTTTGTCTATGTCTATCTATCTCGTGTGCTAAGACTAGGGGCATTGGTGGAAGTTGAAAGTGCATGTGCACGCCAGCAAAAGGCAACATATTCCCCTTTGAACCATTCTGCTATCAATGAAACAGTCCAGTACCAGTCTTATCAAAATCAAGTTTGCAAAAGTGAAAACATCAATGAGAAGTCATTCTTTGAAACACATTTGAGTCTAAACTATGCTTTGTTTTCTTTTTCTTTGTTTTCAATATGTTGTACAGGATTTACAGAACAACTCTGATACATCAATCTCGCTGTTTTCGTCCGTTTTCAAAACAAGCAATGAAGTGGCTAACGCTTATTTTGTCAATGTAGTTTACTTTTCAGATCAGCAAAGGGAACAATAAACTGGAAATGGAAGCAGCAAGGAGTAACCTTTGGATAGCCTGCTGCCATTTGTTAGAGTCTATCTATCTATCTATCTATCTATCTATCTATCTATCTATCTATCTATCTATCTATCTATCTATCTATCTATCTATCTATCTATCTATCTATCTATCTATCTATCTATAGCAAGTCGCAGCAACAGTAATACCAGTGTAGTGTAGTGTAGTGTAGTGTAGTGTAGTGTAGTGTAGTGTAGTGTAGTGTAGTGTAGTGTAGTGTAGTGTAGCGTAGTGTAGTGTAGTGTAGTGTAGTGTAGTGCCGTTGGTATTATTGTCATTATCATCATTATTGTTATTGTCACTGTTTATGATGATGATGATGATGATGATGATGATGATGATGATGATGATGATGATGATGATGATGATGATTATAGTCGTCGTTTGTCATCATCATCATTATCATCATAATCAACATCATTGTCGTCGTCATCGTCATCATCTGTTATTAGTATCCTCCTCCTCCTCCTCATTGTTGTTATTATTATTATTATATTATTATTATTATTATTATTATTATTATTATTATTATTATTATTATTATTATATTTATTTTTTTAAAAATTATTATTATTATGAACCCCCACCCCTATAAACATTATTATTGCTTGTAATAATAATAATAATAATAATAATAATAGTAATAATAATAATAATAATAATAATAATAATAATAAAATAATAATTGTTGTTGTTATTATTATTATTATTATCATTATTTATTATTATTATTATTATTATTATTATTATTATTATTATTATTATTATTATTATTATCATCATCATCATCATCATCATTATCATTATCAACAGTAGTAGTAGTAGCAGCAGCAGCTGCAGTATAAGTAGTAGCACATAGCTGCAGCATTAACAGTAGCAGTGGCAGTAAGTAGTAACAGTAAGTAGTAGAAGATCCCTCCCATTTTGACGATGTTTATCTTTCTTCAGCCTGTCTCTTTCCCTTGATGAATGAAAGATTCTGAAACACTTTTTCAGTGGTGTGCACAGAAACATCATCTCATGACAACAAACCATTTGTAGCACTTACCGTCAGTTACACCTGCTTTGATAAAACTACCTGATAAGAAACTTCTACACCATAACGGTGAATAACTAATTTACAGAATATGAAACTTTCTATACAGCATTGACTTTATACAGTATGCAAGAATATGAACGAGTTTATAGAATGACGATGCCTATAGTTTGCAGCACATAATGCAGCCATCGAAAACGTGAAAAAGTGTTCTGTGTAACTATATATTTTATATATTTACATGATGAAAGGTGGGTGGGATTTTTTGTTTGCTTTTTTCAGTGTTTTTTTAAATCAACTTTTTTTTGGATAGAAATGTCCATTCCATGTGATTCTAGACAGGATTCAGTTAAAGATTGCAAGAATTAGTATTAAAAATTGCTCAGAAAAAAATATTTCTAGACGATTCTAGCTTAATGACAAAGTTTTAAACCTTTATGTTGTGTGTGTGTGTGTGTGTGTGTGTGTGTGTGTGTGTGTGTGTGTGTGTGTGTGTGTGTGTGTGTGTGTGTGTGTGTGTTGACTTCGTTAAAAATATAAATTTTGTTGGCTGCATGTGCAAGAATTGGTTGAATGCAAGCGCTTTGATTTGTTTTTGCAAGATATAGCGCTATATAAATTCCATTTATTATTATTATTATTATTATTATTATTATATATTATTATTATTATTATTATTATTATTATTATTATTATTATTATTATTAAAGCTATGTCATGGAACTAACTGTTGGTACAAACCATAATGATAAAGTTTTTGTCTCTTTTTTGTATCATTTTGAAACATTCCACTTGGTGTTTACATTCGCAAAGACTATAGCTGTATAGTATTTTTCCCATTTTCACCTGTATTGTTATCAAATTACCCTACGTTATTTAGCAAAAATGGGATTAAATCATTTGTAAATGAAGCTTTGGTAATCTTGGATTATCTCATTTGATTTTTAGGTGTGTTATTATTATATTATTTTTTTTTGGGGGGGGGGGGGGGGTAATCTACCTGCCACACCTTTGCCAAGGAAGAAGAACACAAAATGCTGCTGTATGCATATACCTTTATACAATAACAGATCCATGAGATTTGCCATGGTGCATTCAACCATTGCATGCATATACCCTTCATATATAGATACATCCAGATTTGCCATGGTGCATTTAACTTTATGCATGCATATGACCTCATTATATGGATCCATCATGGTTTAGTGTGATGCAATCAATGATATGCATGGATATGACCTCATATATGGATCCTCATGTTAGTGTGATGCATCAATGATATGCATGGGTAGACCTCTTATATGGATCCATCATGTTAGTGTGATGCAATCAATGATATGCATGATATGACCTCATTATATGGATCCATCATGGTTATGTGATGCAATCAGAATGCATGGATACTCATTATATGGATCCATCATGGTTTAGTGCGATGCATTCAACTTTATGCATGCACATGCCCTCATATAATAGATCCAACAAGGTCTAACATGATGCATTCAACGATATCCATGCATATACCCTCATAATTACATGGATCCATCAAAGTTTCCCCACGTGCATTTAACTTTATGCATGCACATGCCTCATATATAGATCCAACAAGGTCTAACATGATGCATTCAACGATATCCATGCATATACCCTCATAATTACATGGATCCATCATAGTTTCCCCACGTGCATTTAACTTTATGCATACACATGCCCTCATATATAGATCCAGCAAGGTCTGCCATGATGCATTCAACGATATACATGCATATATACCCTCGGAATTATTATCAATCCATCAAGGTTGTAATGGTGCATTGAATTATAATAGCATGTATATACCCTCGTACTTATATCAATCCATCAAGATTTGGTATTGGCATTGCACCCAAAGCTGTACAGATCTCTCCAATCAACAAGCCAGAAGTTGTGTGACCCGAACTCCTAAACGTTTTGCCTTTTTATTATACAGACACATTTGTTCATCACTTATCCTTTCCCTGCTTACTTTTTATACAATAGACATTTTTTGGCAGACTGGGTTTTTTTTTTGGTATACAAGAGTTGAAGTTCTACATGCTTTGAAGCAATGAACAATTTTTCTGTTGATTTCTTTGTGTTTAGCAGAGGAAATACCAAGGTGTGTGAAACAACGGTATTTACATGTGAAACGATTTCAAATTGATCAAATTGTGCATATTTCTTTCGCTTTGTTTGTCTAATTTTAGAGTACTGGAAGCAGTAACAGTTTTCTTTCTTTCTCTTCTTCTGTCTTTGGTTTAAATAGTTTTAGTTCAGTATATTGGGAATGAACATTGAAAACTAACAGTTCTTTTTTCCCCTTTTCTTTGCTTGCGGGGAAAGGGGGTTGTCCAAGGGGTGAATTTTTCAGGTGTATTTTGATCAGAGACCTATATGCAGTGAGGCAAACATGTTTTCAAAAATATCAGAGTGAGATAAACATGTTTATTATCTATATTTTACTAATTATTTATTCATAAGCATGATGTTAACTCCAGGAGAGTTTATTTATTCATTATTCTTTTTATGAGGATAATGGAATAGCATCTTGTGCTTTTAGCAGTCCGTGTGTATGAGTTTGTAAATCATTTGTTCCACCGCACACGAGCCACTCTTACGAAAGCGGAACAGATTACGTGTGCCATGTCCGTGCGTTTGCACAGGGGCTCGGTTAAAGTCTATTCGAAAGACTTTTGTGGAGATGGGGGTCAGCAACGATATTAATTCCGGGAGAAAAATCTCCTCAAATGGACTCAAAACCAGTCGTCAAATTGCCGGCAATGTCTGACCGTAACTATCAGTTCCCAGAGATAGAGAGGTAAACATGTTTCAAATATACTGAGAGAGGTAAGCATGTTTCAAAAGATATCTGCAGAGAGGCAAACATGTTTCAGAGATATATGCAGAAGTGAAACATGTTTCAAAGATATCTGCAGAGAGGCAAACATGTTTCAGAATGTATGCAGGGAGGTAAACATGTTTCAGAGCTAGAGAGGTAAACATGTTTCAAAATATTACGAGAGATAAACATGTTTCAAGAAATATCTTAGAGAGGTAAACATGTTTCAAAGATTATGCAGAGAGGTAAACATGTTTCAGAAATATATGCATAGAGGTAAACATGCTTCAGCACTGTCAGCCATTTTGCTGGATCTCCAGAAATCTCAGTGTGTTGTCATGCAGTGTTGGTCAGGGGTGTTTTGTGTTCAGTGCTGATAAAGAAAAACAGTTCAGTTCCGAGCTAAAAGCACAGATTATCGACACTAATTTACATCAAAATATTTTTTGTGCCAATTTTTTTCTTTACTCTGCCATGGTAGAAATTTGAGAATCTGAATCAGCAGAACTTGTGACTTTATTTTCATTTATTTTCATTATGAGCATTTCTGTATGAATGAAGAGGTCATGGAGTAAAAGGTGTTGAGATTGCAGACAAAGTGTGGAACATAATAATGGAATAAATGAATCACTGAATAAGATTAATACCAATATGTGAAGAGAGAACAAAGAACCCAAAGGCTTGCTAGAAACAAAGGCTCCTTTCAAGTAAACAAAACCTTCAAATGCTTTTTTCCACCATGGAACTGTGGTCTCAACTTCAGAATCACTTTGGTCTGAATCCAGTCCAATGTATTGAAAATGTTGTTTCACACATCCTTGCATGAAAGAGGGACTGCAGTTTTGGACCAAGCATTTGAACATAACATGATATTATTGTATTTGTTTCTGCATTACAAACCACCTGGCTACTTCTTCAGATTATGCTGAACAAAGGTAAAAGCGAACTTGAGTGACATTTCACCTATGCATGAGTGAATGATTAAGACTACCCAGAAAATACCAATGCACTGTATTTATGTCTTGAGCCTTAGGGAAACTAAGTATGAGTTTGTGCAAGTGTGCGATTTCAATGGAACAAAGGAGACAAGCCCTTAACGACTCACTTGTCAACTCTTTTGTTTCAATGTCCCTTGCTGACAAAACCTGACAGTATTAAGATGGCCATTTGGTCTATGTAGAGATTTCAATTATTTGACAAGGTTTGTTTTGCAATGCTTTTCCTTTGTTGGCGTTTGCTTGTTATTTTCGTTATCCAAGGTCATGGGTAAAGCCTTAATGAGCTAATTTAAAAAAAATCCTTTTCTATAGAGATTTGCAATTTAGAAAGATTACAGTCTGGATTTTTTTATTTTATAAATGTTATGACATATTTGACTATGTATCTGCAACATAAAGAATGCCAGTACAAGGGATATATAAATTTATGACATTTTTTTTGGGGAATATGGATACTACTACATTGACACTATTATTCAGGGGGAGACAAAGCCTGTCTACTCAGGAGCTGGTAACTGCCTGTATCGTTTTGCTTTACTGTACACTGTCAAAGTCAAAGTCAAACTTTTATCTTCACTTGGTACAATGAGCAAGCAGTGCAACTGCTTTTTTTTTTTTATAAAGCCACCCGTCTAAAAATAATGAAAAATAATGAAAATAACAACAACATTACTATAATTATATGCACACATAGAATGAAAATAACCACTGTTGTATGTTTGTGCTATAATATATTCATGACGGCTCTCTCTTCTTCACAGGGATAATTTTCACCTTTTTAATTCTTTCCTTTAGTGTGGTGTTTGTAAACGATTTGATGATTGCTTTATTTTTATGCTTTAGCTGTTTTATGTAGACTGTAACTGAAGTGGGATGCATTGGAAGACGATACAGACAATCCTACAAAATTGTGGTTTCTGAAGTAAAAGTTTGTTGCTTTTCTTTCATGAAAAAAGCACCCCCCCCCCCCCAGCTGATTGTTTTTATGTTAGGCTAAACCCCTTGACCCTTCGGCTTTTTAGCTCTTGCAGTTTTACACCAGCATAACTAAAGGCAGGGTCTTTATGTTAGGGTAGACCCCTATAACTTCGTTTTAGCCGTTTCACACCAGTACTAAAAGCAGGGTCTTTATGTTGGTAGACCCTATACACTTCCGCTTTCCCTTCACACCAGTTTAAACTAAAAGCAGGGTTCTGAAAGTACTCCAGCTGATTGTTTTTATGCTAGGGTAGACCCCTAGACACTGCAGGCTTTTAGCCCCTACAGTTTCACACCAGCATAACTAACAGCAAGTTCTAAAGGAACAGAACACCAATTTTACTTTTTCATGAATTGGGTTTATTTCAGCATCATTATTGTTCAGGGCTCATAAAATGATTTTCATTGGCTGGCATCCCATCAATTTAAAATAGTTTTGAAGCCATACACATGTTGGTTAAGGTCTCAACACACAGTGGTATTTGTGGACGTGTGCTTTCATGACGAGTTTTGCTGCTTTTTTAACACCAGAATGGATAAATACTTTTCCCCCTTTGGATTTAAACATGCCTACAGTGACATACCACTGAATTTTTCTCTTTTTTTTGGGGGGGGGGGGGGGGGATCATGTCTGTTGATTTCCGTATATTTTAGAAGATTTTGTAATCTGTTGCAATGTTATATATTCATATTGTTATTTTACAAGCAAAGTTATTTCATTTTTTCAACCATACAATTTTGTTGTTTTCTTCTTTCGACATAGCGATGGAATATGCCAAGGTGAGATATTGTTTTCTTATTGTAGTTTTTGTTGTAGATTCTTTTTCGTGTATTTACCGAAGTCGTTTTTCAAACTTTTACATTTTGATTTTATTCCTACATAACTACGAACGATCATCTTTACCTAGAGAGAGAGAGAGAGAGGAGAGAGAGAGAGAGAGAGAGAGAGAGAGAGAGAGAGAGAGAGAGAGGGGAGGAGGGTGTTGTGTGTGTGTGTGTGTGTGTGTGTGTGTGTGTTGTGTGTGTGTGTGTGTGTGTGTGTGTGTGTGTGTAGCCCGAGCTTGATTTTTGAATACCTGACATATGCAGATAATATGGCATCAATTATTTTTCCTGAGAAATATTTTCGATGCAAAACAAAGCTATGTTTACTTTATGTCTACTGTCCTCTGATAACAGAAAAGGTTCACACACCACACTTAACCAGAACACACTCACAGGCAGAAAAAGGATTGAAGGCCTGGATTTTAAAACAAAATCTTTTTTGATGGCGACATTATATTCAGGTATTAGGGGCACGATAATTATGATGTCTTGTAGTTCATGCTCACCTCAGAAGAGGAGGTGCAATAATTATGATGTCTTGTAGTTCATGCTCACCACAGAAGAGGAGGTGCAATAATTATGATGTCCTGTAGTTCATGCTCACCACAGAAGAGGAGGTGCTGAACGAAACAAGCCTGCTCACTGTATTATTTTAATCAAACCAAAACGTGCTGGTGCTTCTAGCAAGGAATACCGTTTGTGTGTGTGTGTGTGTGTTGTGTGTGTGTGTGTGTGTGTGTGTGTGTGTGTGTGTGTGTGTGTGTGTGTGTGTGTGTGGCGCGCTTGTGTGTGTAGAAATAGTAGTAGAAGTAGAAGTAGTAGCAGTAGCAGTAGTAGTAGTAGTAGTAGTAGAAGTAGTGAGTAGTAGTAGTAGTAGTAGTAGTAGTAGTAGTAGTAGTAGTAGTAGTAGTAGTAGAGGAGGAGGAGGAGGAGGAGGAGGAGGAGCAGCAGCAGCAGCAGCAGCAGCAGCAGCAGTAGTAGTAGTAGTAGTAGTAGTATAGTAGTAGTAGTAGTGTAGCAGTAGCAGTAGTAGTAGTATAGTAGTAGTAGTAGTAGCAGCAGCAGCAGCAGCAGCAGCAGCAGCAGCAGCAGTAGTAATAGTAGTAGTAATAGTAGTAGCAGTAGCAGCAGCAGCAGCAGCAGCAGCAGCAGCAGCAGCAGCAGTCAGTAGTAGTAGTAGTAGTAGTGGTAGTAGTAGTAGTAGTAAAAGAACATACATGGTACCTATACATGTTGTGTGTCTTGAGTGCACCGCTGTCTTACCAACTATATATTAATTATCCTCTTCGAAATTCTGCTTACTGAAAATCGACTAAGTCTATTCCCTTTACCCTTGTTTTTGTTGTCAAATCATCTCTCTCACGGCAGGGGCGTTTTCAATGGAGCAGCAAACTATTTTTTGTTTTTTTGCCACAGGTTTGATTTACTGATATATGACATGACAATAGCTCTGTGAAGAGAGAGAGAGAGGAGAGCGAGAGAGGAGAGAGAGAGAGAGAGAGAGAGAGAGAGAGGAGAGAGAGGAGGAGAGAGAGAGAGAGAGGGGGAGCAGGATGGGAGAGAGAGAGGTGAGAGAGAGAGAGAGAGAGAGAGAGGGGGGGGGAGGGAGACAGAGAGAGAAGTGAGGGGAGGGAGAGAGAGGGTGAGAGAGAGGGTGTGAGAGAGGGGAGAGGAGAGAGAGAGAAGAGAGAGAGAGAGAGGGAGGAGAGAGAGAGAGAGGGAGAGAGAGAGGAGAGAGAGGGAGAGAGAGAGAGAGAGGAGGAGAGAAGAGAGAGGAGAGAGAGAGGAGAGAGAGAGGAGAGAGAGGAGAGAGAAGGGAGAGAGAGGGGAGAGGGAGAGAGAGAGAAGAGAGGAGGGAGAGGGGAGAGGGGGGAGGAGAGAAGAAGGAGAGAGAGAGGGGGGGAGAGAGAGGGGGGAGAGGGGGAAGAGACGCACAGAGAGAGAGGAGGGGGAGGAGGGAGAGAGAGGGAGGAGAGGAGAGGGAGAGAGAGAGAGGAGAGAGAGAGAGAGAGAGAGAGAGAGGAGAGAGAGAGAGAGAGAAGAGAGAGAGAGAGAGAGAGAGAGAGAGAGAGGAGAGAGATTTAGAGAGAGATTAACCCCCCCACCCCCCCCCCCCCAACAAAACCCCCAAACAAATAAAAAACAATAAACAAACAACAACAAAGTACGTAATTCTTCAACTTTGCGTTAATAAATGGTGCAGTTATTTCTTCCTATCTTTTACTCTGTTAAAAATTATTGTAACCATTTTAGCCTGAGGCGCGCGGCACCATGTATCCAAAATGTCAGAAAATTATTTTTAAAAGGTGAGTTGAAAAAAAGCATCAAGCAACATTCCACTCGGATTTCTACAGCACAGAAGGCCAACTATTTTGGTGTGTTTTTTTTGTTTATTTTTCACTACTGTGTTGTCGACTGAGGATTCATTTCAAAATTGGGTCAACTTTAATGTTGTTATGCCTGTCTGTCACCATTAAAATATTTCATACACATCTCGTATTCTGTTGTTTTGTTTGATTGTGTGGGATTCGTTCTTGGTAATGTGACTGCCCTGTGATTGTTGTTTTTTTTTCTCACATGGACAAAAATAAAACCGAAAATACTCGAAGGATATTTGTATATTTGTATATTTTTGCCAGGGGAATTATTTCGAATACAAACGTTCACATTTTTTTTTCTTTTGAGTCATACAGTAGACACATAATTTATTCAAATTCTGCAGAATCCTTCAAACTGTTTTCAAAGTATATGACCTACCTCAGTAAATATTTTGCCAGCAGAAATGATTTCGTGAACACTGTTTTGTCTTTATATTTATTTATTTATGCCCATACCTGGCGCAACGGAAACAACGCAAGGGTTTACATCATATTGTATTTCTGATCATTTCGACATTTTTGATGGACTATTGAAATCGTGAAGATGACACGGCTGTATAGTTATTTTACCTATCGTTATTTGAGAGAAAATAATTGTATCGTATGTGCTCTCCCCCCCCTCTCTCTGTTTATTGTTCGTGGTTAGTGTGTGTGTGTGTGTGTGTGTGTGTGTGTGTGTGTGTGTGTGTGTGTGTGTGTGTGTGTGTGTGTTCATTTTTTGTTAAAAATATTTTATTTCAAGGATAATATATAGCCACTTAAGTGTGCTTTTCTTTGCATCCAGTCCCCGTGTGCATGTGTTTTTGTAATTGTTTTCATCCGTACCCACTAGCACACAAGTACATCGGCCAACACTTCCGATAGGTGGAACAGGTTTTAAGATGCGCGAAATAATTATAGTCTGCGTTCGTGCGAAATAATTATAGTCTGATTACAGTCTGTGTTCGTGCGAAATAATTATAGTGTGCGTGAATAATTACACGGGATCTTGGTTTTTAGTCATCTGAAAGACACGTGTGTCAATGTCAAAGTCAAATTTTTATATCCGAATGGTACATTGGGTAAGCATATGCATGTGTGTGTATGTGCGTGTGTGCGTGCGTGCGTGCGTGCGTGTGTGTGGTGCTGTGCGTGTGGTGTGTGTGGTGCGTGGTGTGTGTGTGTGTGTGTGTGTGTTTGTGTAAAACGTGAAGTGTGCACACAGAGGCCCTCACATGAGGGTGACTGCAGAATGCTGTGTACAGGTCTTCAGGTGCACAGCTGGGCTGAAGTTCATGCTTAATCTCATCTAGTGCTGGGACAAAACATGGCATATTATATCACAGCAGGTCTGCTTCCTATTTCTTACCCATTCCGTTGTCCCAAAATGATTAAAAAACCAGAATAAATAGTTTGAAATTTTATAACTCACCGGCATGAAACGGTATAATGTGCATATTGCCGGAACGTGTATTGATGGGTTTTTTTTTTTCTTTTTAAACCACTGATTTCAAACAAGATTTGTGAATGTATGATTATGTTTTAGTTGGATTTTTCCACGGCCTTTGACGTGTACCATGCAGTTCTGATTTTACTTTGACCCATCCCAGCTGTAATGACTTGGAGCAAAACACAGCTATCTCAGGAGTGTATATGTAGACAATCATATTTACCTTAAACATAACCGGCACACTGATGTATGGTGAAGCTTCATTATTATTATATTATCATTATTCATTATCATTTATCTATTTTATTATTATTATTATTAATTATTATTATTTTGTATCCAAGGCTATGACGATGTTTCCCGTAACAAAGACCCTACTAGATTAAGGCAGCTAGCATAATAGATGAGCTAAGCACACTCACGAGTATTGTCAATCCATTCCTTCAATCTCGACAGAACATTGTGGGTCTCATAGACTTCTTTATCTTCATGAAAAAAAAAAAGAACTAATTTCAATCAGAGTCGCTTGAAACTTTACGCTTCTTCGAATTCATCATGACTACTGGTGTTTGTTCATAAAGGAATAAAGGAATAAATGTTACTTTTGGCACCCATATTCCTCCTCTGGGAACAGAACAGCTCCGTGGTCAGAGCACTCATTTCACCAATCTTTAAGATTAAGCAGCATCGAGCATGGTTACCAAGTGGATGGGTGACCGCTTGGCACCTTGGCTTCAGTACAGTCTGCAAGTTCACCAAGCTTTAAATGGGTACCTACCCTCTTTAGGGTCAGGGAAGGTAAAGCAGTGATGGAGAGGAGATGGGCGCCACCCTTGATATGCTGGCCCCCTGGAGAAGTGGGGTCTTTGACATTTTGCTCCCCTACGAACACATACGGTATAGGACACCTTTATTCCTCCTCTATGGGGTCAGACCCAGCTTATTATAGTTTTGAAAGAAAAACAATCTTAATGCCTAGCATCTCCAAAGCATGGCCCTTACAGAGTCCTACAGTCTGTAAAGATCAAGAAGGTTCATCAATACTCACTGCATGTTGGACAGATTTAAACCATTGGAAGCATCCTTTTCAAGTTCATGACTCCAAAAGGTAGGCACAGTAGCAAGTCACACCAGGTCATCTCAAGCTGAAACTACAACTACAACCCTCTGCTCCGGCACTGTTCCCCAAATAGCTGGCCATGGTACTGGACAACCCAACCCTTAGGACTTGGTGGGAAAACGCCAAAGTACTGGGAGAGTCAAGGCTGGTTTATTTCTGACACTAAAGGCTTACAGATAGAGAGAAAACCAACCCGGCCTTATTGTTTTAGCCCTCTTGTTCTTGGGCAGGCCTGGTCCTGTTGCTTTACTCACTCACTCACTCACTCACTCAGTCCCATGTCCTAAAGGACGTAGGGGGGGACATGAGAGAAGACGCAACAGAGATCTTTTTCCATGCTTCACGATCCTGTGTGGCTAGTAGGAGGTGTTGCAGGGTTGGGCGGTCCAGTCTTTGATGTTGTCAACCCATGATTTCTTTTGGCGGCCTCTTCTTTTTTGCCTCTTGCCCTCGACTGTTCCTTGCAGATGGTTTTTGCTAGGGTGTTGTGTCTTGTGGTGTGACCAAACCACATCAGCTTTCTCCTCTTTATGGTGGAGAGCAAGGCTCTTGGGGGCCCACACGCTTTTGATTTCTTCTTTCACATAGTTATTGGTCTTGTGCTATTTTCGGGGTGGCCCCTGGCGCTTAAGTGGGATGACCGTCTGTTACAGTCCCTAAATCCGAGTATTTCTGATGGGACTCTATTACAATCTCAACTCAACAAGCCTTATTGTTTTGAAGTTGGGGGTACGGGTGGGGGGTTCTGACACACGGGGACTGGATGTAAAAAAGCACATGAATGCTTATTCCATTATCCTCGATGTAAAAGATTAGATAAAGATAAAGTTTAAAAAACCAGCAGAAATTAAATGTTGTTGATTATTAACACACACACACACACACACAACACACACACACACACACACACACACACACACACCACACAATACCAAATGTTCACAACACACACACACACACACACACACACACACACACACACACACACACACACACACACACACACACACACACACACACACACACACACCACACACACACACACACACACACACACACACACACACACACACACACACACACACACACACACACACACACACACACACACACGAATGTATCCAAGATTGCTAACACAAGTTAAGTTTTCATTTCCAAACAACTTGGTATTTTGTGAAGTGAGAGCCACCTCTTTTTAGATCAGTTTGGTCCCTAATAGTTAAAATTTTTTTTTTATGCTAGCAAATAAGCACATGTGTATTAGAGGCCGCCAAAAGAAATCATGGGTTGACAACATCAAAGACTGGACTGCCCAACCCCTGCAACACCTCCTACTAGCCACACAGGATCGCGAAGCATGGAAAAAGATCTCTGTTGCGTCTTCTCTCATGTCCCCCCTACGTCCTTTGGGGCATGGGACTGAGTGTGTGAGTGAGTGAGTATTAGCATTCCTGAATATT
>CM060345.1:17270376-17275376 GCA_030674155.1 Stramonita haemastoma | reverse complement strand
GGGAGGGTAAAATAAAGTTGTGTTTTTTCAATCAGAAGCACTTTTACTTGGAACATAGTCACTGAGCTTTTATAAGTATGGGCCTTTCTGCAATTCCAAAGATAGTATTTTAATCACAAGAAATCTAACTGTGATTTGTTTTGTTACGTGTTTTTTTCTTAATAATGGGCAATTTCTACCTAAAAGATTGAAATGGAACCATAAATGTTTGATTAAAAAAATGCTTGTGTAAACAATCATACAACCGGTACTACAAAACGAGGGAGTACAAGATGTACTTTTCTGGGCACTGATTTGTGTGTATCTTATTACTGCTGCGAGGCATTAGTGTTGATTTATTTTCCCACTCTTTAAACACAATGAATCGAGAGCTAGAAGATATCTCTACAAACAAATATCCAGAAACCAAAAAAGGCTTTTGCTCAGTTTTAGGAGAGGTATTATCTTGCTAAGTTTGAGCAACATTTGCCTGAAACATTCGTTCTGTTGAGTTTTCACAGAGAAAGCATTTGACAAAGTTAGATCAACCCTTGTAGGATCAGGTTCATCCCCTGAGTTTAAGCAGGCCATCAGTTTGCAAAGAAAGATGAGCACATTACTTAAAAAACAAAGAAGACCATCGCCCTGAGGCTAAACATGACTGCTTTTGCCATTAAGACAAAGGTGACCATCACCTTGAGGCAAAAACATGACTGCTTTTTGCCATTAAGACAAAGGTGACCATCACCTTGAGGTCGAAACATGACTGCTTATTGCCATTAAGACAAAGGTGACCATCACCCTATAGTGACAGCACTGACTTTGAAAAAAGGACAGATACTTGAGGGATAATGGTAAGCCCAGGAACTGACCTGCACAGAATAAACAACGTGAGAAGTTCCACCTAGTCCACATCAACATGCTGAGTTATTAACAAAAAATATATAATGAGTATCTTGCAACAACCCCCCCCCCCCCCAACCACTTGTTTTAAACAGTAACTTGTTTAAAAAAAGAGAAACTGGTTATAAAGAGATAGTCTTTTTTATAAAAAATCCCAGAAATTGAGCTAAAAAGGAGGTAGACCTGTCTTATAAATTGACAAAAAGTGAACGCCTCAAAAAGAAAGAACAACATTATATATATATTATCAAAAGTTTGTCTGCTGAGTTTACAAAAAAATGTAAAGTTTTTAAAATGTCAACAAAAGGATATCTACCCAATCCCTGTTATTCACTGAGTTTCTGAGGCAAACAAATATCTTGCAAATATTCAACACATAATAATGATATATGGAATTTTTTGTAGCAAATTTGTATACAAATGTTCAGCATATGATAAATAAAAAATAGGAATATACCCTATGAATTGACAAAAACATAGCAAGCTTCAGAAAAGAGATTGGCATCTAAAGCATAGTGTGAGCCAAGCTGATCTAGACATTCCTTCCAATTTGACCAAACAAAGTTACAGGTCTTCTAATTGGGATTATAATTATGGAACCTTAAAGGGAAAGACCAACACTGAATATAGGTAATGTAGGAGTACCCAAGAACTTAAAAAGAAAACATCTCTTTCCAAAAAAGACCAATACTGATTCAAAATTTTTTTTCAAAGTTAACTCTAGGTATTTTTGCAGTTTATGCAGAGTATACACGCAGAAAACATCTTGGGAAAAACTCCTGAAATCTAAGTATCATCAGCTGAATTTATAAAAACATATTTACCGTCTTGTGAGGAAAAACAACGTTAGAGTAAAGGATGATGTGGATCTACTCCCAGAATTGACAAGACCTTAAGCCATGCAGAGAACCACTAAGGACAGACTGAACATGTGGACTTGTTCACTAACTTGACAACACCAGTTAAATAGATTTTTTTTAAAGGGCCATTATTTGTATATTTTGTATTTTGTGCCAATTTATGTCACAGCAGATTTCTCTGCCTGAAATTCGGGCTGCTCTCCTGGGGGAGGCATGTGGCCACAAGTGCAGCCCTACCCATTTTGTTTTATACTTTTCCTGCATGCGACTGTATTTTGTTTGAGTGGTGTTGTAATGCAGACCTACCACACAGTTGCCAACAAGGGATTACTTTGTGAAGACAGATCCACACAAGAAAATAAGGGGAACCTGCCTGCCAAGAGGATAGTAAGCTCATTCCTGCTTTCCACAGGACTAATGAGTGAGTGCTGATTCACTGTAGGCCTGTCTATATCTGCTTATATCTATAGCCTTAAGTTTACAAGGACTACTGCTAGTCTTGCAATAGATATCAAGACCTGTAGAAATGATATATTATATAGACCTTTCATGGATTTACCATAAGCAAACTACTTGCGAAAAAAAATCCAAGCTCGGCATAAAACTGGTCACAGGTAGACAACTAATGCTAAAGTTACAATAAGCAGACAACTTTCATACCAAATAAATCCTGAATCTGCCTGCCCGTGATACTTTAGATATATCCCTGAATTAACTACAACTAAAGAAACTTGTAAAGAAATAACACACCTAAATATTCACAGGCAGCAATACAGTTCAGGTGACAACATCATTTTTTTTGCATCTGATTGATTGTTTCCCAGTAACCTTCATCAGTGCACCTTGGTTGAATAAAACCTAATTATGGGGCTCACAGAATATTTTATAACATGATTTTTTGTAAAATACCAGTATCCAACAGCCAAAATTACTGGACAAAGCAAAGCATGAACTGATTTTGGCATTGCCCAGAACATCCTCTTTCCCCCAAGCTAAGGTTAATTAATTGAGCATGGTTAGAGCTTTGGTTTCAGTATAGCCCTAGTTCACCCAGCTGTAAATGGATATCTGCCCTCTTTAGGGACAGTAAAGGTAAAGCACAAGGGAGAGGAGATGGGCCCGCACCTCCATATGTTGGCCCCTAGGAAAGGTGAGGTCTCTGACACCTCGATCTCCAAGGACAGCATAGGCTATGGGAACAACTTTACCTTTTTATACAGGAGTGAATGTGTTTCTGGTTTCCTGATCTCGTTTTGCAGTAGTATTTTGTGTGGGAATGAAAACCCTTTGCTTAAGTTTTGTTATATTTACTTATTTATTTATTCTTTTATATCGAGTATAATGGAATAAGCACTCATGTGCTTTTTTTTTTACATCCAGCTCCCGTGTATAAGCAGTTTGGTAAATCTTGTCATCTGCTCTGACCGCAAACAATGGCAAAAGAAAAGATAGAAAAGATTTGTATGTATGTATGTATGTATGTATGTATGTATGTATGTAGTTGTATGTATGTATGATGTTGTTGTATGTATGTATGTTGTGTGTGTGTGTTGTGTGTGTGTGTGTGGGGGGGAATGTTAATTGTTTGTTTGTTTACTTATTTGTTTTTAAAGGAAAATGACCTTCCTGAGGTGATAATGTTTCTCTAACCTGCCTAGTCCTGCTATCTAGCTTCCTGCAGCCCCTGATTGCTGTGAGCTTCTTCCTACAAAAGGTAATGCGCGCATTTCATGCATTTCACGCATTTCACGCATGTTGATCAGAACAGAAAATATGTTGAAATTTGTTTTCTAGATTGTCTCAAGTTGTTGTGCAATTAGCTGACTTAAATACTGCAAGAAACTTTTTCTTTGTTATAAATTTTGCTTCTTTCTGATGTTCACCCCTTCCTCCCTAAACCCCCCAAAGAAGAGCAAGGTAATAAATGTTGTTCAAATTGCTCTCTCTCTACCACAGGTTAAGTGAAGTGTGCACAAGGTATTATGTGACAACACATGAATGATGGGGTTTCATGAAAGCACTTGTGGGTGGGTGGGAGGGTGAGGAGGGGGGGGGGGGGGGTGGTCAGTCATACAGCCCTACAACTGGTCAAGCTATACTCTTTGAGTCACAAATCTGACCCATTTTCCTGAAGTGTCAATGGTCAAAGCTTGCTGTTTATTGTCATGTTCAAACCCGAAACCAACAAAAAAGTGGTGTCATCAACATGGTTCTTCACTAAAAAAAAAAAAAAAGAAGGAACTCTGATCATAGCAGCTTTATATTCACATCCCTGATGTCCAGGTAAGTGTGACGTCATAAGTCATATCCATATTCCTACCCCTTCCGTAAGGGAGAAAAAAAAAGCTTACAACTGCTGAAGAAAATGCAGAATTGAATAAATGTAGGTTTTTTCAGTGTGAAGGGGACAAAACTTATATACAGTTTTGTTGCCCTGAAAGCACTAGAACAAAGGACTCTGAAAAACTGTAGACTTGCCATATAACGTCACATCTCACCTGATTTGTGGAGGACTGAACATAGTGCTGATCAGAAGCAGACAGACTGATTGCAACCTCAGGAACTGACCCAAAGGCAGGGCCTGGTCTGCTTGTGGCCTTACGGCAGCCTGTCATTGGTGGTTCCCTCTGAGTTAGAGGTGTTGGGAGTTTTGATGCAGTGAGTGGGAATATGTTTGGTAAAGTGGCGGAGTAAACGTGAGTGACATCATGAGTGAGGATGGGGGGGGGGGGGGGGAGGGGTTATTTCCAAATTAAGAACAACAAAGCAGAACGATGGAAAAGAACAAAAGAAGAACAAAGAAAAATGAAAGGAAAAAAAAAGAAAGGAAGGAGGAAATCAAACACACATACTGAAATACACAAAGAGAGAAAGGAGGAAAAAGTCAGGAGACACAAAAAAGAAACATAATGGAAGAGAGAGAGAGAGAGAGAGAGAGAGAGAGAAGAAGAGAGGAGAGAGAGGGAGAGGGGAGGAGAGAGAGAGAGAGAGAGAGGAGAGGAGAGGAGAGAGAGAGAGAGAGACGAAGAGAGAGAGAGAGAGAGAGAGAGAGAGATCACAGAAACTCGGAGATAATATTATCCTGCCTGCATTATACTTCTATTTGTTTGCAAGCCCTAAAGCAGACTATGTCCAATGTGCCATGCATGCTTTACCTCTGTTTATTTGTAAGAACGTTCCATAACAAGGTGCACTGCATTTATCCTGTTACTTTATGCTGTGCCTTTTCCCTGTGTGTCCTCCTCAATCCAGCAATTT
>CM060345.1:17217876-17260376 GCA_030674155.1 Stramonita haemastoma | reverse complement strand
TGATCGGTTAGAGATTTGGCATTGTTGAGAATGTGAGGATGGCAATTGATCGTAGAGATTTGCATTGTGATGCAGGTGATATATTGATCAGTTAGATTTGGCATTGGTTGAGAATGGCAGGAGTTAGTGATAGGTTATTCGTGATGCATGTTTAGAGATTTGGCATTGCTTGAGAATGGCAGTAAGTATTGGTAAAGGATCGCAGTAAATGATGGATATTTGACCGGTGGTATTTGGTAATGGTTGAAATTTGGTAAGTATGGACAGAGATTTGGTAAATTTGTGATCAAACCTTGGCAAAACATAGCTCAAAACGAAAATGTTCTGTAATTAACTCGCATTGGTCCATATAACAGTGGTCCCAGTTATTGATCTATTGAGATCTGTGCTGCACTTTTATGTTGATTTATATTTTGTGGTGAATAGTTCTATGGTGTGATGTAAAATGAAGTGGTTATAGACCCTGACTTGAGCAGTTATCTGACATTACCTTATCCTGGCATCATCCTTGAAATGACAGGCATGATGTGTTTGTTTCAGCCCAAGTATATAATTATCCACCTGACATATTAAGTCAATATTATCACCATCATGTATGAAACTGAGTGATGTATTGGTTCTTTGAAAATCTTTATTATACAACCACCTTATTCTGATATACCACGTGCTGTCTGTGTTGAAAACATGATACATGTACGTCTTTTCAGTGCGTAGCTCTACAATAATTATTATATATTATAACTTATCTGCAAATTATACCCTGTGCAGCAGACATGACTGCAATACACACTCATTTTATTTTTCAAAGCTTCCTGTGGTTTGAAATGGTAAAACTTGTGGCCTTTCTCTGTGCACTTTTGGGTATATTGTTTCTTGGACTTATTTACCTGGTCAGTCGACAACACTCACAGACAAACAATCTGTTGTCAAAATTTTTGATAACATCCTATCAATTTCCTTTTGCAACAACACAAATGATCTCGTTTATTCCTTTTTTCGTTGCAGTTTCATTTTGGTTTTTACAATGCATGTGATGATATTTCAATGTCACTTTTTTTTTTGTTGAGGGAAAAAAACTATCTGCAAGCTATTTATCTATTTTTCTATATTGAAGTTTGCTTCATTATGCTTTTTGCCTCGTAATGTCGTGTTTTATATAGCAATTATTGATGAATTTTGGATGCATTGACGAAAGGTACGCGCCTCATAATTATTAAGGGAGCTATAAGGATTACTGAATGTTTGAAAACATCTCCATTTTCTGCTTGTATCTGAAAAAAGGAAATAATTTTTTTTATGGTTTTAGCTCTCGTTTGATTTGATTTCCTTCCATCAACTCATTTTTAAAAACACCTGGTAGCCATGCAGGACTTACTTTTGCATTGATGTTGGTATATAGATTTTCAAGATTGTACTTTGAACATTTTGGTATATATATCATAATTCTTCGAAAAAAAAGTGCTGTTCCACCTACTTATAAACAGGCAAACAGTGTGGTGCACAAGATCTACATCAAGAATGATTTTATATATATATATATATAAAAATTTTTTATGATATCGATAAATGTGCTATGGATGGATGGTATGGATGGATGGATGGGATGGGTGGATGGATGTTGTTGCCTTTGTAACTACAAGAAACATTGTGCCCCTCTTGTTTTTTCTAGCTTTCTGGTTTTAGTTTGTTTTGTTTGCAGTGTTTGGGTTGTTTTGCTTATTTACCTTTGCATTGACTTCATGGCATTGCTTTTTATTCCCATTTTAAAAAAATATTTGTGACAGGAAAATCTTTTCTTGGCTGTACATGTTTTTCATGTACAATTGTTTTGTTTTGATGTGTTATACATATTTGTTGCTAATTTTTTCATAGCTAATTGGTAAGTAACTTTATATCTATTTATATATATGAGACATTAACACTAATTTTATTTTTTAGTTTGTGTGTGTGAAGAAAATCTGGATACCTTGTTTTTGTCATTGAAAAAAAAATCGTTTATCATTAATTATGTTTGCTAATATACTTGTAAATGTTGTGTCAAATTTCAGTATTCCTATTACGGTCTTTTTAACACCTTGAAGAATTCTATCAGTGCGCCTAGACACCAGACGGGTATTCGCTGAAAGGGACTAGATGATATGAGATTATCTGCCAGAAGTTCATTACCAAATTCTCCAACGATTACAACAGCCACTTCATGTTCTGGCTTGATCTTATTGATACCTGTCATGTCTATATTATCATTATCTGACCAACTATTCTTTGTGCAATGCCTGTATCTGATGTCAATGGAAATATGTTTTCATTCGTTTATTATCATCATTATTATTATTATTATTATTATTATTATTATTATTATTATTATTATTATTATTATTATTATTATTATTATATTTTTTATTTAATTTATTAATTTATTTATTTATTATTTTGAAAATGGAGAACGGACAGGTTTTTATGTTTCATATTACCACAAGAAGTGTCGAAAGTTATTCTTTTGCTGTTATATGTAACTATATCTCTGGGTAAGATCACAAGTAATGTCAAATGCTATTGTTATGAACATAACTCGATCTCTATTAACGATGTGAAGATATCATGATTGCGTGAATTTTTTTGTTTTGTTTTTGCTTTTGTAGGAAAATAAATCGGGGGGGGGGGGGGGGGGGGGGGGGGGGGTGAGGGGGGCATTTCTGTACAGCATGATCTTCTACCATGGTATCATACCTTGCAGTAGTCAGATAGGTTTAAAAAAGTGAATGTTGGGGAATTGACTATAATGGATGAATGTCAGCAGTTATTACCCCTCGCCTCCCCCCCCCTCCCCTATTTTCTTGATTTTGCCTGCCTGTTGAAACAAAAGCATATAAAAAGTGGTATAATACAAACTGGTTACAACATGAACATTTAATACGTAAAAAAAAAATCCTATATTTTAGTAAATTTCTGGCTTTTGGTTTTTGAATTACTGTTTTGTTTTTACATTTTCTGTTGTTTTTTGGTTGTATCAGTTTTCCTAGGTTGAAAGCCCTGAGTTTCACCACTTATATCGGGTAGGATTTTTGTGCTTGCAACCGTTTTTGTTATTTGTTGTTTTTGATTGTATCATTTGTGGCGCTCCACCACGAAATGAGTCGCTTAGCACATTACCCAATTTTGCGCTAGGAGCCTTTAAAGGCAGGTGGGGGTCAAATTGTCAATTTTGAGATTTTGATTGATTATTAAACTAGATCTGTTTCTTTACATTATAATGAAATATCAAGGCATAATTTTTATTCCTTTTGCTTTTAAATGTGTTTTGAAAATACCAAAGCCTCATTCTGACAACCTGTTACTGAAATAAACTTGCGCGTTTCTCATTTTGTCACATCCTGCAGCTATCATTTCAATTTGTAATAATGTTGTACAGAATTGTCCGATTTTCAATCTGTTTTTTTGTATTTGATAGCCACTTTATTGCACATTAATAACATGTCAATGACTAAAAATTGACTCCATGTGCACTCCGTCTCATTATGTGGTGGAGCGTCACATTTTTCCTAAGTTGGAGCCCCGAGTTCACCACTAGACTAGCACTGGTAGGATTGTTGTGTATGCAGCGTTTTCGCCCACCATTATGGTAGCTTACATTCCCACTCTAAGGTAATTTCTAAACACGACACCAGTGTGCATGAAAGGTAAAGGGTAATGGGGAAGGTAAAGGTATCCCATAACCTATGTGGTCGGAGGGAAGTGAGGCATCAGAGGCCTCAGCTTCTCTAGGGGCCAGCATGTTGAGGGCGGCGCCCATCTCCTCTCTCCCTCGCTGCTTTACCTTCCATGACCCTAAAGAGGGCAGGTACCTATTTACAGTTGGGTGAACTGGGGGACTCTACTGAAGCCAAGGTGCGCAATTATGGTCACCCATCCACTTGGTAACCACGCTCAATGCTGCTTAAGCTTAGCTTTGGGGACAGCGAGTGCTCTGACCACTGAGCTATCCCGCCCCTAGTGTGCATGTGCTCTATATTAATTGTTTTTGTCATTCGCTCTTAACTGGCAAGAGTGGCCTATTTTTCCAAAAGGCAGAACGGGTTTTGAGGTGTGTGCGAGATGTTCTGCGTATGTTGGCATAATTATAGGACCTCGGCTGGGAGCTTCATCTGAAGGACGTTCCGGGGGAGTGGAGTCAGTACTGCTATAACACTAGCCTCTCAGTGCCTGTTTGAACCTAGACCCGATCCCTGGCTGTCGAATTGCAGCGCAACAACGCTCTAACCACTAGTATAGCCGTCCACCCCCTCCCCACTCACCACACACACACCACACACACACACACACACACACACACACACACACACACACACACACACACTCACACACCCCCATTCTTTATGTTTTAATTCTCTATAAGATATTGATTGAACTGAAATATTTATGGGGCTTACAGTTTTTGCAGGACTATTATTTTAGTCCACTTTTTTTGCTAGCAGTCCTGCGAGTGCATTTGGATGGATTTTTATATATTTTTTAATCTTCTTTTCGTTGTGAAGTGTAAGCTATGCCCCTACTCGCTGTATTTTTACAAAGTGGCTTCTAAGCTCGGGGAGTTTTACTGGAAAGAAAAGGATCGATGATTACTGTTTGATGTCATTGTAATTAAGGCTGTCCGGATACAAATAAAGGGACAATATTTCCATGTAGGCTTCTTCATAGGTTTTTAAGACAGCTTCTTATTTTTTTGTCTCGTAAAGTTTGGATTGCAAATGGGTAAATTTGTTCGTTTTTTTGGGGTGGGTGGGTGGGTGTTTTTTTTTTTTTTTTTTTTGGGGGGGGGGGGGTAATATGTTATTTTACATGACGAGTTATTATTATATAGTTTTCTGTAGCCATCGAACATACAATGTTGTGTGTGTGTGTGCTTGCACGACTTTATTCCAACACAAATGTTTTGAGAACATTTAAAAAAAAATGTGTTTGTGGATGTAGTATTGATACTTCCACAAATGGTTTTCATATATATATATATATATATATATATATATATATTATATATATATATATATATATAATATATATATATATATATATATATATATATATATATATATATAATATCATGCCTACGTTTTATGAATGAAAGTCAAATAGCAAATTTATACTCCATAAGTCAAAGCTCCCATTTCCTGCCGTAGCAGATTTCTCTACCCAGTGATAATGAGATGATGACAACATCTTTTATATCAACGATTAAGAAAAAACAACAACAACACACACCAATATTTGGCGAATTGTTCGGTTGAGGTCATGCTACACATGCTGTTTATCTACTTTTTTTTTTTGTTAACCACTAATCTATTTCATATATTTTTTAATTGTTTGTAACCTATGTTTCAGAACAACTTTTCCTATAAAACCATGTTGATTGTTTTCATGTCCTTTATTCAGTGACCATTCTCAGGCCCGCCTTCCTGTCTAAACGATGCATCGTCTATTTCCTTGTCATTGGTTTTATGGTGAAGATTAATCACAAGACATAAAAGAACCAGACTGTTGTTTTTTTCTTGCGCTGTTGACTGTGAATAGGTAAACTGTACGTCTCTGGATGTTTAGTCCTATAATTATATATTTTACTTGACATTGATGGCATTAAAAAGAAGATCATTATCAGTGTGAGAAACTGACTATTGTACTGGTGAAAAAATGTAGAGTTGTGTGCGAAATGTACTGCCTGGGTTTGGTTTCAAGTGAACGTTGTACCTTTTGTTTTCTCAAATAACCCTTCCGTGAAGGCCATTTACTGATAATACGTGTGTATAGATGGGTGTGTATGTGTGTGTGTGGGGTGGAGGGGGGGGGGAGAGGGTCTGGTTTCGTTTGGATGACTTAAATATTTAAATTATTATTGTGATTATTGTGATAAGTGTTTGGTGTTGTGTCAGATCCGGGAGTGGCAGGGAGAGAGGAAACTAGGGAGGTAAACCACTGGAACAACACACAAACAGACAAATCAGTGTTGATTAAAGGCGGTAATACAGTAAGCACAATGATTGCTTCATGACATTTTTTTTGGAGTGGTGGTGGTGGTTGTGGATTTTTTTCTTCTATTCTTTTATTTCGAGGATAATGGAATAAGCAACTCATGTGCTTTTTTTTTTTTTTTTTTTTTTTACAGTCCCGTGTGTATGCAGTTTTTGTAAATATTGTCATCTGTTCCCACCGGCACACAATGGCCTACTCTTACCAAAAGCGGAACAGGATTTAACGTGTAAATAAGGGAGAGCATTACTGGAGAAGATGAAGAGGCAGATAACCAATGTCGTGTCTCATTTGATCGTAATAAAGGCGGAATACAGTTGCAGCTCAGCATTCAAGCAACCATGGACTATGTCCATGCCCCTGAACCCGACCATGATGACGTCACTGGCAATACCGATCTAAAAAAAATCGGCTTTTTTTTAAAAATTATAGATATTGCCTGTGAGTCAAGGACTACGTCTTCACGAAGATTGAACTAACCAACATTTTTTGTTGTTTTTTGTTTTATTCAAACAAGTGTCCACGTGACTGTGAATTTTACAACCCATTCATCGATGGTTTCATTGGAGTCCAAACAGAATGATTTCTCATCCCACTGTTACTTTGTTACGCTTTGTTTCTTATTGTATTTGATGACTTCTATGCACATGACATTGTAATTTCTCTCTTGTTTACTTGCTTTTTTTGTTTTGAAACAGGTGAGTAATCGGTGGATAAGTTCAGAAGGCTTCAAAGCTACCGTGGACCATGAAAGAATGTGGTGAGAATGGTGACGTTATCAGATAGGTAGATGAGTTCATGATAAACAAGCCCCCGAGGAAGGTGGAAGTAGAAATACTAGAAAAAAAGCAAATATGCTTCTGTGACCTCTTTTTTTTGTACTTATATAAAGTTGCTTTTTCTGTAAATTTCTCAAATTTATATATATATTTTTCTATTTATATCCTTGATATAAATATAATAAATTCATAATTGAAAAGTTATCAGTTTTTTCTGTTATGTTTCATCATTTATATATATGCACATTTGTCCACTTTGTTTTTCCTTGTGCTTGAATAATTATGACTTGAAAAACATCATTTTCTTCTGATGTTTTTTGATATATACTGCCTGTCAGTTGATTATGAATTTAGCAGGCTTCATTGATAAGCTTCATGACATTTAAAGTGGTCATTTGTAAATATTTCCCAAACAATGTTAAGTATCACCTGCTCAACTGCCCGTGTAGGCCTATTAAATAGGAACATTCACAAAAACCGAACAGGGTCATACACTTGTGTTTAGAGAAGCACGGTTGTCAGAATGATGTAATACGGTTCAGGAGGGCAAGTTAGGGGTGATTTTCACCAAAAGGAAACAAGTATGCCAGTTATGACTTCATCATAACAAAATTGTGTTAATATTTTATGACTGATTTTTATTGAAAAAAGGCAAGTATGGTTAGTTAGGATTTCAAAGTAACAAAACTCTGCAATAAGCAGGAACAATTACCTGAATGTCCCTATGCCTTTTGACACTGTTGGTCAACCATAGTATTTTTTATGCTCTCAACCACAGGTGTCCCAGCGTGTGTGTGTGTGTGTGTGTGTGTGTGTGTGTGTGTGTGTGTGTGTGTGTGTGTGTGTGTGTGTGTGTGTGTAAATCAAAGATTCAATCATGCTTAACTAAGCACTAAACTGAAAAGTTTTTATAATAAAGAAAACGGTATGGTCAGGTGAATGAGCTATGTGGGTACAGTGTCAAAAGAAAGGATCGGCTGGAAATGTCCCCCTAATGCAGCCAGCTGAATGTTTCCAGTCAACAGTTGAGTCAGTGCAGTTCGGCCTGTAAGGAGAGGAGAGGTCTTTGCTTTGGAGTTATCACGATACAACCCTTGTTCTCTAAAACCTCTCAGGTTTTTTTACGGTTGTATGCCAAAGCCTGAAACTCTGAAACTTGTTTTACTGCCTATTTTGATCTAGTTTTTTTTTTTGTTTGTTTTGTTTTTTGCTCGCGGCCATTTAGGTGTTTTATTTTTGAAGTCACAAAGGAACGTCATTATTGCTCGTGGCAATGAAGATATATGATTGATCTGTAAGTATGGCTACACTTTGTTATGCTATACCAGTGTTGCTGATGGAAAACTGTATACCGGACTGTATGTCTTTTCTTGATGTTTGGCTGTATACAAATTCATTAAAAAAAAAAAAAAAAGTAATACGAACTACATGTCACCTTGATACGGTAACTTATAGTCAAAAGTAAACTGGCAAATTATTCACATCTACATTTGTTGTTTAATTATTGGATCTGATGGAGAAAACAGTTATTAGTTCTTGCTGATACATCCATCTATTTATGTTCCATCTTTACATGTTTTATCATGATTTTTTAAGGTCCAGTTTTTTTTCTCTCCCGGTTTTTGATTTTCCAAATACTTAGCCTATTGACTATACTATTTTTTGGCTAGATAAACTAAAGGTAAATTGGATTTTGTTATTGTTTTCGTTTGGGCAATCTCTTTTGATTTATGTCGAGTGGTATTACTTTTATGATATTCAGCTTTTATCTTTATTTTCTAAATCAAAGTCTGTTTTTGCTATGATGATTTCAAACAAGCAAAGAGGCGGTAGCATGATACTGTAAATGCGTGAATACGTTTTGTTTATTGTCGTCTGTTGAAACACATTGCTGGATGTGTACTTGTGTGTAAAATACATTACTGGATTTATTTTTAGCTGTACACTTTTTTATTAGCATGTTTGAAAGCCTTTATTTCTCCGCGTCAGGAAAAAGTAATTTTGATTATCTCCCATCCGTAACGACTCGATTGAAACCAATGTCAGTTATCCTCCCCTTGTTCTTTGGTAATTTCCTCATGATAGGGTTCAAAGTCTGTAAAACGTCCAATGGGTAGGTGAACAGTTCCTACATATCTCTCTCTCTCTCTCTCTCTCTCTCTCTCTCTCTCTCTCTCTCTCTCTCTCTCTCTCTCTCTCTCTCTCTCTCTCTCACACCACACACACACACACACACAGACACACACACACACACACACACATACACATACACACACAAACACTTACACACACATTGCATGTCACAGACACAGACGCACACACAAACACAAACACAGACACAGACCACACAGACACAGACACACACAACACACACAGACACACACACACACGCACACCCACACACACACCACACATACATACACAGAGTAACTCTAGTTGGATCTTAATTCCCATAATATGTCGACCTCACTCTTACTGTTTGGTGTTTGTGTTATCATGGTCTGTGTGTGTGTGTGTGTGTGTGTGTGTGTGTGTGTGTGTGTGTGTGTGTGTGTGTGTGTGTGTGTGTGTGTGTTGTGTGGTGTGTGTGTGTGTGGGGGGGGTAGGGGGGGTACGACAAGGTGGTGTTGAAATCAGTCCTTTGTTGCATGCTGTGCTATATCTTTGCAAAAGTTGGGTATGTACAACATTGCATACAACTTCAGACCTATCGTAGGATGCTATCGCCGAGGGTTAACACCCTTCGACTTCTATCTCATGGGCCAGTGAAATCGTGGGTTTGAATCTCGGAGGCGTGGTGTGGTGAATTACGAGTGGGCTTTTTATTTTAAGATCTCCCAGGTCAACTTCAAGTGCACACACCTGCCAATACCTTAACTCTTTTTCGTGTATATTTACAAGCAGAAGATCAAAAAATACACACGTTAAAGATCCCATAATTCATGTCAGCGTTCGTTGGGTGGGTTAGGAAAACACGATCATACCCAGCCAAATGCGGCTACCTCTATGGAAGGCAGAAAAAAACAAACAACCCAAACTCGGTTTCAGACACAACATTTAACCGTTGGTGAACCTCAGAGCTCTATCCAAGGAACAAAACAAAAAAAAGATATATGAAAAACCATTCCGCAACCAACTGCCCCCCCTCCCTCCCCCCCCCCCCCCCCCCCACCCTGCAGCCTATTAGCTCACCTCCCCCTAGTATTACTATCGTCTAGATGTCAGTTTACATCTCCCTCTCTGGATGAACATGGACTCAGCAAGGTTCAAACTTGCCCCCCCCCCCCCCCCCCCCTCCCCCACCCTCCGCACACTGCCTGCAACTGTTGTGCAGGGCCACAACAACTCCTGAAGAAGTCAGGAGTCACGAGGCTGATGGCAGTACTACTTGAGAAAGACTGATATGAATAATCCACTGCCTAAAGCACAAAAAAACCCCAGTCAAATCAGTCAAGATGCCGGTTTTGTGAGAAGGGCTGGGGTGGGGTGGAGTGGGATTTTTCCCATTCTTGTGCATTGCCCTTGCGGTCCAAGCTTGATAATTATGTCAGGGTTTTCGTTAACTATGTGTGTGAATGGGTTCTACTGCGTGAATCTTTTTTTTTATCAGTTATTTTACAACATGCGTGTTCTGCCGTTAAAAAATAAGATATTTTACAATATGTGTGTTCTGCCGTTCAAAAATCACCAGCCAGGTGTCTTGTGCTTGTTGTGAAGTTGACAGTTTTACAATGAGGCTGATGACAGTACTACTTGAGAGAAAGACTGACAAATTCACTGCCTAAAGCACAAAAAAAACCCACAGGAATACACGAGAAAAGGCGAAGATGCTGTCATTACTCAAGAGATTGGTCGGCTGCTTGTGGCCTACAAACTACACAGAAGGAGTATACCCCTCTACCCCCTCCCCCCCTCCCCCACCCTTTATAATACATTAACCCTATGACATGGAGAATCTTTCTTTGTTCTACAGGAGTGATTTTATATCCTGAAAATGCCATTTTTTAAACTATAGAGAAGCATATACCGTTACAGAACATTGCTTTTTTCTTGAAAACTACGAAGACGAATACTGTTAGCACATATTGATATCTTTGATGATTTGAAAGACGTCATTTTATTTGAACCATTTGTTTTTGATTTGATGACTGATGTATACCTTGTATAATAATGTCACACGTTTTCTTGGAGGCCTTTTTCTGTATGTTTTGATTGCCGTCAATTCCTGCAAACTTTTAAACCCTTGAAAATTACTTTTGCTTGGCTTATTTTTTTTCATGTTAGCCTGACATATTGTTTGCGTCGTGTGGTTCAGTTGCTTTTGATTTAAAAAACAACAACAAAACTTTCACCCATAGAGGTTGCCACATTGATATAATCGTTTCTCGTGTCTTGATCGTTCTTGCTTCTTGTAGACTCTTTGGACGGACCAGTAAGTAAAACCCAGCTCTAGGAAAATCCTTGAAGAAAGAGAGATTGCAGGAATGGACAACATCCCATCAGACTGATCCAAGCAGGAGGAGAGGACATCGTAGATGTGTTTCTCACCATCTGCGATCAGACCTGGCGGACAGGTAGGCGAGTGGTCAGTGCCTTGGATGGACACAGTCCCTCATTATCACTCTCCCGAAGAAAGGCAACTTACAACTGTCCTAAAACTACCATACCATCAGCCTGATCAGCCATCCAAGTAAAGCCATGCTAAAAATCTTCCTGAACAGACTAAAGCCTCGAGATGAGGGGATTCACCAAAGAAGAACAGGCAGGTTTTAGTGCAGGTCGGAGCACAACAGAGGAAATGTTCAATCTTAGAATATTCTGATCCAACGGTGGAACAGACTACAGGGATAGGTGAGTGAAGGCGAAGACTCTTTGCTGGTATGGTAGTATTTTATTTGTTGGTTGCATTTTGGTAGTATTTTTGTTCATGTTCATGATAGTTTGTGTGGTGTGTGTGTGTGTGTGTGTGTGTGTGTGTGTGTGTGTGTGTGTGTGTGTGTGTGGTGTGTGTGTGTGTGTGTGTTAACCTATCATACATTTATTTTCAAAATCAGAACAACAAACCACAAGCTTGTAAACTGTGCACATAGCATTGCAAGTGACTACGGTTCTACTGGTAGTGGTTTTTGTTTGTTTTTATGAGTATACTATTGTTCCATGAAGATGTTTTTGGTCTGTGATGTCGTTTTTCTAGTTGTAGTGGTAGAAGAGTGAACGCACGTATTTTGTGTTCGAGAGTGTATTCATTTAAGATAGGCAGGATTGGGTTTTGATGTTGTTTCACTTCTTTTTCCATGTACCACAATGCATTTTTGGCATTGATAAGTATCAATTTTTGTTTGTTTGTTGTTGTTAATATTGACGACCATCATTATGGGCGCTGACCTGACTCCATGAAATATTTATTTAGCTGTTCGGTTGGTTGTTACTCTAATCTACTCTACTCCTGGGAACACAACATATAGGATGAAACAAGGAGCCTTGCGAAGACCTAACCTTTTTAACCTGTAGAGCAGGATTCTAAAAGCATAAAGAAACCGCTATACCTGTTGTTTTCCCGTTTGCCATCGGGGCAATTTTGAGCTATTTTGGGAAGTACCTGTCAATTTTTTGCGAATTGCCGTTTTATGGCTGTGACATATATATATATACGTTCACTAATGTACCGTGAGTGGAGTCTCCTACAGATCTGTTAACACCCCACATTGTTTTACTTGGCTACTGACTGTTCAAAGTTGAGGGATTTTGATTAGTAATGTGCTCTGAAAGGATGATGGGAGATTTTTTGGTAAAAAAGAATTCGACGTTTATTGTTTTACGTTATATGTTTGTTTGTGATGAGTGATGCGTTGTGTAGCTCTCTCACTATTGTCTGTCAATAAAAACATTATATGATACAGGAACTATATATATATCCCATATATATATTATATATCTTCTTTATATATATATCTTTATCTATCTCATTTTATCTTATTATCTTCTATCTATTCTATCTAATCTATCTTTCTATACTATCTTCTACTCTATATATATATTATATATATATATATTATATATATATATATCATAGGAGTCTCCTGACAATGTCCCTTTTCACAAAGTCTGCAAAGGAAAAGACACTTACTTGCCTTCAGCTTAAGGGCTTTACCATTACTCATATACTTTGTTGTTGCCCTTCTCTATGCCTTCCTCTGAGGTTTATCACTGTTATGGTCTCAGCACTGCTTTCAACTATCCTTTGTGGGATTCCCAGGGATTCTTTCAGTATAAATAGCACACCCAGCATAACAAAAATTCATAGCCCACAAATCGAAAAATCTCCGCTGTGACGTAAATACAATCCCAACATCTTGGCCTCTCTGCTAGAAATTTCCCTTTTCTGTCACTCTTTTCGTTTCTGTCTTATTTCTAACTTAAAAAAAATATATATTATTCTCTTTTTTTGCTTTCACTGTCAATTCGCCTGTATTTTCCCAAAGCAAATCTTTCAAATATCTCCTTTTTTTTGTTATAATAATATGACAATTTACCTGGCTCGTATTATTCTGGCAACAAGGTAGTGATAGTTTAAACAATGGGATGGGCACAAATGTCTGTTCTGCAATGTTAATTGCCCCATGAATTTTTTTTATGTATGTATTGCTTTGTACATTAAAAGTCTTTGTTATACTTTATAACGCTTTTTCTTCGTAGATAACTTGTGGAGGAGAAAATTAAGCGGGTAGCTTGCGTTCTCCTTGGTAGCCTGGCCTGGGGGGGTTTTTGGCCATAAGGAATGAAATTATTAAGGTGTTTAGTCGTGTAAGGGTACGTTCACGCTAAACCCGCCAAATTGGCGGCGGCAGCCGTCAGCAGCCGCCGGCAACTGGTTGGAATCTGTGGTCGTACCCTTTTCTTCTTTCCTGCTATGAAAACCGGCGATACCCGTTCACGCTGCCAGCCAGCTGCCGTCAGCTGCTGTCAGCCAGCAATTTGCTTTGCCTCGTGTACACACACAAAAAAAACGGCTGGCTGGTCCAAGGGAAGTAATTTCCCACCATACCGACAGAGTGAATGCACTTGATTCGCAGGAAAGCAGTAGGCCTATACAGATTCGTGGCAAAAATTGAAAATGGATGAAGACAAACTCATTGTGGATGTACAGAGGAGATCTGTCATCTACAGAGAGACAAACAGATAGAGACAGAGAGACAGACAAACACACAGAGAAGGGCATTTTCAGGTTATTTCATTATTGAAAAAAAAAACACCAACACAACACCCACAAAAAATACTTCCTTAAAATAATATAATTATTAATGAAACCTATCCAGTCACAATGTGGCCACAAGCCTGATATTAATAATACAACAATTTGCCCGACAGCAACTTCGGGCTCTACCGTGAACACTGGTGGCGGCAATTTGCTGACGGCAACTGGCTGACAGCAATTTGGCGGGTTTAGCGTGAACGTAGCTTAACACTTGAGTTTTTCAGATTGGTGGCGTTAAATAGCTAAAGGGAGTATAATCATGGTATTGATGCTTAACTTGATGTGAATGCTATTGGAGTTGATGAAACTGAACAAGGTGACAACTGGCCCCGATATGACTTGCGCGGCAGTCGGTGCGGGGCTGTAAAAGGTAAAAGGTAAAGGTGTCCCATGACCTTTGGGTCGTAGGGGAGCGAGGCGTCAGAGATCTCAGCTTCTCTAGGGACCAGCGCTAGAGAAAGCCCCATCTCCTCTCCCTCGCTGCTTTACCTTCCCTGAGAAGTGACAAGAGAATCCGTGGTCTAGAGGTAACGCGCCTGCCTAGAAAGCAAAAAGTCCGGGTCGGTGTGTGCGGTGGTTCCAGTCCTGGTTGGGCCCAAAACTTTTGCCCCATCCATTAGACCATGAGTATTGGTCTGGGCGCTAGTCTTTCGGATGAGACGATAAAACGAGGTCCCGTGTGTTACACATCATTATTTAACGCACGTAAAAACAAACCACGGCAACAAGAGGGTTAACGGTTGTCCCTCACAAAATTGTGTAGAAAAAACCACTCTGGTAGGGGAGACAAACAAATACAGTTGCAGAAAGGAAAAAGAAAAAATAAAAAAATAATGGGTGGCTCTGCACTTGTGGCGACCTGCTCTCCCCGGGGAAAACAGCCCGAATTTCACGCAGAGAAATCTGCTGTGACATAAGGTGGTAGAAAATAGAATAAATAAACAAATAAATAAATTAATAAGTTAGTAACTGTAAAGTTTGTTCTTAGCACTAGTCTCATCTGAACTCAGCAGGTAGCATGTTATAACTTAAGCTAATTTGCTTAACTGATGATATTCATAGACCTTAGCGTTAAAGAAAAGACATGAGCTAAACTTGTTGTGTCTGTTCTTTACTGTTCACGCAAAATATATCTTTAATACGAATCAGGAAAGTCGATCATTATCTACCTATGTTTAACCAGCCTATGGTATTTCATGATCTTTTATATTTTTTGTAGACAGTAATTTCAACGGCGATTTATGTCAGTGCTCTGGAAACACGTTCTTTGACAGTACACTTCCCAAAAATATTCTTTTTTTTAAAAAAAATGGCCAGCAGCAGAATTTACAATCCTATTACTGTTAGAATCGATGTCCTGTTCAATGTTGTTGTGCTATAATGTCATATTCTGCAAGGAGTAAAAAAAAAGAAGGAACCTACTCTCGTGATTTGTGATTTGCTTTTTTGTTTGAACGTTAGGTAGACATTGTTGTTAATTAATAAAATCCAACCCCTTTTTATTATATTTCAATGTTTTGGCTGGTGTTTGTTTTGTTGTTACTATACTACTACTACCTTTTTTTTGGTTGCTACTACTACTAAACTCTTGACTTACTTTTGGTCTGAATGTTTTTGGTTGGTAATTTGTTTTGTGTCTCCTTTACTGCAGTCACTAACACATTGGAAAGTCTAGTACTATTCTCGGAACAGAAGTTTACGAAAATGTTGTTGCTTGTGAGTACCTACTATGAGGCACATCAATAAACGTTTCTGCCGCAAAAAACAGAAATGCAGTGTTCTTATTTTGTATTGGTGTCTGACAGAACTGTGTTGACTTTCACTGAATCAGGGCTGTGTTCATATCTAATTTACTCTTTTATATTGAGGATAATGGAATAAGCACTCTTGTGCTTTTATTCATCCAGTCCCCGTGTGTATGCAGTTTTGTAAATGTCATCTGTTCCCACCGGCTCACGAGGCCTACTCTTACGAAAAGCGCGGAACAGGATTTAACGTGTGCGCAAGATGTTCTGCGTGCGTTAGCACACGGGGCCTCGGTTTAAAGTCTCATCCGAAGGACTTTTGGGGAGAGTGGAGTCAGCACTGATGTTAACTCCAGGAGAAAAATCTCCTCGACCGGACTCGAACCTAGGTCGTCAAATTGCCAGCACAATGTTCTGACCACTAGGCTATACGTCTGTCTGTCTGTCTGTCTGTCTGTCTGTCTGTCTGTCTGTCTGTCTGTCTGTCTGTCTGTCTGTCTGTCTGTCTTCTCTCTCTCTCTCTCTCTCTCTCTCTCTCTCTCTCTCTCTCTCTCTCTCTCTCTCTCTCTCTCTCTCTCCCATCTCCCTGTCTCTGTATTTCTCTTCTCTTTGTCTCTTCCCAACCACCAACAGATTCTCTCTTCTCTCCCACAATGAGGAAAACAAAAAACAATGTATTCATGACAACACTGACCAGAGGCCAGCCCCTGCTGATCGAGCTCCACCTTCACCACAAGACACAGTCAACACTGTCAAAATCAACAACCAAACAGACTCTGTCAAACAAACTTCCAACACCACCGAAGAAATCAACAACCAAACAACAGTCAACACTGTCATCACCATCAGAAACAACAACCAAACAGACTCTGACCAACAAACTTCCAACATCCCTGAGGACAATGACATAAACCCAAATGTATGGACAAAAGTCTCTCTCAAAAAAAGAAAAAAAGACACAAAACTCCAAACACACACTTCTGAAGCACAACAAACTACTACCAACAGCACTCTCACACCACGCCAACAACTAGCAGAACATAGAGTACATTCCAGCACAACTAATATCATCTTAGGTGACTCAGTAACACGACACATCAAATCTGATATTCTATTCTACAAAGGCAAAACTCAAAACATTAATATCTCAGGTCTCACTGTCGATGACCTTATTCATTGGCTCCATCACATTCCCAACAACAAAGAAGTACAGCACATCATTTTTCACACAGGAATCAACACATGCAAACACACAGCTATCACAGAAAGCAAATGGACACAACTCATCAGAAACATCAAACACGTGTTTCCTGAGCCAGGCTGCTGGCATGGTCCATCATTCCCCCAATGGGACAGCACCCCCTAAAGAAAACAGTTAACATTTCCAACATATCCCTAGCCAAAGTGTGTGCTGCAGAAAACATCCCACTTGCAGACCACTCTACCATATTTATAACCTCCAGTGGGGCCCCACGCAAAGATCTGTATTCTGACCCTCTTCACCCCAGCCCCAAAGGTGCAGACAGGTTAGCGTACAGCCTCAAATATGCCGACCCCAGACATAAAAGACAGCCACTCCTGACAACACCCACTACACGACCTACTGACGAACATATGACCCATCCACCATCGCTAGTATACAAAGGGTATCATCCACACTCCAGTGTTCCTGGATACCCTTTCTCAAAGCAAATGTCTGGATGCCATCTCACCCCCCAACCCCAGAAGGACAATGACTGGGCCAACAGACAATCCCTCAGGCAACTACATCCAGTGACGACCCTGCATTCTCCCTACCACATGCCCCCACCCTACCCAGCAATGCCCTCTACCCGACCTCACCCAGCTCCAGCTTCCCTCATAAATCTTCCTTACCACCAGCCCAACATAGCATACACCATAGAAACTCTGGTGTGATAAAGTCACAATCTACCAACACTGCAATAATGAATAAGAGTGTGCATGTATGTTTGAGTATATGTGTATGCATGTGTGGACATACATACATGTGATATGTTTATGCATATGTACAATTATATGTAAGTGTATGGATGTGTGTTTATATACATATATATCCCACACACACACACACACGTGTGTATGTGAGCTGTGAGCAAGATGGTAGTGTATTTGTGCACATGTGTATAAGTGCGTGAGCACAACTTGACCTTCAAATATAAGTTGATAAAAGTAATGAAACAAGATTGTGAAGACCATACTCATGCTCTGCAACCCATGGTATTGAATTATCAACTTGTGACAGAGTGGAACTATAGATATACATAACCACTTTTTCTGGGCTCCAGACACGCCCACCCAACCCAGTGCTCCCATTGTGTAGCAAATTGTGACTGGTCATTGCCAGACCATACGTATGCTAAAGACACGCCCACCCAACCCAGTGCTCCCATTGTGTAGCAAATTGTGACTGGTCATTGCCAGGCCATACTTATGCTAAAAAGACTGTGACTGAATCTTATCTTGTTTATTTTTATATATATATATATATATATATATATATATATAATATATATATATATATATATATATATATATATATATATATATATATATATACATGTGTGTGAGCGTGTGAGCAAGATGATAGCATATTGTGCCCATATGTATAATTGTGTGAACACAACTTGATCCTTCAACTATAAGTTGATAAAAATAATGAAACAAGGTTGTGAAGACTGATATTTGTGCTCTGCAACCCATGGTCTTGAATTGTCAACTTGTGACAGAGTGGAACTATATATATACCAGTTCTTCTGTGCTCCAGCCACGCCCACCCAACCCAGTGCTCCCATTGTGTAGCAAACTGTGACTGGTCATTGCCTGACCTTACTTAAACTGAAAAGACTGTGAGTGAATCCACTGGATCTTGCTGATTGTGCGTGGACATCTTGTATCCCAGGAATTGTATAGACTGTGCATCAAGAGATACTTTTATTATTCTCACTTCTGTTGCATTGTTGTTGTTTACAGGACTTGCTTGACATAGTATTGCTTTGATTGTTCTTGATTTTTATTTTATTTTTTATTATTTTTTTAAAACCTTGCTCTGCCTTATCTTTTTAAAAAATGTTTTTGATGGTCTGTTGATTGGTTTGATTTGTTTTTTGATTTTTTGATCTGATTTTGTTTTGATTTGTTTGTTTTGATTTGTTTGATTTGATTTGTTTTTTGATTTGTTTTTTTATTTGTTTTTCTGAAGAAGCCTGACAGTTATTTTGACTGACTTACTATATTATTGTGTGTTAAATGTAAAGCTATTTGATTTTACTCCTTAACCCATTTCATTTGTTCTTCTGAAGAAGGCTAACAGTTACCTTGACTGAGTTATTATAATATTGTGTGTTATATGTAAAGTGATTTTGATTCTACTCTTTAATTCATTTCATCCCCTACCCCCAATCAAGTACTTATACTCCCCCCCTTATTAGTAAACTTTCAACATATTTTCATTTTCCCCACTCACCAAATAAGGCAAATTTTACAACACATTATTAATTCTCACCAAAGTACCTATAGCAGATGCATCCAAGACATAATACCTGGCCCTCCAAGGATGGCTTACGAATTTGCCACCTAAACATAAACCATGCAATTAACAAAATTGAAGATATATCAACACTCATCACAAATCAAGGTAAACCATTTCACATACTAGGGCTTTCTGAGTCAAGGCTCTCAGAACATATAATGGACACTGACATACACATACCAGGTTATAAAATCTTGCGAAAAGATCCACATAAGCCAAAAGAAACAGGTGTGTTAGTATATATTAGTGAATCTGTAACATTCAAACGTCTCCCTGACCTAGAACGTCATGAAATAGAATCTATCTGGATTGAAGTTTCAGTGAAAGGTACACGGCCTGTTGTAATAGGGTTCTGTTACAGGAATCCAACAGAAAGAACAAATTGGATAGACAAATTCGACTCCATGATGAATGAAGTCCTACTTGAATGTCAGGAACTAATCTTACTGGGTGACTTCAATATTGACCTTACTAAAGTACATAATCAATGGACCCAAGTTACGAATTCCTTCAATCTTCACCAATTAGTTAAATCTCCCACGAGAGTCACATCAAATTCAAGCACATTAATTGACCATATCTATGTATCAAACCCCGAAAACATCATAGAAACATGTGTCCCTGTCTATAACTGCAGCGACCACTACCCAGTCTGTGCCACTTGGTCAAAAAAAGGAACAAAAATTCCCAAACCTGGCCATAAAACTATAACCTATCGTTCTTTTGCAAAGTTTAATGAACAACATTTTCTCCTAGAACTATGGAACTCCACGCTGTTGGAAACATTTAACATTGCTGATCCAGACTTAGCTATTGAGTTCTGGTTAAAGACATTCACTGAAATCTATAACAAACATGCCCCACTAAAAACCATTAGGATCAAACACGTCCCCAAACCACCTTGGCTCACAAAGGAACTAGAGGAAGCATGTTATCTAAGAGATTTTCTAAAAGAACACAAATATTATGAGGAGTCCAAAAAATTAAGAAACGCCATAATCTCACAAAAACGGCGTGAAAAAAAGAAATAATTATTTTCAAGACTTACTATCTTCCAAGCAAAATTCAAAGACTGTATGGCGAGCAATAAATCAAATAACAAACAATCAATCATCTTCCAAATCAAATATAATCAAAGACATCTCTGCTGAAAAACTTAACAACCACTTCATGAATGTTTCTTCTAACGTAATTAGCAATGATAACTCAGAATCCAATGACCTCAATAAATTAAAACAATACTGCCAAGAAAAGCATATACCTTCAAAACTTCACTTACCATTCATGTCTGTTTCAGAGGTCTATAACTATCTGACTCACCTCAAACAATCCAGAACGCGTGGTCTTGATGGAATAGACAGCAAAATATTAAAATTATCAGCTCCAGTTATCACAGACACCCTGACATATATATACAACCTTTGCCTTGATAAGAACTACTTCCCCAACGCCTTCAAATGTGCTAAAGTGATCCCCATCTACAAGTCAGGTGATACTTCAGATCCTTCAAACTATAGACCAATCTCTATTATACCTATCCTTTCAAAACCCCTGGAAAAACATATGAATAAACACTTAGTCCATCATATAGAAACCAATAACTTACTCCATCCTAATCAGTCTGGATTTAGACAAAAACACTCGTGCCATACAGCACTAACCAGTCTTGTTGACAACTGGCTGTCAAACATTAATGACAATAAATTTTGTGGAGTATTATTTGGTGATTTCAAAAAAGCATTTGATACAATTGACCACAAACTTCTCCTTAAAAAGCTAGAACTGTATAACATTTCTACAAAAACCCTAGGACTACTAGATTCCTATCTTACAAACAGGCAACAGTGTGTTTCAATAACTACATCAACATCCAAACTAAAAACCATTCATTATGGAATACCATAGGGATTCATATTGGGACCAATTCTCTTCTCATTATACATAAATGACCTTCCTCTACATATCAATTCCAAATGTGAACTATTTGCTGATGACACAACCATACATACGAGCCATAACAACATTGATTATCTTGCAACCATACTACAAAAAAGCGCTGACGAACTTGTCAAATTGACAGAACAAAACCACATGTCTATTCATCCCCCAAAAACAAAATGCATGCTTATCACCACCAGACAAAAGCGAAAAAATTTTATCAAATAAACTGTTTACAATTTACATAAAAAAGGAAGCAATTGAACACACCTCTCACCACAAAGTCCTAGGAGTGACAATCGATGAAAATCTCAGCTGGTTCTACCACATATCTCATCTATGCAAATATTTGTCCCAAAAAGTCTACCAGTTGACTAAAATCAAACATTTTCTTGACTTCCATTCAAGAAACTGTTCTTTCAAGCTTGTATACAATCCTCAATAGACTATGCAGCAACCCTGTGGGATTCTGCCAGTGCAAATACCATGAAACCGTTACTTAGTCTGTATAAACGTGGTCTTAAACTGGTCCTTTTGAAGAAAACAACCTTGCTAGAAGTAGACTATACTCAGTTAAATATTCTCCCCCTACACCAAAGACTAAAATATAACAAAGGCATCATGATGTTTAAGATAATGACAGGAAATGTCCCCACATCCTTAAAAGATAAATTCCCAATAAATCATTCCAGAAGTATGGAAAAGCCAAGTGTCCCAATCCCAAGAATAGACTTGTTCAAATCTAGTTTACTATACTCAGGCTCTACACTGTGGAACTCCCTTCCTGATTCAATTAAACAGCACCAATCATTAACAACCTTCAAAAGTTACCTTCTAAACCACTTGATGCATTAAAAACAACAAACCACACTCCCCCCTCCCCCCTCTCTACCACTGTGTGTGTGCATGGGTGTGGATGTGTGTATGTGTGTAATTCTTATCTGTGTGTCTGTATGTCTGTGTGTGAGAGTATGTGAATATGTGGAAATCATTATCCAATTTCTAAAAATGTTTTGCTAATTCTACAAACATCTGGGATTTTTTTTTTTTTTTTTTTGTTTGTTTTTTTATTGTTTTTTGTTGTTGTTGTTTTTGTTTTGTTTTTATAGTATTCTCCCCCGCCCCCTTCAAATAAGAATATCATTTATTTTTTCCCCTTTTATCCAAATGTATGATTTAAATGACTTGTATAACTTTAGACATATGGACGTAGACTGATGTTTCAGTTGTTTATTATAATGTTCTCCTGCTGGCTCCTGCTGGCTCTTTGTTTATTAGCGGTTTTTGTTGTTGTTGTTGTTGTTGTTGTGTGTGTTTTTTTGGGGGGGGTTGTTTTGTTTTGTTTTTTATTTTGTTTTTTGTTTGTTTATTTATTTGTTTTGTTCTGTTTTTGTTTTGTTTTTTCGTTTCTTTTCTTCTTCTTTAATAATCCAAATTATTTTATTGTGACTTCTGATTTTCTCTTCTGAATGAGTGCACCTTTCTCACCTTATTATATGTAGTGTACTGTCGCATTTCTCTTACCTTATTATATGCAGTGTACTTATTTCTGTATGTTGTTTGGTAATGCGTATAGTTTTATTGTTTAATATCTTTTATTTTGATGTTATCCCTGAAAAGGGCGGGGACTGGATGTAAAAAAGCACATGTGTGCTTATCTATTATCCTCGAATAAAAGAATTTGCCTTGCCTTGCCTTGCCTCTCTCCCTGTCTCTCTCTCTCTCTGTCTCTTTCTCTCTGTCTCTTTCTTACTTTCTGTCTCTGTCTCTGTCTCTGTCTTTCTCTCTGTGTGTGTGTGTGTGTGTGTGTGTGTGTGTGTGTGTGTGTGTGTGTGTGTGTGTGTGTGTGTGTGGTGTTGTCTGTCTGTCTGTCTCTGTCTGTCTGTCTGTCTGTCTGTTTCCACTCTGTCTCTGTCTCTGTCTTTTTGTCTCTCTCTCTCTCTGTTTCTGTCTTTGTCTATCTGTATCTGTATCTGTATCTGTATCTCTCTCTCTCTCTCTCTCTCTCTCTCTCTCTCTCTCTCTCTCTCTCTCTCTCTCTCTCTCTCTCTCTCTCTCTCTCTCTCTCTCGGGGAATGGATGTAAAAAAGCACATGAGTGCTTATCTATTATCCTCGAATAAAAGCAGTTGCCTTGAATTTGCCTTGCCTTGTATCTTCAAGGTTCACAATATTTACAAACTATCTTAATTTTCCGTTCTTGAACTCTGTGCATCAACAAAAGAACTTGAATCAAGCATTCAGGGTTCTGCTCGCCAGAATATGAAGAACATTATACCTAACGGTAATTCACGTTCCTACACTCACTCTTTTTGTCAAGCAAACCGTTTCATTCCTTCCACACCACTTGACAACACTTGGTACCGACCCTGTTTGGGACATAGGAAAAGATGTTTCTTATCTTTTCCATTTCTCTAAGTTTTCCAGTAGATAAAATTCAACAACAGAAAGATATTCAGTTACAGTTAAACGCAATGTATAATCATAGCACTGAACTACAAAAGAGCACCTAGCATAATAATTGTGAAAAATCAAGTTGCAATCATGTCAGCATGAGATTCTAGCCATTTCAACAGTTTGTTTTCGTTTATCTTTTTACGCTTCTCTGCTAACGTGTTGAACGTGTACATGAAAGGATTGACAGCAGAGTTTAAGGGCAGCACAAAAATGGCCAGAGCTACGTTCACTTCTCCAGGAATTGCAGTACCAGCCAGTGCCATCAGTCCGCACATTCCAATGGGAAACCAGCACATGAAGTCTGTGACTGCCACAGTGATCAGTCGACGAGCTATGGCCATGTCTCGTGACACTTTGGTTGTGTTAGTTTTCATGGCACTGCTTTGTATGGACCAGTAGATGAAGGCCTGTCCCGCAGAAATAAACACAAACAACACAAAGTTGAATAAAATCAGTATGGAAAGCGAGTACCATTTACCTTTGAACTCTTGTCTCGTCACTGGCAGTGGAATACAGATTCCTGTCTGACCATAGAAATCCCAGTGTGACGTCACCGGAAGCAGAGGGACCAAGGCCAGAAGCCAGCCCACCACCCAAATCAAGAAACAAGCCACTGATGCTGACACTCTGTCAAACCGTAACGTGCTGAATGGAAAGTGGAGAACTACAAAACGGTCCAGTGTGATGATCCAGATGATCAGAGCTGACACCTCACTGGACAGCAGAGACAGAACACCAGCCAGCTTACACGTGGCACTGCTTTTCCAAATGTCATCATTATGAAGATATCTGCCTCGAAACTGCTCATCAGCAATTCCAATGATGACAATGTAGGCACCCATCAGAAAGTCAGCCATTGTCAGGTTCATGACAAAGAGACTGAAGCCACTGGAAGAACTACTACTCTTTGCAAAGAAGCGTGCACAGAAACAGAAGACGTTACCAGTCACTGACAGGCAGGCTATGAGCCACAGAAAGCCACGGTACGTCCAGGACTGCAGCAAATCTCTGCAAGATGAAATTTCGTTGTTTGGGGCAGAGCAAGACGTGTGATCAAAGTTATAGGGGAGTATTTCAGCACAGCACAGTTTATAATTGTCTGTAACTACAACACAAAGGTGTTGAAGATCCTTGAACAAGTCAAGAGGAAACCATTTTATAGGACTGCCGCCCAAGTGTAATTCTCTCAGTTGGTGCATGGATTGGAATCCTCCAGGACTGATAGTGTGAATGGTAGAAGATGTCAGGTTCAGGTTCTGTAGCTGAGGACACGATGAAAAAACCTTGGCGTCATACAGTGTCAGAGAGGTATAGGACAGGTCCATGACACTGACTGTGCACTGCTGTGTCCCAGCTGAGTTATTGAGGTAGATTGATGTCAGAGGGTTGTTGGACAGAGACAACACAGCCAGGTTTTCTAAACCAAACAGGGAAGTCACGCTGAAGGAGTGGAATTGGTTGTCACTGAGATCCAGAATCCTCAAATTGGACAACAGCAGAGGAGGGCAGAGGGTCAGTGAACACCTGGCCAGAATCAAGTGAAAAAGGAGGTCATGATTGTTGACGTCTGACAGCGTCATACCAGACCCTGTGGCATCCAGGTAACGAAGCTTAGGGAACAGTGCTGCAGAGAAAGGCTGGAAACAGAGAAAGGAGTGACCTTGACAGACACAGTCTACCGGACAGGTCACGCCACACAGTAACTCATCATCACGCTGTGGACAGTGAGGCCAGCCATCACACAGCTGGTCATCATGAATACAGATCATGGACATTCTGCATTTAAAGAACCCTGGGCACATCAGGTCCTCACATCCTTCTTCATCCTGGTGGTCCAGACAGTCGTACATGTTATTGCAGCGTGTGTAGACAGGCAGACAGTCATTGAAATCACCAGGACAGCGGTAGTGGCTGTCAGGACAGGAGGCATTGGGATGAAGAGGAACTGAGGTGAACTGTCTGACTGTGTCAAAATTGACCAAAGCAGGAAATGGAAAATAGAAAGAATGAATAGTACTTTCACCGAATACCACGCAGTTTTTTTCATCAGTTTTATCATAACAATGTGGCCTTTCGTCACAGACTTTGTCGAACGAAACACATTGACCATTAACGCAGGTAAATGCATTAAGACACGCGGATATTTACAGACAGATTCGTCTCTTTTATCTGGACAGTCCACCATGAAGTCACAAATCATTGTATAGGACAGGGTAAACTTAACACTACAGGTGAAAGTAGGAATCATGTTGGCTGGATGGTTAGCCGAGTACAGCTTGCTATTATCAGCAATATCTTCAGATACATCACAAGGGGATGCTTGCTCCGGCGTACAAACTTGATATGAACCACACAAGAACACTTTATACGTGACGTGACCTCCTGAGCACGTTGTCATAGAACGTCGTTGTAGCGGCTCTGGAAAAGACCTGGTGAATGGTGATACTGTTTGGGAGTCAGAGGACTGGTCCTCAGTCCTGTTCTCTCTGAACTCACAAGTTAACCCGAGATAAAGCCGTAAAGGTTGTATGCAATTTGCCCCTTCCAATGCCCCATCTTTGATTGTATAGCACAATCTCCTGTCTCTATTCAAAGACCGATAACCAACAGGGAAAGAATGGTAGAGGACAGTTTTGTGATTCAGTGTTTCATGTTTGTATTCAGGGGGCGAGGACCTGGCATTACTATAAAACCCACTCCAACGACTGCTTAGTGTCTTAGGGTGCAACATGGTCGCGTTACGAAGTGCAGAACTCCAGTCATAGACACACTTTGGGAAACTATATATCGCACCTAATGAGTCACAATACTCACGGCCATTTATAAGAGAATTGGCCGCTCCTGGCAACGGCAAATGAGTAGTTGGATCCTTGACAAACCGATAGCAACGGTCACAGAGCGCCATCCGTCCCTGACATTCAGGGCTGCTGAAGGGCAGTCTCCTGTTTCATCCCGGCCATCTTCACACTCTGGATGGTGGTTACAGGCCACGTGGTGATGGAAGCTGGAGTAGTCACTTGCGGAGCAGTTCCATAGACCACTGGGTAACTTTTCAGGCAACGAATTTGCTTGGAAAAATGTGAAAAACAGTTTAAAGCAACCTGTCTGGAAGCAGTCACTGCTGTCAACTGTGAGGGACAGCTTTGTTGCCCTCAGAACATGGAGGAAGTCAGATTTGTACTGATAATACCTGTCCCAAACCTCCTTTCGTTTTTCTGTACACCGACCAGTGTGTGGTAACACTGGGTGTAGTAGCGGTGAAGCAGGACTCTGAGAACACGGGGCACAGCTTCCTTGTAACTGACAAACACTGTAGTGCCAGGGGGCACAGAGAGGTTTCGGGTCAACACAGGGCTGCCAGAAACACTGACGTTCAGTGTCATGTAGCCAGAGGATTGGATGTCATGGTGACTGACAGTTGCCCTGGTAATGATACTGGTAATAATGCTGATAATGATAATAGTAATGATGGTAATAGCTCTGAAAGTTATGATGATATTAACAATAATAATGATAATGGTGAAGATGGCTATGATAATGCCAGAAGGTAAAAACAATTTAGTGGTAGGCAAGCACATGCAAAAATTTCATTTTGAGTAAATGGACATTTTTACTTGCCTGAAATCTTTTGTGACCAAAAGTGGTATACAATACAATAGGATACAATACAGCACAACACAAAACAACACAACATCGTTGTTGAGTTTATCAATATCACGTTCTACAGAACGACATTACACTTTAAATCACGCTACTTTCCATGCCACAAAGAGTAATGTGCTTTTTCTTTATTTCAATTCCCTCATTTTATTCGTCTTTGTTTTTGCTGCGTTCTTGTCTATGAATGCCCTGTACTGCCTTTTCCAATCCATTCATTCCAGTCTCTCTCTACCCCAGCCATCCCCAGGGGACGGGATAGCCTAGTGGTCAGAACATTGCGCTCGCAATTTGACGACCTGAATTGATTCCCGTTCGAAGAGATTTTTCTCCTGGAGTTAAAATCAGTGCTGACTCCACTCTCCCCAAAAGTCCTTCGGGTAAGACTTTAAACCGAGGCCCCGTGTGCGAAACGCACGCAGAACATCTTGCGCACACGTTAAATCCTGTTCCGCTTTTCGTAAGAGAAGGCCATTGTGTGCCGGTGGGAACAGATGACATTTACAAAACTGCATAGACACGGGGAATGGACGTAAAAAAGCACATGAATGCTTATTCCATTATCCTTGATATAAAAGAATAATAATAATAAAAAAGTTAAAGAATCGTTATATCGCATCCTCAAAGTTGGAAGTCCACAGGGAGTTCATCAATGTCAGGCCACCTACTATGCTTCCTACTGACAACATGATTGTTCAGCCATGGAACCAGGCTGAATGAGACATCCACCCTGGGGTGATGACCACCAAAATGACCCTCTAACCACCTTTCCCCGTGAACCTCCAACCCCAAAGGCTTTGACACAAACTCATCACAGGCACAGAAGTGTATGGCGAAACCAAAACTTAAGTCACCATGAAACCAGAGCAACTGAGGCCTCTGAATCAGAGACAATTTTATTTTTTTGCATGATAATCAAAGACACCGAGGATGATATAATCCTGCTATGGAAGTGCATGTGCTTTGAGACTGTGTGATAGGGATGTACTTCACGTGTCCTATCATAATATGTCCGGGCATCAACCAGAACTGAGAGATACAGACACCTGCAGTGTTGGTCAGGTAATTTGAGCAACACTCTCAAAATAGCATTCGCCAAGTGAATGAACCTCGACTGTGTGGTCCCAGTCTTCAACTGAGCCCACAGCACACTCACTCTGGTAGGAGCCGGATGGAGCCCGAAAAATTCCTATGACTCTTTTGAGATTCAAACCCGGAACCTTCCACTTGGTAACTCAAGGCGTTAACCACTGCAACAAAGCGGTAGATTCTTCTCTTTTTCTGTTACCTCCCCCAGATATCAAGATGCACAAGATGTTTAGCTCCCCACATAACTTGAGAGTCACTGAAAACAATTTTGGCAGTGGATAGAGAAGTCTTGATGGTTGCTGTTAAGACTTGATGGTCAAAAGTGAAGTCTTGATGGTTGCTGTTGAAGACTTGATGGTCAAAAGTGAAGTCTTGATGGTTGCTGTTAAAGACTTGATGTCAAAAGTGAAGTCTTGATGTTGCTGTTGAAGACTTGATGGTCAAAAGTGAAGTCTTGATGGTTGCTGTTAAAGACTTGATGGTCAAAAGTGAAGTCTTGATGGTTGCTGTTAAAGACTTGATGGTCAAAAGTGAAGTCTTGATGGTTGCTGTTGAAGACTTGATGGTCAAAAGTGAAGTCTTGATGGTTGCTGTTAAAGACTTGATGGTCAAAAGTGAAGTCTTGATGGTTGCTGTTAAAGACTTGATGGTCAAAAGTGAAGTCTTGATGGTTGCTGTTAAAGACTTGATGGTCAAAAGTGAAGTCTGATGTTGTTAGACTTGATGCAAAAGGAGTTGATGTGATACAAAAGTGATATAAATGATACTATCAAGGTGTGTTGAGTTTGATCCTATCCTAGAAGTGTGAAAAATGGGATGTATTTTACTGAGTGGTTTGCTTTCTTCCTCTGCAAACGTGGCAGCCAAACCTGTGTGTAGGGGTTTCACAGGCCCCAATAATCCTGCAACAGAGCAAAGTCACAGTCACAAAGTCAACTGTAACAACTGTAACAGTGAACCACATGAGCTCCTCTTTAAAAAGATGATAATCACTGTACACAGGAACAACCAGTACAGACTTTCATCACCGTGTGGTGGTGTGTTTTCTAATTATTTACTAATTTATTTATTTGATGTTCATTTACTGCTGGAGCCTTAGTTCCCTGCTGGACAAGGCGCAATCTTAACATTTTGATTAACCTCTCCTCTTTCGCCAGCAGATGTCGCTGTGTGACAATACTCCAGAGGGTGAAAAGAGGGTTGAGAGCAGAGTTGAGAGGCAAGACAAAAACTGCCAAAGTGCCATAGACCTTGTTGAAAAAGACCAAGTTTTGCGATATCATGGCTGTAGTCAGACCAAAGGACAACCAGCAAACAGCATCCGTCACTGCTATCCTCCCTATCAGATGGCCTGAGGTAAAATACGACTTGTCAATGTTCTTCAGAACTATTCTGTACTTTGGTATCTGTTTATAGACAATCAGCTGACCAGCAACAGCCATTAGAGATAAGGAAAAGTTGATAACAACGGTAACAGTGAACCACCTGAACTCCTGTTTAAAAAGGTGATGGTCAAATAAAGCCATACGACACAGGCCAGACTGGCCATAGAGGCCCCAGTGTGAGAGGCCGGGAAGAAATGGAACCAGTGATAACAGAAATCCAACACACCAAATCACTGTGCACACAACTGTATTTGTCAGTTTGGTGGATGTCCAGGAACTGTGTGGGAAATTGAAGAGAATGACATGATCCAACACTATGAACCAGATGACCAGAACTGACACCTCATTGGACAACAGAGAAAGGAACCCAGACACCTTACAGGTGATGCTACTGGTCCAGGCTTTTTCATGTTCCAGATACCGTCCTCCTCCGTATACATCATCTGCTACCACAGCAATGAGGATATGACCTCCCATACACAAGTTAGCAACCTGAAGATGACCAATGGCTGCTGCAAATCTCTGTCCCAGAAAGTTCTGTTTTGCAAATGTAGCCATGAAGCAGACCCCATTTCCTAGAAAAGCAAACATCCCAAGCAGCCAAAAGAAAGTTGTGTGCACACTACTTGGCATCAAGGACCCACATGAAGGGAATGCAACATGAGGGGTGATGCATTTCATTGTGTCTGACTGCTTCGGAACCAGATTCTGGCAGCAAATTCTGTAGTTGGATGAAATGATTGTGTCTAAATGCTTTGATCCCTGTAACAAATGAACAGGAAAATTCATGACTGGATTGCCTTCTAAGTCCAAATAAGTCAATTGTGGAATATTTCTAAAGCCTCTTTTCCAAATGGTTTCAATTATAGAAAAAGATAAATTCAAACTCTTTCCCTGTGGTAAATATATTGATAATTGATCCCTCAATATTTTGAAATGCGTTTTTGAAAAATCAACATTCCTCAAAGAATAATGTACCCCTTCAGTTTCTCGTTCGAAACTTGACTCAGGGGATTGTTTCTTTAGATGAATATTTTTTAGATTTTGTAGCTCAGAAAAACAGTCGAAGTTGATGGAATCATATCATTATTTCCAAGATCAATGTACTGCAAGTTGGGTAGATTGAACCTGTGAAACATTGCGAATAGAGCAATAATCAAGGTGAGATGAATGAGATAGCATTTCAGCAACATCACTCAGGGACATTTCAGAGCCCGTGGCATCCAAATAGCGCAGCAGGGGGAAAGCATCAGCAGGAAGGGGGCACCACACAAAAAGGAGTGACCTTCACACAGACAACCCTCAGGACAGGTGAAGTCACACATCAGTTCATCATCCGCGTGGACACTGACCCCAGCCATCACACAGATGATCTCCATGCAGACACACTGTGGAAGCTCGACACTGATACAAGGAAGGGCATGTCACACTGTACAGTCCTGTTCATCTTCCCCATCAGTGCAGTCAGAAAATCCATTGCACGAGTGTAGATAGGAAGACATATGATTGGTTCAGATGTGCAGAGGTAATGATGTCCCGGACATGACTCATTGTTTGTCATTGCATGGCGTGTGTAAGAACCCCTGCCATCTAGGTTGATATGGAGCCTTGTTGCTCCTTCTTCATAAATAAAGTCAGGCCAATAGGTAGGTGTTTGCTTTGATACAGGCTCTCTCATCAGATCATCCACACAGTCTGAGTATCATTGCAGCGCTGACCATGCAGGACATACTGTCCTATTAGCACACAGGAAGCCAGTGTAGCGAGGATGTTCACAAAAGGATTCATCACTGTTGTCAGGACAGTCCTGTCGGTGATCACACACAAGTGTGTACTGCACAGTGTCTTTTGATCTTTACACCTGAACATGCTGTACACGAACCTGGATCGTCCAGTCAGGGCCATCTTGCTGTCTGCATAGAGCCTCCCTGTGTGAAAGTCATGTTAGTCATCTCACACCACGTGGATTGTTTTACATCGCTGCACTGAACTTAGGATCACACAGTAAAATGTGTGAAAGTAATTCTGACTTGTACACAGAAGAAAAGTTGTAGTGTGTTTATGGAAACATTTTCAGCTGAATCTAAATGCATCAGTGTAATCTGTATAGATGTCACACTGACTTCAGTTATCTGTTTCTCACATAAGGCATTTCTTTGCAATGGTCTCTGCCACAAGCTTTTCTTTAGACAGTGGACAAAAAACACCCACCCTAACTGTCGTGAAGGGGTCTTGCGCAAATACTTTGACCATAAGTGATGTAATAGATCATAGTGTTATCAGACCACTGAGGGAATCGACTGTACATGAATGGCGTGGTGTCCCAGCCTGATTTGTAACCATACAGTGGGCATATGGATCCAAACTTGTTGAAGATGGTCAGAGAATCCTCCACTTCTCTCCTTGTTTTCAGGGAAGCCAGTCTCCCACCAACGCCTGGCACTTGTAGGACAGCACCCTGGGGCAGAGCTTTTTCGTCGGCCATCAGCTTGAAGCATTTGTTCCGTGAGGCCACCCACCCCTGACAGGTAGGCTGCTGAAGGCACAGTGCTCTGTCTCGTCACGTCCGTCCTCACACTCTATCTTCACATTGCAGTCCAGGTGAGGACCAAAGCTATTAGATAATGTTGGGAACTGAGCAGTTGAACAGACCACTGGAGAGTTTGTGGGGTTTTTCATCCACAGTAAGACCAGCAAAGTACAGCTTGAGATAGTGATGACGTTCTTCTTTATACCTGAACTCTATCTGAATACGTGAAGTGTCCACCACAGAAGCTGGTGCTAAACTGTTCAGACATACGTGAGCGACATGTGGAGAAGAGAGTGTGGGTTTTGTGTACAACAGTTTTAACATCCACTTTTCAGAGCAGTCGTTAGGTTCCAAAGACTGCTGAACACTAACTAGAATGACTTTTCTAGGGTCCATTTTTACCTCTTCCTTGAACTGAACCCCGTCCTCCGTCTTTGGTATTGTTATCCATTCTGTGTATTGGGAGCGATGTCTTATAGCTGAATTGTGATGCCTGGCTGCTTCTATATGAACTTTGGTCAGAGGGGTGTTGATGTGCAACAAATTGGTGCAGTTTTGTTTGGAAGAAAACAATTCCACTGCAAAATGCTTATCACATTCTATTTCATCAGCAAAAAAGTATTCGTCACTGCAATCCGTTTGTACACTCATAACCCAGTCATTGGGACGACACCAGAGGGACTGCCGCTGGATTTCGACACGTACATACATGCCCTCAGGCGCCTCTACTCGCATTTTGCAGAAACTGCTGGAGTCATTGAACACCCCGTACACTGCTCCCTGCTGCGCTGGGAAGTCATCAATGCCGAACAGTATCAGGTCCTCTCTACTCACTTCTTTCACTCTGGACCGCAGGATCGTGATGTTTGGATTGTTTTGCTTCGTAAGAAATTCTATTCCTGGACAAATTTCTTCCAGGCTTGGCTGACCAGAAGCAGCATTCATCTTCGTGCCTGTGTTTTTTTTTAAGCTTTTAATCTTAGGGAGTGGCGAACACGAGTTAATTACAAAAACAACAACTATACACAACATGAATATAGAAAATCATAATATAATCATGCAATATTCAGTCAAGTATTAATCTACATGATCCCAGCAGGAGACCATGATACCAATGACATGACTGTTAAGAAAACTGTTCACCCTCCTTCTTCTCCCCTCCCTTCCCTCTCCATGTGTCTGCCTCTCTATCTCTGTCTGTATTTCTATCTCCTTTGGGCTTTGTCCCTCTGTCTCCCTGCCTCTCTGTCTCTGTCTCCCTGCCTCTCTGTCTCTGTCTCCCTGCCTCTCTGTCTCTGTCTCCCTGCCTCTCTGTCTCTGTCTCCCTGCCTCTCTGTCTCTGTCTCCCTGTCTCTTAATCACTAATCACAGAGACAGTGGAGGAAGGGACGTGAAATGGTCAATGTTGCTTACAGTTCTTAACCCACCCAGCCTGCAGGAAATTTCCCTCTTGTTTTTTTGTAGGCTGGCGATGGTGTTTTGATTTGCCATAGCCCCAGTGGCCTTCAAAACCAAGTGAATAACTTACAGAGAGCACCTGATGCTTAAGGATTAACTTAAATCTTCCCCACAACTAAGGTAAATGGTGTTGAGAAAAGTTGGGTATCTATCAAAAACCTGAAAGGTGGTATCTTAATGTGAACATACTTAAGTTGTTCGTTGTTGCAGATATTGTTGCAGATACTTGTTGCAGATAATCGTTTCGTTACCTTTACAACTGAACAATGCTCTGACACAAAAGAGGAAGGTTACATCAAGTGGGTAAAACAATAACTATTTTTGGATCTTTAAAACAAAGTGGACCTTGGGAAACATGGACATATACACGTAAAATCCTGTTCCGCTTTTCGTAAGAGTAGGCCATTGCGTGCCGGTGGGAACAGATGACACGATTTACAAAACTGCATACACACGTGGACTGGATATAAAAAAAGCACAAGAGTGCTTATTCCATTATCCTCGATATAAAAGAATAAATGAAATGAAAATGAAATGGTGGGCAAAAAAATGATCGCATATGCAGCATGTCACCCTTAGTAAGCCCTGAAGCTGTAGGCGAGGAACAAGGAAAAGAAATGAAATAAATACATGACAGATCGTGTTTTTGAAGACTGGGACCCAGAACTGACTAAAGGTGAAAGATTTTAAACGTGTGTGATATTTAAACCACTTTTACAGCCTGGAAAATATCTTACTGCTTTCACAACAGGCAAATATAGGTATGCCATGGTTCGTTCAATTTCGAGTGAAATTGGTAATTTTAGAATTCCCTCTTTTGTTTTCTCAAAACAACAAAACACTGCAAGTTTCCTTCTGTCCCTTCTGAAGGTATTAAAGTTAAATCTTTTGGATTGAAAAATAGCTGTGATTGTGTTTTTACTTTCCAGTTTGCCCCTTCTTTTCCAATAAATGTACAGACGTTTTCGATAACTGTGTATTATTTTTAATAGGCCATTGTGTGCCGGTGGGAACAAACGACAACAGCAATAATAAAAAGTAGCTGAGATGATTTATGCACATAATAAAATCATAGAGCTTATCACAACAGCCTGGGGAACACCATACATTATCTTAGCTCTGGCGACACAGATTTCGTAGTGTTTAAAATTGTATACAGAGTTCGAGTTCTCAGATAAGATAAACCATAGCAGAAACTTGTCTGCATCTCAAAACAGGCTGAATTCTTCGAATGAAATGTGGTGGTCATTACTGTCAAAAGTTGCAGACATGCTCAACAGAGACAAAAACTGACTCACAACACATTTCATTATCGTGGGCCTACAGTGGATCGCTTATAACTCACAACACTTTGTCATACTGATGTTGTTGTTGTTGTACGTTCCCCATAGTAAGAGTAATAGTGATAGAATATGATTCTGAAACTAATAATAATAATAATAATAATAATAATAATAATAATGATAATAATAATAATAAATAATAATAATAAATGGAGGCTTATATAGCGCGAATTCCCAAAACTATGGGCTCACCGCGCTGTACAATCAAATCAGTTTAAATAGCCACTGCTCTACAATCAATATCTAGTGTCAAAACAGAAGCAAAGGTTTATTGTAATGTTAATATGAATAAAGCGCAAGTGTTTGACACCAAAGTCTTTCTGTATCACGGCTAGAACTTCCAGATTTTCCAGTGATGAGGTTTTGTGCCTGTGACCGTTTTCGCTTACCATGACGGTAGCCACATTCCGACTTCAGGGATCATAAACCAGTCAAGTCATTTTGAAATGGTAAGAACAGTCCCATACATTAACAGACTGGGATGATGCTTCATAAACGATAAAACAGGTAAGGAAGTACAATTGTGGTTTCTCAGAAAGTTGGAAATGATCATCACATGAGGATTGCTTGTGTTCCTACAGTGTTGACCCAGTGCATGCATATTTGGGGTTAGGAAACTAGCAGACGACAAAGGACTAAGGGGGTACAGTGTTTGTTGAAAAAAAAAGCAACATAAAAATTCAAACCTACCAAATTTGTTCGTGTTCACCTGAGTTTTGAGTCAGGAGCTGGTCTCTTACACAAAAATGGTTTTGATTTCTGTGGATGCATCAGTACATGCGAAACAAATGCAATAATGATATAGGAAAACAGACGGAAAAGTGACAAACTCTATAGGTGGTGTGTAGCCTGCTGGCAATGTCTACAATATTGGAGAGTCATTCCACGAATCCTGAAGACAATCTATGATTGTGTTTACCGACACAAGACTGAAGAGCATCAGGAATTGCAGATTTTGATGATCTGTAGCGCCGTCAACTGAGAGGCCTAACAATAGGTGAGGGTGGGGGGATGGGATAGTCTAGTTGTCAGAACATTGCACTTGCAATTTCACGACCCAGGTTCGATTCCCGTTCCCGAAGATTTTTTTCCCCTGGAGTCAACATCAATGCTGACTCCACTCTCCCCAAAAGTCCTTCGGATGAGACTATGAACTGAGGACCCGTGTGCGAACGCACGCAGAACTTCTTGCGCACACGTTAAAACCTGTTCCGCTTTTCGTAAGAGTAGGCCATTGTGTGCCGATGGGAACAGATGACAAGAATTACAAAACTGGATACACACGAGTACTAGATGTGAAAAAAGCACATGACTACTTATTCCATTATCCTCGATATAAAAGAATAAAAGAAAAAGAAATAAAGGGTGATGTACAACTGACTGAAAGACCGTAGGCTACAGAGACTCCACACGTCAGTGCTGCACTGCAAAGCGCTAGGAGGTGACGCAACGCGGCGTGGTAGATCCTGGATGCTGCACAACGCCACGCCGTGCCACACCACGCCACGCATTGCACTACACTAAACTACACTACACTACTGTTCCGCTTTTCGTAAGAGTAGGCCATCTTGTGCCGATGGGAACTGATGACAAGATTTACAAAACTGCATGCACACGGAGACTGGGTGCAAAAAAGCACAAGTGCTTATTCTATTATCCTCGATATAATTTTTTTTTTATTTTAAAAAATAAATACACTACACTACACTACACTACAGTGCACTACATTACAGAACACTACATTACATTACATTACATTACACTACACTACACTACACTACACTACACTACACTACACTACACACTACACTACACTACACTACACTACAATATACCACACTACATTACACTACACTATACTACAATACACACCACACCACACCACACCACACCACACCACACCTCACCACTACGCTACACCACACCACACCACACCACACTACGCTACACCACACCACACCACACCACACCACACCTCACCACTACGCTACACCACACCACACCACACCACACCACACCACAACCCACCACTACGCTACACCACACCACACCACACTACGCTACACCACACCACACCACACCACACCACACCACACCACACCTCACCACCACACCACACCACACCACACCACACCACTACGCTACGCTACACCACACCACACCACTACGCTACGCTACACCACACCACACTACACTACACTACACACCACACAACACCACACCCCATCACACCACACCGCACCACACACCCCACCCCACCACACACACCACACCACACCACACCGCACCACCACTACACCACACCACCCCACCCCATCCCACCCTACCACACCACACCACACCACTGCACCACGGCACCAGACACTATTTTTTGGTCTGGAGAGGTTTCAAGAAACCCATGTATGGATGATTTTGTGCGGTGGAGACTGACCCCATACTGATGGAGACTTTTTTTTCTATCAAGGATAATGGGATAAGCACTCTTGTGCTTTTTTACGTCCAGTCCCCATGTGCATGCAGTTTTGTAAATGTCATCTGTTCCCACCGGCACACGATGGCCTACTCTTACGAAAACCAAAACAATATATAACGTGTGCGCAAGATGTTACGCGTGCCTCCGCACACGAGGCCTTGGTTTATAGTCTCATCCAAAAGACTTTTGGGGAGAGTGGAGTCAGCACTGACGTTAACTCCAGGGGAAAAAATCCCCTCGAACGGGAATCGAACCCGGGTGGTCAAATTGCGGAAGATGCTGTGCGGTGGAGACTGACCTCATACTGATGAAGACTCTCCACAAGACGAGCCCCCCTTCTCTCAGCACCACAGAGGATGGCTTCAGCGCACGTGACTCAGAACCCACAAGTTCAGGGACAGCAGTTACTAGTACTGCACAAGCATGGAGCTGACCTCACAGTGCAGTGGATCAGTGGTCTAGGTGGTAACGCGCCTTGCCTAGAAAGCAAAAAAGTCCGGGTCGGAGTTTGCGGTGGTTTGTACCCCGTTTGGGCCCAAAACTTTCCCCCCATCCATTAGACCCTGAGTGATGGTCTAGGCGCTAGTCCTTCGGATGAGACGATAAACCCAGGTCCCGTGTGTTACACATCACTATTAAGCGCACTTAAAAGAACCCACGACAACAAAGGGGTTGACCCTGGCAAAATTCTGTAGAAAAAAGCCACTCTGATAGGGAAACAAATACAGTTGCATGTTAGAAAAAGAAAAAAAAATGGGTAGGCGCTGCACTTGTGGCGACCCGCTCTCTCCGGGGAGAGCAGCCCGATTTTCACGCAGAGAAATCTGTTGTGACATAAAGTGGTACAAAAATACAAAAGCAAATCCAACGTCACTCAGTCAAGAGTGCTATATTTAGCGCACCATTTCCTTTTACTTAGTCCAAGTGTGGTCAGTTCCTGCTATAAATAATTTGCACCAGCTGGCCCCATCTAGGCTGGGCTGGGCTGGATTAATCAGCAGCTGAGAGGAGCTGAAAGTGGGGGAAACTGATAGCTGTGACCTGTGCCTGGCTCACACTCTCCAAACCAATCCAATTCAATCCAATCCAATCCAGTCCACTCATGTTGTTTATAGCCCCATCCACCACACAGGCCATATCGGGGCTGTCACCTCGTCAAGTTTAAAAACTCAAATTTGATACTGTGCAACTTTATCAGATTAATTAAAACGGGTTAGAAAATCAACTTTACTGTCCTTGCTTGTATCGACGCCCTGGTCAACTATAAGGGTCAGCCCAGGACAGGCACTGCGTTGTGGAAAACCCCACATCGATCACACATAAAATGAGATAAAACCAATACCAGATTCCTTAAAACAACCCTGTCCTTAGAGACCAGCTACACCACTTTTACTCATATTAGACAGAAAGAGCCAGATTCTCTCAGGAAGGAAAAAATGGTATCTGGTGGAACATCCTGAAAGAGGATCTTTAGGGTATTTGCAGTAAAATGCTTGTGCCTAATATCCTGAACATCCCGACACTCCAGGAGCAGATGCTTGATGGTTACCCGCACATCACAAGTCACACACCATGGGGTTCCCTCGCCTTTCAGCAAATGAACGTGAGTGATATGACAATGATCCATGTGTATCCTGGTGAGCACTGAGAAAGCAAGTTCATCAGAAAGAGGCAAGTCCCTCACAAAGCAGCAAGTCACTCACAAAGAAGCAAGTCATTCACAAAGAGGCAAGTCACACACAAAGAGGCAAGTCACTCACAAAGAGGCAAGTCCCTCACAAAGCAGCAAGTCACTCACAAAGAGGCAAGTCACTCACAAAGCAGCAAGTCATTCACAAAGAAAGCAAGTCACTCACAAAGAGGCAAGTCACACACAAAGAGGCAAGTCACTCACAAAGAAGCAAGTCATTCACAAAGAAAGCAAGTCACTCACAAAGAGGCAAGTCACACACAAAGAGGCAAGTCACTCACAAAGAAGCAAGTCATTCACAAAGAAAGCAAGTCACTCACAAAGAGGCAAGTCACACACAAAGAGGCAAGTCACTCACAAAGCAGCAAGTCACTCACAAAGCAGCAAGTCATTCACAAAGAAAGCAAGTCACTCACAAAGAGCAAGTCACACACAAAGAGGCAAGTCACTCACAAAGCAGCAAGTCACTCACAAAGAAGCAAGTCATTCACAAAGAGGCAAGTCACACACAAAGAGGCAAGTCACTCACAAAGCAGCAAGTCACTCACAAAGAAGCAAGTCATTCACAAAGAGGCAAGTCACACACAAAGAGGCAAGTCACTCACAAAGCAGCAAGTCACTCACAAAGAAGCAAGTCATTCACAAAGAGGCAAGTCACACACAAAGAGGCAAGTCACTCACAAAGCAGCAAGTCACTCACAAAGAGCAAGTCATTCACAAAGAGGCAAGTCACCACAAAGAGGCAAGTCACTCACAAAGCAGCAAGTCATCACAAGAGCAAGTCACACAAAGAGGCAAGTCACTCACAAAGCAGCAAGTCACTCACAATGAAGCAAGTCATTCACAAAGAGGCAAGTCACACACAAAGAGGCAAGTCACTCACAAAGCAGCAAGTCACTCACAATGAAGCAAGTCATTCACAAAGAGGCAAGTCACACACAAAGAGGCAAGTCACTCACAAAGAAGCAAGTCATTCACAAATAAAGCAAGTCGTTCACAAAGAAAGCAAGTCACTCACAAAGAAAGCAAGTCACTCACAAAGAGGCAAGTCACTCACAAAGAGGCAAGTCACTCACAAAGAAATCAAGTCACTCACAAAGAGGCAAGTCACACACAAAGAAACGATTCACTCACAAAGAGGCAAGTTACTCACAAAGAGGCAATTCATTCACAAAGAGGTAAGTCACTCACAAAGAGGCAAGTTACTCACAAAGAGGCAAGTTACTCACAAAGATGAAGTCACACACACAGAGTCAAGTCACTCACACAGAGTCAAGTCACTCACAAGTAAAGCAATTTTCCTCTAAAAAACTGGGAAAAAAGGCAGATTCCCGGTAAGAACTGGCCATTGGCAAAGAGGACTGACCAGTTTGCAGCAAGCAACACAGGAAGATGAAACCAGGACATCTCTCAAGACTTGTAATTCTACAGGGCTGGCCAGAGAAGAAACAACAACTTCGATTCATTTATTTATTTATCTATATATTTATTTATTGAATTTTATGTATTTATTTATTTATTTATTTATTCAATTTTATTTATTTATTATGAATTTATCTATTCTTTTATATCAAGGATAATGGAATAAGCACTCATGTGCCTTTTTACATTAAGTCCCCATGTGTATGCAGTTTTGCAAATATTGTCATCTGTTCCCACCGGCACACAATGGCCTACTCTTACAAAAACCAAAACAAGATTTAACGTGTGCGCAAGATGTTCTGCGTGTGTTCGCTCACAGGGCCTTGGTTTGTAGTCTCATCCGAAGGACTTTTGGGGAGAGTGGAGTCAGCACTGATGTTCTTAAATATGGCTTGTAACCCACTGGAATTTTTCTGTTTTAGAGATAATAAAGTATTTTGAATTTGAATTTGAATGTTAACTCCAGGCAAGAAGAAGCCAGTAGCAACAATATGAACCAACATGGCTGCCAATCAACAGCAAAGCTTCATTCTGTTAAAACAGAAGTTGGAAGAAGGATCAGTACACCAGCCTGATCAGAATGTGCAACAGTGGTCAACAAACAGAGCCTGATGTGCTGACAGCTCTTCTCATCCCCCACTCCCGTCCACACTTATTTTTTATTTATTTATTTATTTATTTATTTATTTATTTATTACTTGTTTATTTATTTCTTCATTTATTTATTTATTCATTTTTATTTATTTATACCACTTTATGTCACAGCAGATTTCTCTGCGTGAAATACAGATTTAGGTGGCAGCGGTTTCTGCCAAGATGTGCTGTAGGTCTCTCGACTATGTTGGACTTTGGATCTCATTTGTTAACTGTTTCCAGGTACGTACATGGACTAATTCTACAGTAGTTGGCAATATAAAAGATGTTTTGTGGTTTGGTTATCTTTGTACATTTTGTTCATCCGTTTGTTTTGGAAGATTTGGTCAACACAATGGAAATGGAAATACAGAACAACAGCTCTTACCTGTCACACAGGCAGGATCTTGCTGATCATAATCTTAAATAGGATGAAACAAAAAGTAGATTTTGACATATTAGACTATCGTGAAGGCTACATAAGAAACAGGTGAACAACAGACGTGTTATTCATGCTCCAAAACATGATTAAAAACGTGAAAAGTTCGTATGACGAACTTATTGTAACGTTCATAGACTACAGCAAAGCCTTTGATAGTGTAATTCACCAGCATCGTTTTGACCAGTTTATAAGATGGGCTTTTCAAAACACGCCCCCTTCCTAATTTCCTTACTTTATGAAGACCAAAAGGACACTATGAGATAGGTCAACCAAAATGTAAAGGTTTTAACATTAATCTACAAAGGAGTTAAACAGGGATGCTTCCTTTTACCTCACCTTTTCAATATAATATACACAGAGCAAGTCCTGATACAGTCTGTGATTTTGAAGACATGGGCCTCAAGATAGGTGGTAGAAACATATCAATTCATGCTACGCTGACGGTATAGCACTACTAGCTGATAACATCACCAGCATGAGGATTGTGTTACACACAGTAGATGTAACAGGAACAAGAGCCGGTCTCAAGCCCAATGTCAAAAAGATAAAAGTGCTACAGGCTGCCAGAACCAGCTGCCAAACAGGGCATGAAATAAAGATTGACAAAACTTTTATAGAAAATGTCAAAGACTTTAAA
>CM060345.1:17205376-17212876 GCA_030674155.1 Stramonita haemastoma | reverse complement strand
TCAGTCCTAACCTGGTGTTCATGTATATCAACATTTCGAGTTTTGTCCTGGGGACAAGATAGCTCAGTGGTCAGAGCATTGGCTTTCCCCTAGCCAATGTTAAGCAGCATCGAGCATGATTACCAGTTGGATTGTTGACCGTTTGCGCGCCTTGGCTTCAGCACAGTTCCCCCAGTTCACCCAGCTGTAAATGGGTACCTGCCCTCTTTAGGGTCAGGGAAGGTAAAGCAGCGAGGGAGAGGAGATGGGCGCCGCCCTCACTATGCTGGCCCCTAGAGAAGCTGAGGTCTCTGACGCCTCGCTCCCCTTCGACCACACAGGCTATGGGACACCCTTACCTTTGCCTTACCTGGACAGAGGCCATCATCTTTAGCCAGTGACATTCACGGGAATCGGGTGCGGTAGCCCGTTGACTGGTAGGGGAAAAGGGGTGGGGTTTGGTGTATAAACTCACTGTCTGTCTGTCTGTCTGTCTGTCTGTCTGTCTGTCTGTCTGTCTCTCTCTCTCTCTCTCTCTCTCTCTCTCTCTCTCTCTCTCTCTCTCTCTCTCTCTCTTCTTCTTCTTCTTCTTCTTCTTCTTCTTCTTCTTCTTCTTCTTCTTCTTCTTCTTCCTCTTCTTCTTTTACTTCTTCTTCTTCTACTTCAAGTTTTTATTTTAGATGATTTTTCATATTTTTGGGGGTATGATGAGTTTTTCAATTTCATCTTTCAGAGGCAATCCTTGCCCCCTTGTCACAACCACAGCCTTGGTGCTTTTAAAAGTGTCAGACTGCTTCTGGCCCTCAGCTGAGGTTTTTTTGGGGGGTGAAGGGGGGTGATTGGTTTACATTTTTGTCCAACCATCAGCAGTTTGTACAGCTCAACAAGACCAGTTGCACTTTACGCGCCAGAGAGAGGCGCATAGCAGAGGGGGCCTCCGCCAGAGACCATCTTTGCTGGACAGGGAGTATGGTCCCTGTCGCTTGGTCAGCTGCATGCAGCAATATTAGAGCTGTGGGTACCCCTGCCAAAGTCTGTCTGAAAAGCAAAGGGAAACTGTTATTCTTTAACCACAGCTCTACAGGAGTGACCACTACCACTGTTGCTACTCTTTGACTATCTTCCTGACCTCAGCACACAGATCCAACATCCCTTGGTCAAGAGTGTTAAATTTAGCGCGTCCTTTCCTTTTATCTAGTCCAAGTGTGGTCAGTTCCTGCTATAAATAAATTAGCACCAGCTGGCCCCTAATCTGGGCTGAGATGGGATGCAATAATTAGCAGATGAGAGGAGCTGAAAGTGGGGGGAAAATGACAGCTGTGTAACTTCTAATAACAGAAATTTCTTCTCTGTCTTCACTCTCTGGATGTCCGTGTCCTCAAACTGAACACACTACTGCCTGCACGAGGAAGTGTGGGTGCTTTGGCAGTTCACATAGTGAGGAGGGCCCTAGCATTCCCCATCCAGTGCTGCCTTTGCACAAACTCCACACACCTGCCCAGGGTAACTGTCTTGCATGTACTCAAACTTTGGGCACGGAGACACGTTAACATGGCACAACATGTTGCAGGACAACAGATGAATATTTCGACGTTAACATGGCACAACATGTTGCAGGACAACAGATGACAATCAAAACATTAACATGGCACAACATGTTGCAGAACAACTGACGACAATCAAAACATTAACATGGCACAACAACATGTTGCTTAAATAGCCCAAAGTGTTGCTGAACAACAACAGAAGATCAGGGCGTTAACAATGGACTGCTACAAGACTGCTGGTCACAGAGGTCCATTTTTACTGCTGGGTCTGTCTCTCTGATTACTTCAGCAATAGCAGTGTCCACAGCTCACAAATCCAACACCACTCAGTCAAGAGTGCTACATTTAGCGGGTCCTCTCCTTTTCCCTAGTCCAAGTGTGGCCAGTTCCTGCTATAATTAATGCCAGCTGGCCCCATCTGGGCTGGGATGGGATGGATTAATTAGCAGCTGAGAGGAGCTGAAAGTAGGGAAAACTGACAGCTGTGTGTCACAAGCCCTCTTCACCCTGAGACAATAGATACAAACACTCTTTAGGCAGACAATCGTGTAAAGATGCATATAGACGTTGCATGTTTTTTTTTTAAAGTATCTTCATTCTGTTTAAGACTGGGATCCCTCTAACTGCCTCTCATACAGAAAGGGGGTTATGTAAGAAATTTTAAGAGATACAGCCACAATGTATGATTTCAAACAGATTTTATTCATAAAAAGTGTCACCAAAATACAAGCATACCTTGACAGGTCAACAGGGTAACTGATATGATAGTCCTGTCACAACCCACAACCTATGATGGGCTTTTTTGCCTTGGCAGTTTTGACCATGGGGACGGGATAAAGTGGTCAGAGAGCTTGCTTTTTTCCCAGCCAATGTTAAGCAGCGTGGAGCGTGGTTATCAGTTGGATGGGTGGCTGTTTGCACGCCTAGGCTTCAGTACAGTTCCCCCAGTTCACCCAGCTGTAAATGGGTACCTGTCCTCTTAAGGGTCAGGGAAGGTAAAGCAGTGAGGGAGAGGAGATGGGCACCACCCTCAACATTCTGGCCCCTAAAGAAGCTGAGGTCTCTGATGCCTCGCTCCCTTACGGCCACACAGGCTATGGGACACCTTTACCTGTTTTTTTACCTTACTTTTGACCATTAATTGTCTGAGCCTTGCTTTGCGGTGGTGATAGGTGGTGATATAGTGATATACGCTTCACTGACGCCTTTCAGTATTGCAGTACTGTTCCAGACCTTCGAGCACACCAGGGCTAGGAGATCAAATATCTCCATTGTGATGATGCATCAGGAGAAATGGTACATGGATGACTCCGGATTGTTTGCTGGTAAAAGAGGCATTATACCAAAGGCCAGCAGTTCAGTCTCAGGTGATTCATTGGTGACACTAACAGGACAGTGACTATACAGTCAGTCAGTCAGTCAGTCAGTGTGCCTCTGAACTTTCAGTTGAAGGTGAGGTTCATAGCAGTGTGATGTGACGGGAATTAGGAGTCCTAAGCACCTTTCTGCAAGGACAGAAGGGTTTGCCCTCTTCGTTACTTTGTGCAAACTTCTTTAGATATGGCTCTGGAGAGTTTTGCATTATAATTATCATCTATATCACAGTGCACAAATCCAACATCACTTAGTCAAGAGTGCCATATCTAGCGACCCTTTCCTTTCCCTTATCCAAGTGTGGCCAGTTTCTGCTATGATAAACACTTTCTGGCCCCAGCTGGGCTGGGATGGGATGAATTAATTAGCAGCTGAGAGAAGCTGAAAGTGGGGGAAAACTGACAGCTGTGATATATGGTATCACCTGTCGGCATCACCAGATTAGATGTTTGCCATCTTACCCAGTGATACTGACATGATCCTCCTTCTTTATTCGTTCCGTTTTTTGCTGGTCCTGCTGACTTCATGGCTTCTCATAGCAGAGGATTCAGCAATGTTGCCAATGAGAGAAGCTGGTGTTCTGCCTTTGTTCTGTTTTTCTTGGTCTTGCCTTGAAAGACAGTCTTCGTGAGGTTTTGTATCTTGGTTTTGTAAAGCATAGCCTCATATGTTCAGTTCATGTTTGGAGGGCGGAGGACCGTGGGGATTGGAGGAAGCTGGTTGCAAAATCTTCAGTGGTGCCCCCACGGTCCGTTGGACTACGGCTCAGGTGAAGAAGAAGAAGATTCATGCTTTTATTTCTTTGGTAAGGCCTACATGTTCGTCATTTCTTTTGACTGAGCAAAGACATCTAAGTCTTTGATATTTTTAATGAAGCCTTATCAGGCATTGTTTTGTGCTCTTCTTGGCAAATGGAATTGCAACCACCAGCTGGATTCCCTCAAGAATCTGGGCCGAGTGGGGACAAACCGTTGTCTGGAGTGTAGCAGCTCAAACCTTCCCGGCACCACCCAGTATAATACTACGCAGAAATACAAACAAAAAATTTACTATGACTCAGTCATCGCATAAGAAACCTTAACATTTTAATCAGTAGACTATCTAATACAAAAAAGTCCATCCTGACAAACCACTATTTCCTCCTAACAGTGACCAATAAAAAATATCTTCACATAAAACCCCAAAAGAATAAGCCTTCGAACACATATGCACACATTCACACTTACAGACACATCAACTTCCCTTCAAAATGCACACCTGCACACACCCACACACTCACACACCCACATGGACAATGGGCAGTTTATTCACGATGGTGGTGGGGTGGGACATTGGGCCATGGAACAATGGTCTGGTCACTTCACTGACAGACTTGGTACAGTCCTGACATGGCCTCTCGATCTCCCGCTGTCCTTTGAGGAATGGTGCTGGGTCTCAGCATTCCCCTTGGACAGCAGGCAGGCAGCAAGCTGGTCAGCAGTGTGTCACAGAGATGGTGCAGAGGCTGAGTCTTCAAGAGGCACATCTGGGGGACAAAGAACCTGTGTAAGGTCCTCACCCCAGATGTTGTCATCTGAACTCCCCTTTCCCTTACTTCTCCCCAAACTTTTGATGGAGTTAGGCTGGCTGCTGCTTCTGGAGACTCTTTGGCATCTCATACAGAGACCACATAAGCAACAAAGACGTGCATAACAGAATCCAGCAAAACTATTGGTCCTTACAAAAATCTTTTATCAATAGTATAGAAGCGTAAACTTAAATGGTGCGAGCATGTCACAAGATCAAAAGGACTTGCAAAAACAGTACTGCAAGGCACTGTCCAAGGAGGAAGAAAAAAAGAGGCAGGCCAAGGAAGAGGTGGGAGGACAACATCAGCGAATGGACAGGCCTAGAATTCAACTAAATTTTGAGAAAGGCAGAACAGAGAGAGGAATGGAGGGAGCTGGTTGTCAAGTCTTCAGGGGTGCCCCCAGGGTCACCAGAGAAAGGGATAGATAGAGATAACGATAGGGGCTGGCTCTCCATATTTCAATCAAAGTAACATTCTATTTTCATGCAACAGCAATATTCAAACACCATCATACAACAAAGATAAGAAGGCTATCCTGGGTCTTCAGTAGTTTCGGACTCATTTTAACATGGATCAAACATGGACTCCGATTGTGCCCTGATTTGTCGCTTTTTTAGGCAGGGGCGTTGTTACCTCTAGACCACCGATCCGCCATCTGTTCTACTAATACTGCTACGCTCTGTTTTGATTAGTGTTGTGCAAAGTATCGCTCTATAAAATGCCCATCGTTCAGCCCCACAGATTGCTATCAACAATGTGTGTGTGCGTGAGAGAGAGAGAGAGAGAGAGAGAGAGAGAGAGGAGAGAGAGAGAGAGAGAGACAGAAGACAGACAGACAGACAGACAGAGAGAGAGAGAGAGAGAGAGAGAGACAGACAGACAGACAGACAGACAGACAGAGCAAACAAAGTTTATTACTGATAAATGACACAGGCACTTTAGCAGCCAATGCATCATACAAAAACAGCACCACACAATATCGTCACAAACATGGTAACCATGGCAACACTGTTGTTGTTGTTGTTGTTGTTCCAAACTGAAGACAGAATGAGTGTCACTGTGCTGTGTTTTGTGTCACATGGCCAGGCAACGCTGTTTGTTGTTGTTTCCCAAACTGAAAACATGACAAGTGTCACTGTGCTGTGTTTTGTGTCACATAGCCAGGCAACGCTGTCACAGCCCCAGGTAAAATTGAACCAGGCCGTGTAGAGCGTGTAGGCTATGGGCAGCTCAGGCTTCCCTCCCTCTCTCTGTGTACCGTGTTGTAGATCTGCTCTACTTTCCCTTCCACAGATTGGCCAGTTTATTTTATTGGATTTTTACTTTTTATTTTATACCACTTTATGTCACAGCAGATTTCTCTGCGTGAAATTCGGGATGCTCTCCCCGGGGGAGAACGCATTATCACAAGTGCATCGCCTACCCATTTTTTTCCTGTCTGCAACTATATTTGTTTCCCTATCAAGGTGGCTTTTTTCTACAGCATTTTGCCAGGGACAACCCCATTATTGCCGTGGGTTTTTTTACGTGCGCTAAATAATGATGTGTAACACACTCGCTTTATCGTCTTATCCGAAAGACTAGTACCCAGACCACCACTCATGGTCTAATAGATGGGGGAAAAGTTTTGGGCCCAAACGTGGATTCGAACCACCGCACACTCCCACCCGGACTTTTTGCAGTTCTAGGCAAGGCGTGTTACCTCCTAAACCACTGATCCGCTACAGTCTTCCTATAGCATGTTGCTGTTGTATTCCTTTACACATCACAATGTGCAGTCATCGTCTCAGACACAGTGTAAGGAATACTCTACACAATGTTATCAGATTGCCACTGTAATGTCTTCTTGTTTTCTGAATGAATGAGCACCACCTTTCTTAAAAGCTTCATATGTCTGTACTGATCATGCAACGTGAATGTGGAACCACCAGTCAGTGTAGCCATATGCTCTTTCCCTGTCGCTGTATTTATTTATTTGTTTGTTTATTTATTCATTCATTTATTCCTTTATGTCGAGGATAATGAAATAAGCACTCACGTGCTTTTTTACATCCAATCCCTGCGTGCATACGGTTTTGTAAATCTTGTCATCTGTTCTCACCGGCACACAATGGCCTACTCGTATGAAAAGTGGAAAAGGATTTAACTTATGCGCAAGATTTTGTAATTTTTGTAACACTTTATGTCACGGCAGATTTCTCTGCGTGAAATTCGGGCTGCTCTCTCTCCCCGGGGAGATGTGCGTGCGTTCGCACACAGGGCCTCGATTTACAGTCTCATCCGAAGAACTTCTGGGGAGAGTGGAGTCGGCACTGATGTTAACTTCAGGGGAAAACTCCTCTCGAACGGGAATCGAACTCGGGTCGTCAAATTGCGAGAGCTATCCCGTCCCCTAGCCGCCGCTGTGGCCTAGTGGTTAGGGCGTTGTACTCGTAATCTAAAGATTGCGGGTTCGATCCCAGCTATTCCGCTATGACGTTGTGCCCTTGGAAAAGGCACTTTACGGCTATTTTCTCACCCCACCCAGGTGTAAAAGGGGTACCAACCTTGTGTTGGGGGTTAACCCTGCGATAGACTGGCGTCCTATCCAGGGGGGAGTCTGTGACTCTCAGTCGCTTAACGCCACAGAAACCGGGATAAGCACCGGCCTGATGAGCCTTATGGCTCGGGACAGACTTTAACTTTTTAACTTTATCCCGTCCCCTATCCCTATCCCCATCAATAGCTCTGTCTGTGGTAGCTGCAGCCTCCATAGTAGGTTGAGGAGGTTCTAAGGGACTATCGTGTCACTGGTACATCTACACTAACTGTTCTACACGGTTAAGATGGTTAAAGCAGTTTTCATCCATAACTTCACTATCTGTCACTAGCAAAACTACACAAACTGTTTTACAGGGTTAAGGTGGTTACACAGTACTAGTCTTCATCCATAACTTCACTGTGCGTTTGTTTATGTGCAACGTGGTGTGCTGCTCAGCCAAGTCCTGTGCACTGGTATGTTCACACACCGTGTCACACACAAACAAGTCA
>CM060345.1:17190376-17202876 GCA_030674155.1 Stramonita haemastoma | reverse complement strand
TTCCCTATCAGAGTGGCTTTTTTCTACAGAATTTTACCAGGATCAACCCTCTTGTTGCTGTGGGTTCTTTTACGTGCGCTAAATAATGATGTGTAGTACACGGGACCTCGTCTCATATAAAATAAATAAATGAAACCCGGGAGTCTTTTCCTTCCTCTGCGCTCCGTCAACATTATTGGGTGGAGTATAGTGGATAATGTCCGATCTTCTCCTTTGCTTGTAAGTGGAGGACGGGATAGCCAAGTGGTCAGAGCATAGCGTTCGCAATTTGACGACCCAGGTTCGATTCCCATTCAAGGGGATTTTAGCCCTGGAATTAACATCAGTGCTGACTCCACTCTCCCCAAAAGTCCTTCGGATGAGACTTTAAACAGAGGCCCCGTGTGCAAACGCACGCAGAACATCTTGCGCACACGTTAAATCCTGTAGCGCTTTTCGGAAGAGTAGACCATGGTGTACCGGTGGGAACAGATGACAAGATTTACAAATCTGCATACACACGGGGACTGGATGTAAAAAAAGCACATGAGGGCTTATTCCATTATCCTTGATATAAAAGAATAATATAAATGAATATATAAATTAACTAATTAATTAGTCTAAATTTCTGTGGCACTGTCTGAAACATTTCCTGCTCCCCCCCCCCCCCCCCCCCCCCCCCCCCCCCCCCCCCCCCCCACACACACACACACTCAACCAAGTTTCAGATTCTTTGTGTGAGAAACACAAGATAGCTACAATGTGTGACGGAGAAGAATTGCTCACGAAGTCGGCACCAACGGTCGGCTGGCTGCGGTTACACTGGAATATACAGACACCCGCCGTTGATGTCGACTGCTTTCGTAAGAGGCCACAAGAGAAAGAACAGTGGGAAATAAGATGACAATTTTATTTTGCATGCTTTGCTCTGATTTTGTCAAAAAATGTCTCTTCAGGTCCGAATTGTGACAAAGCAAGCGTTGACCGCAATGGCGAGAGGTAAGAAACTCTAAAAAAGTATAGAAAATAAATCTTTGAATGCATGCTTCGCTGTTATTTTTTTTTTTTTTTTTTCAAGGGGCCAGATACATCCGAATTTTGGTACTAAAACTGTTTCCTGTGTTGTCTCCTCTCCCTCGCTGCTTTACTTTCCCTGACCCTAAAGAGGGCAGGTACCCATTTACAGCCAGGCGAACTGTACTGTAGCCAAGGCGCGTAAACGGTCACCCATCCAATTTGGCAACCACGCTCGATGCTGCTTAACTTTGGCTGGGGGAAAGCGGATGCTCTGACCACTGAGCTATCCCGTCCCCAAACATCTACAATGGTTAACAATAATGCAAGAAATTTGAGAGAGAATAGAAGAACAGGAGATGAAGTATTGACAGTATCCTTTATAATCATGTTGTTTTACCGATACCCAAATAATCTGCTTCACACAAATGCGCGAACGCTTTTTAATTCTTTCCCCTGAATACAAGAACGCAGTCGCCTTCTTTGCGGCTACCAAAAATCATAAAGGTTCGGTCTATCATGGGAGTTAATTCATGCGCATGCGCAAAGCTTGTAAATTTTCTCCCTTGATACAAGAACGCTGACGCCTTCTTTGTTACTACTAAAATTCATAAAGGCTCGCTCTATAAGGGGAGTTTATTTGAGAAACTCGCATAGTGACTGTTTGCTATCGAATTCTGCCGAGCACTAGCCTTGTCCAAATGATACCGTTTAAATCGCAAGAAACACCATCTGAAGGCTGAACACTTCACAACTATTAATCAGTGATGTAAACAGCAATAGAATTTTTTTTTAAATCATCATGGCCTACGCGAATAGCTTCTTTAAAGTTTGCGATGGGTACCACTTTCCGTTTGGTGTTAGTTTGCTTTCGTTGTTTGTTTTGTTTAAATTTGTTAAGTTATTTTGTTTTCATTACGTTGTTTCTGTTAAAGGCCGACACTGGGTGTAAAAAAAAAAAAAAAAAAAACTTCGTGTGCATGTCCATTATCGTGGAATAAAAAAGTTTGGTTCGATTTGGAAAAAAAAAACAACATAGTACGCATAATAATAATGATAATATACAATATGATATACCACAGCATATTGCAGGCCGCTGCCACATGCACACACAAAAAAGCGCACACACAAACACGATTAACGCACGCATGCACACGAGCATACACACCCCTAAGGATAAGGCACATGTCGAGATGTGACAAAAAGCCGGTTTGACTCCAGTCCTACCCCGACTTTTGCACAGAAACAGAGCCCACGACACCAAGAGAGTGCTGTACTTTAGGCATACACACTAAACTAGCAGCTTTGATATGGGTGGAGCATCATACTCTATATTATCATTATTATTGTGTAATAATACTATATCGTTGCATACAATGCACCAGCATTCTTTCTGATAGACTTGCTATATTCAAGCCACGCTGTCCTCATCGGGGCTGTGGTGTCGCCACAGGAACGGCGCCACCCATACCAAAGATGCTGTTTAACTGTGTACGCATAAAGTAGAGCACTTTCATCGTGTCGTAGGCTCTGTTACTGAGCAAACGTTGGGGTAGGACTGGATTCAAACCAGTGTATTGTCACATCTTGATATGCGTCTTGGGGTGTGTATATGCTTGCACATGCTAGCGCACACTCGTGTGTGTGTGTGTGTGTGTGTGTGTGTGTGTGTGTGTGTGTGTGTGTGTGTGTGCATGCATGTGGCGGCGACCCTGAACTTTGCTGTTGTGTATCATATTGTATAATTATTGTCATTTATTATTGTGTGCAATACTTTGTATTGTTGTGTACACTGTCCCAGCTTTCCTTCCGACAGACTTGCTACATTCAAGCCAGGCTGCGCTCTTCTGGGCTATGGTGTCGCCACAAGAACGACGCCACCCATATCAATGATGCCATTTAAGTGAGTATGCATATAGTACAGCACTCACAGAGTGCCTTGGGCTCTGTTACTGTGCAAAAGTCGGGGTATGACGGGACCCAAACCAGCCTTTTGTCACATCTACTCGATATGCGCCATTTTGGGGGGAATGTGTAAGCACGTGCGCATGTCTGCGTGTTTTTTTCTGTGTGGGTATGTGGCGGCAGCCCTGCATTGTGCTGTGCTGCCTCATATTATGATGATGATTATGATGATGATGATGATTATTATTATGTGTAATACAAAGTATTATTGTGTACACTCTGCCAGCTTTCTTTCCTACAGACGTGGTATATATTTAAGCCAGGCTGCCCTCTTTGGGGCTGTGGTGTCGCCACAAGAATGGCGCCACCCATATAAAAAAAATTTCACATGAGAGGGAAGGGAAGACAGGCAGAGACAGGAAGTGAGACAGACTGACTGTGAGAAGGAGGCAGACAAACTGATTCACTGGACAGAGAAAAACAGAGATAGACAGAGAGAGACTGAATGACAGAGACAGACAACAGAGACAGATACAGACAGACAGAGAGCGCCACAAGATTTGGATAGCTCATTTTCTTCTTGATAATCAAGCAAATATGAAACCAAAAGGCATTCAATATTTTATTCAACATTGTCATGGCCAACACAATCTTGTTCAAACTCATCATCAACACAAGCAACCAAAACTGTTGAAATTCTGCTAGCTAAAGAGAAAACAAAAATCCACAAAAATTAACGTGAAAGAAGTAAACATCCTTTATAACATAGCCAAATCATAGAAAAAAGCAAAACGAACACAACATAATAATTTGTAAGTTTTGACACAGGGGGACAGGATGGTTACAATTGGATGGGTGACCGTTTGCACGCCTTGGCTTCAGTACAGTCCCCCAGTTCACCTAGCTGTAAATGGGTACCTGCCCTCTTTAGGGTCAGGGAAGGTAAAGCAGCGAGGGAGAGGAGATGGGCGCCGCCCTCAATATGCTGGCCCCTAGAGAAACTGAGGTCTCTGACGCCTTGCTCCCCTACGACCACACAATTTATGGGACACCTTTACCTTTAATTGACACAACATCAAAGTATACACAAACCATCGAAGATGTGACCATATTTTGTAAACAACAACACCAAAACATGTGAAAATAACCATCAAAGATGTGTGTACATCCTATACACCACGCTCAACCAAAACATCCAAACATCATAGAGAAACGTCTTCATTGCAACAATCACATCAAAGTAATCAAAAACACCAAAATCAAAATTACATGTATCACTCTCCCCCCCCTCCCCCCCAAAATAATAATGATAAAAAAAGGATGATGAACACTGATGTACAAATACATAGAAAAATGCCATAATTAAGGGTGCCACCATTCTGCTTAAGGTACTTTTTAGGTAGGATACAGGTCTTAAAAAATAAAAAAGGCCGAAACCATGGGGGGGGGGGGGGGGGGGGGAGAGGTTTAATAAAAAAAAAATGTTTGGCTTCAAACCTGGAGCTTTCCCTGTGTTAAGTTAAAGAATTTAGATTGTGAAAAACATGTCTGTACAAACAGGTTTCTTGTATTCATTATAGATAAAAAAAAAAAAAAGTTTAGAAGTTTGAAACATTATTTTGGCAGCCATATTGGATTGTTTCCATGGCAACAGTGCATAAAACTGAGTAGTTTTTATATTTCTAGGCTTTTACAAGTGATGCCCTTTCAATAGATCGGACAACTTCTAACATGAGCTTGTAAAGAAAATTTCATCAGCTTTAACCCCCGATGTTTCCCCATGTCCCACCTTAATCTTTATTCCCCAGGTTACCAAAAAAAAAAAAAATAGAAAAGGATAGTGAACACTTCAATGTACATACAGATACATAAGAAAAGAAAAATGCCTTTAAGGACAAAATTAATAATACTGTGCCCCATCCCGGTGCTTACAATATCACTCACTACCTGGTTGCTAGAATCAAACAATCAGGTCAAATGTCATTATACCATTATGAAAAGAAAATAAGTTGTATGATTTGTGCACCAAAAAAAAAAAAAGCAGGAAAAAGGGACTGGGGAGGCAGACAATAAGCAAGAGAGATAATAACAATAATGATAATGATAATGATAATAATAATAATAATAATAATAATAATATAATAATGATAATGATGATGATGATAATGATGATGATGATATAATAACAACAAACAACAATAATAACAATCATAATAATAATATAATAATAATAATAATAATAATATAATAATAATACATGGAATTTATATACGGTAAGGAAAAAGACAGAAACAAAGAGTGATATCTGCATGCAACTTGTCCATTGTGGAAAAAAAACACAGAAAGAAAATGTTGTAAAAAAGAGTAAGATAACATTGTGGGCACCCCCCCCCCAAAAAAAAAGAGCAAAATTAGGTAAATGATATTCTTGAATGGGTTTCCTTTGCCCATACCGCTGTTTATAATAGCACCATCCCCTAAAATTCAGAATGTGGCTCCCTTAATTAAGATAACAGCCAAATGATCGTTTACACAAAATCCTACCATAGCTGAACCCAGGACCTCTAGCCGAGGAACAAAATATAAAAAAAAATAAAAGTATAAAAAACCGAAATAAAAATAATTACACCATCTATCACCAGAAAAACAGTATAGAAGATGATTCATAGATTGCAAGAAAAAATAGAACAGAGACGAGAAAAATTGGCAAGATCTGCTTGAACAAAATGGCAGAAGGGCTGGGGATGCCAAAGAAAAAAAAAAAGCAAGAAAGATATGGTAGAAAAAAGATAAATATAAAAAAAGAGTGATAGAAAAGAGGAAAACTTTTTAAATACAGATTTTCCAGAAGGTGAGGACACTTAGTTACTGAAAAAGACCAGGTGTATCTGCCTTGAGAAGAGTAAGGGGTTGGGGTGAACATACAACCACAGTATACTGAAAATAAGATAGAACACTTCACTGAACAAATCATTCTCTAAAAGAAAACCCCTCTGACTCACCAAGTATATACATGAGTAAGTGTGTGAGTTGTGTGAGTGTGTGTGTGTGGTGTGTGGTGTGTGTGTGTGTGTGTTGTGTGTGTGTGTGTGTGTAGGGAGAGAGAGAGAGAGAGAGAGAGAGGTGATGTGTGTGTGAGAGAGAGAGAGAGAGAGAGAGAGAGAGAGAGAGTAGAGAGAGAGAGAGAGAGAGAGAGAGAAGAGAGAGAGTATGAGTGTGAGTGAGTGTGTGTGTGTGTGTGTGTGTGTGTGTGTGTGTGTGTGCGTGCGTGCGTGCGTGCGTGCGTGCGTGCGTGCTGTGCGTGCGTGCGTGCGTGCGTGCGTGCGTGCGTGTGCGTGTTGTCGTGTTTTGTGTGTGTGTGTGTATGAGTGAGACATTTCCTAGATAAAGACACCTCACACTTGACTAAAAAAAAGAAAAAGGCCAAACAACACTTGAAACATTACAACATTTCTTCAAGATTAGCACATTTTGCGTGGAACATGAACACCACCATCTTCCTACACACTCTTCAAAAAAATCACTGCTCACAAAATTCACAATTTTTAAACAACAACAACAACAACAGCAAAAATTCCAATATCACTGGAATGTGTATGGATATGGATAAAAAAAAAAAACAACCCTGTACAATATAAAATCCCACTCACGACCTGAGACCTACCTAAATAAACACTTACCATAGCGCTTCTAAAGACATAACAGGTGCAAAAAATACTCTTGGGTGTAGAATCAACCAACTCACATTAACACTACAACCCAAAAACTCTTACTTTGAAGCAAAGTCCTGAATCAAAAGAAACAATCACAACAGCACACTTCTAACAATATTACCCGAGCAAAGAAACACTCTTGATCAGAGAACTAAGCAACTTCCACAACCCTGTACATCCAAAAAATCCAACACTTAGAACAATAAGCATTTCTATCAACAAATCTAAAGACACCACAGGAGTGATTAAAATTTCTTGGACAGAAAATCAACCAACTCACATCACAGAACAGCCAAAAAATGAAACAAATCACTATTTGAAACTTTTTTGTTTTCGTCATTTCGAATGACCTCAAACAGCAGGGAGGCAGTGCTGTTGAATGGGCGCAATTTTTAGGGATCCTTGCCCAGCAACCCATTTCTTTCGTCCAGTAGGGACATAAAGACAGTCAGCGTTGGAGTGTTCTCAAGGCTACTAGCCAAATGGCTTGCAGACATTAGGATGTGAAGTCAAGCTTCTAGTCAGAGAGTCACCCATAGTCGTCACTAAAGGTAAGCTATAAAGGGACATTCATTTGTAGGAACATGATCATACAGGCCTCTCACATTGCTGTTGCCCATAGATTCAATAGTCTATCAAGATCTGTGATATAAAACCACTGATCATACAGCTTCACTTTGCGTTGCCCCGATCAAGTTAATCAGAGTGAAAACCACTGATCATACAGCCTCTCACTTTGCTGTTGCCCCCAGCATCAATGGTTTAATCATGAACTGGTGATAAAGCCAGGCGCTGAGGCTAGACAGAGTTAAAATAACAAACAACGAACCCCTCTTGGATGGAGGACCCCAACTCACATCACAGTACAGCCAAAACATCTCTTGTGGACCACAGTCATCACAGCACTTATGGAAACACTACAGAAGTAAAAAACCAAAAAAAACCCCAAAAACCCAACCAAAAACCCCTCTTGGACAGAGGACAACCAACTCGCATTAACACTGTACACCTAAAATCTTGCTTTGAAAGTAAGACCTGAAGAAACACTTCTCATCACACATCTCAAAAGACATAAAGAGAGCTATAGAACTCTCAGAACAGAGAAAAAACTTAACTCTCGCTATTTTCTTATCATTGATTATTTTTTTTATTTCAAGGGATAATGAATAAGCATTCATGTGCCTTTTTACATCCAGTCCCTTTAAATGTCGTTTTGTAAATTTTATCATCCATTCCCACTGGCACACATGATATTTCCAAAATGTAGAACAGGTTTTAATGTGGTACACAATGTCTCTGGTGCATTCACACATGGAAATCGGTTACAGTCTCATCTGAAGGACCTTTAACATTACAGGAGTGAAATCACAGCACGCAAAATCCAACATCACTTAGTCAAGAGTGCTGAATTTAGCGTGCCCCTTTCCTTTTACCTAGTCCAAGTGTGGCCAGTTCCTGCTATAATTAGCACCGCTGGACCCCAAGTGGGCTGGATGGGATGGACGGAATAGCAGCTGAGAGGAGCTGAAAGTGGAGGAAACTGACAGCTGTGAAATACCTTTAGACAGGGAGCCAAAAGACTGATATAACACTGAACAACACAAACCCTTGCTTTGAAGCCAACAAAGACCTACATAAACAATTAACACAACCCTGCTACAGCTACTACCAGAGCAAAAAGCACTCTTGGACGGAGAACGAAAGACTCAAATGTATCACAGCACTGCAAAACAACGCACCCAGCTGTTCACACACACTACACACAAAACGAATCTTCAAACATCCGCACCTCACGTTGGTGAAGGTTGGCAAAGAATAACAAAGAGCGGTGGTCTTGAACAACTGGTGATGGTTACAAAGAATAACAAATGGTGGAGGTTTTGAACAAAGGTAATGAATCATAACCAACCCAGTGAATATGGACACTCCACACGAATGGTCGCTAGCCATGACCACTTTCCACTGGAGCATGGGGTGGTTGTGAGTTTTAGATTTGAATGTTTAATATAGTCATTGATCTACTTGTATGAAAATCTAGTAAATTTGTTTTCTTTAAAGTGTTTAATATACCAGCTCATTCTTATCTGTGTAGTTGTCAATTTCATTTCAGTCTATCATTTCAAATTGTAATAATGATCATAGAATGTTATTTCAATCTGTTTTGTATTGTATAGTCATTTATGTAGATGATATCAAGTATAACTAAATGCCTCGGGCACGCATCATTGTGGTGGAGGTCACATTACATCAATGTTGGTGGATTGGTGTACTTGCTTCATTGGTGTAAGTGATGTTAAGATGCAACAAAATAATATAGTGTTCGAATGTGGACAGGACGCGCCGGTTCAGATGCGAGTTTGCTGAAGTTATGTGATCAAACATGTGACCTAAGCTCAGTTGAAGCACATCATTTACATCTTTCCGAGACTTCTGAGACTGAGACTTCTGTACTCTTTCAAATATCAAACTGTATATTATCACAAGACATTCGATTGCATTCTCTCTTTAACAGACATTTTTTTGTTGAGGCTTCTGCACTTGTTCCAAATATCAAACTAAATATTGCGTGAAAGATAGGCACTCACACATGGGACTTCAAACTATGGTAAACCCAGAGGAAAGAACTCAGAACTCGTATCTACTTCAGTGGAAAAAAAAATCATCATTAGTCATCATCATTCCATGGAACCACAGATAATGAGAAGAAACCTGACTGGTGATGTGTGAAACATGTCATCAATATCATTCAGCGATTCACAAGGATGCACACTGATTGATAAAAAAAATCCTCTGATGGATTGGTGTTCAGGCTAGCTTATCCCTTAATTTAAACATACTGAATCTTCCTATGGTGCCCTAACTTGGTACATATGCACTACAACATCAACTGAGAATCTGTCTATAAAATGATAATGTGATGCCCTTATCCAGTACATACGCACTACAACTTCATCTGAGACTCTATGAAATGATACTGTGATGCCCTTATCTGGTACATATGCACTACAACATCAACTGAGAATCTCTCTATAAAATGATACTGTGATACTCTGAAGGGGGAAAAAGCAAGTCATTAAACGATGCGTGAATATTTGTTGGGGGGAGAGGGGGGGGGGGGGGAGGAGGAACATATGTAATAACATACAGACTGTTCATGGCTGTGCAAGTACACATCAGTTGTGTGTGTTAGGGTTGATTGTCATTTTTTGCTCCTCTTTATCGGATTGAATCATTGTCATTTTTGCTCCTCTTTATCGATTGAATCATTGTCATTTTTGCTGCTCCTCTTTATCTGATTGAATCCACCCCTGTCTCTTGACCTGATGTGCGTGTGTGTTTGTGTGTGTTGTACATATGTGTGTGTGTGTGTGTGCGTGTGGCATGTGCGTGTGTGTGTGTGTGCATGCATGCCTGTGTGTGCAATGCATCTGCATTAAAAATATAGTTATTGGAAGTTAAACCTTCGATTTAAAGTGACATACCCCCCACCCCGACCCCACCCCTATAATCCTGGTAAAATTTAGAATGGACTTAGTGCCTCTGGTATGATCCAGTGATTTCCACAAATGATTGTCACCGACTCATCATGTACATGGTCATCATGATTCATCCTCATCTTCCTCGTCACCTGATGAAACAACTGATACTGGCAGTGTGTAAGGAGAGACAGTACCAGACATGTTATTATTATTTATTTATTTATTTATTTATTCTTTTATAATAAGGATAACAGAATAAGCAATCATGTGCTATTTTTCATCCGGTCCCCGTGTGTATGCAGTTTTGTCAGTCTTGTCATCTGTTCCCACCGGCACACGATGGCCTACTCTTACAAAAAGTGGAATAGGATTTAATGTGTGCGCAAGATGTTCTGCGTGTGTTTGCACACGGGGCCTTGGTTTAGTCTCATCCGAAAGACTTTTGGGGAGAGTGGATTCAGCACTGATGTTAACTCAGTTCTGACTCCATGTTAACATGTCTGGTCTGCATATTATCTGGAATGCTGTTCCTTATCATTTTGGGGGCCCAACACGCTATATAAATGCATCTTCATGTGGAATGTTAAAGTGTATCAACATAAACAGACTATGATTTGGGGGGCCCAACACACTATATAAATGCATCTTCATGTGGAATGTTAAGCGTATATATAACATAAACAGACTAGAACAGTGCTGTATGTACATTGCTTTCTCCTAGCAATCTCTACACAAAACATTTTTAAAAAAATAATTTCTTTTATATCGAGGATAAAGACAACATCAGTTCTTGAACAACTCAAAGTAACTGTGATATGCATGCTTTCTAACAGAAAGAAAACACAAAGTAAAAAACAATCATTAAAAACAAAAAAAGAAAAGGAAGCGAGCCCATACTGCCTGGTTGAACTCTTTACTCACCAAACAAATTGCAGGCGCTGATATTTTCTCAGGTTTTTTGCCCTAACTACCTACATCCAGTTCTATGAGATCTTCATCCACGACCCAATATCCTGTGATGACTTTATACAGACTGCTGCGGACTTTACTTCCTGTAGAATGATGTTACCCATTCCTGGCAGCAGTTATACAACAACTGGGTCCCAGACTGCTCAAACTTCAGTTCAACCGGTGATTCCATCGCACACACACAGACCACAGTCACATTCGGTCACTCGGAGCGGCTCTTTTTTCTTTCCCTCTCCACTGCTGTTATCTGTCGCCTGTCCTCTCCTCTTCAAAAGCTGGACACCAGAGACAGATTGGACCGCCCTTTCAGCGACAACACTTGAACACCCAGGTTGAATGTTCCCACCAGTATGCTGAAACAGAATAATCACTTTTCATGTGATGAAAAGTTCATCATTCAATCAATGAGTTGCTAAGGGAAGAAAACAAAACAAACAGGTGACAGAATTTATCCAAAAAAAAATGATCCCACTGGCACAGTGTTTAGTGCCCTGGGTGAGGCTAGTGGTCAGAACATTGCGCTCGCAATTTGATGACCCGAGTTTGATTCCCGTTTAAGGGGATTTTTCCCCTGGAGTTAACATCAGTGCTGACTCCACTCTCCCCAAAAGTCCTTCGGATGAGACTGTAAACCAAGGCCCCGGTGTGTGAACGCATGCAGAACATCTTGTGCACACGTTAAATCCAGTTCCGCTTTTTGTAAGAGTAGGCCATTGTGTGCCAGTGGGAACAGATTACAAGATTTACAAAACTGCATACACACGGGGACTGGATGTAAAAAAAACACATGAATGCTTATTCCATTATCCTTGATATAAAAGAATACATTAATAAAAAAGAAAAAAAAAGAAATAGCAACATGAAAATGTGTGATGAGTTCAGAGCAGTCAGCTATTCCAATGGTAACTTTATCATTTACACTGGTTGAATATTTTCTAAAAGAAAAACAGTTATAAAAAAAAAAAACTGGCATGAAACAAAGCATATTTCAACAGAGCACTTGAAATATTCTTAAGCCATTGCACTAACAAGGGACAGAGAGACAGTCAGACAAGCACACATGGGAAGAGGGAGAGACTGTATTTTACATCACACACACATTTCATATTGGGCTATATTTTACATCACACACATATTTCATATTGGGATGAAACAAAAACATAATATGTAACTATATAACTATAACAATATAAGTATATAACTCTCTCTCTCTCTCTCTCTCTCTCTCTCTCTCTCTCTCTCTCTCTCTCTCTCTCTCTCTCTCTCTCTCTCTCTCTTTCTCTCTCTCTATGTGTATGTATACACACACATATATATATATATATAAAAACTGGGGGCGGATAGCCTAGCGGTCAGAACATTGCGCTGGCAATTTGAAGACCTGGGTTCGAGTCCGGTCGAGGAAATTTTCTTCCTGGAGTTAACATCAGTGCTGACTCCA
>CM060345.1:17170376-17187876 GCA_030674155.1 Stramonita haemastoma | reverse complement strand
GCGCATTGCTCACCGTGGCCTCGCAGCCATTGCCCCCAAAGCCGTTACTGCAGGTGAGGCACCACTGGCCGTCCCTGCTGACGTCACAGCACATCTGGATGTACTGCTTCTTGGTGAACCGCTGCACCACACCCAGTGTCCGCGAATCGTAGATCCTGCCACAGTGTACCAAACCAGGATGATGGATAATAGTAATGATGATGACAATGATGATGATAATAATAATAACAAAAAAAACAATAAAAAACAAATAATAATAATGATAATGATGATGATAATGATAATATAATAATAATAATATAATAATAATATTGATGATGATGATGATGATGATGATGATGTAATAATATAATAATAATAATAATATAAGATGATAATAATAATATAATATAATAATAATATATAATAATATAATAATAATAATAATAATAATAAATAAAGTAGAAGGCACCCATCATTCTCTGAAGACTATGGAGTTGCACTTCTAGAGCGCAAAGCCTGGGCAGTATGTATGGAGGGCAAACTGTTACCCATGCAGCAGACCCCCCCCCCCTCTCCACGCCACTGGAATGATCCATTGGAAAGGCAATGACCGATACGAATGGTTTCCAGTACCGTCACAATAATAATGATATAATAATAATAATAATAATAATAATAATAATAATATAATAATATAATAAATAATAATATATAGCTGCATCTTGCAAAAAAAGTCAAAGCAGAGACACTTAAAGGTGAGAAATCGATTATTTCTAAGATCTATCATAAAAGAACAATAACTAAGCAAGGCGATAGAAACAAATCACAAAAACAAAAAAAATATTTCAAAGACTAGTATTGTACTTGTTTTTTTTAGTCCTTCGTCTTTTTTGGTGTTACGTATCAATTAGCTCTCAGAGGACGGCCATCCGCTATAGCGGATCAGTGTAAAGCAATGGTTTTGGACGGCTGTCTCAGTGTCTGCTATAGCAGATTTGCTGTTTGCAGATTTTTCACATGGCGGCTGCATGATGCTATGACTAGTGCAGCTAAACACAGCTTCGTAACCCTGTCCAAGGTCGAATGCAAAGCGTTGTCGGTTGATTCCGTGTGTTCCAAACTCTTTGTTTGCAGTTGCAAAGAGTAGCCGACATGGAGTAGTGACACAGAGTACAAAATTCAGAGTCTTTTCTTCATGCTTGTCAAAGCTTAAATATCGAAAGTCAGAGCTGCAATCTTTTGATATGTACTAACCGAGATGTTATTCATAAGTTCAGAAAATTTCATTTTCTTACGATGTGTTTATGTATTTTTTATGTTTTTTTTTTTTTTTTTACTAACCATTACAAATGGGCCGGCCGTCCATGGGGAAAAGCAAGGGAGAGAACTGGCTCGTACCAGGTGAGTTAATAAAAAGTAGTGGAAAAAAAGCTTAGCTTACCTGACCTCCTTGTCTTCCCCAGCTTGTATAATCAGGTGAGATCCAGGTAACCACTTGACATCCGTCACCTGTGACACACAGCCAATTCTCTCTTTGTCGCACACTCCCGTTTCATACCTGAGACCGTTTTTTAAACAAAAATTCTTCTTCACATGTCAGTAAATGGGTTGTCATAATAATGTTGTCAAATTTTTTTAAGGTGTTTGTTTTGTTGTTTTGTTGCTTGTTTGCTTGCTGGGGTTTTTTTTGGGTTGTTTTCTTTTTTTTGTTTTGTTGCTTTTTTTTGTCTGGTTGTTTTGTGGGGTTTTTTTTCTCTACCTAGAGAGATGGCTGAATGAAAAAAAGTAAATCTATTGGCTTACTCATGTACCATTGGAAATAAAATTCTGATCTGACTTTGTCTTACACACATGCGCTACCATCACGCAACGCAGCACACACACACACACACGCACACTACACACACCAACACACTCCACACACACACTCAACACAGACACAAACACAAAACCACATACAGTAACATCTTGCGCACACGTTTTTAAATCCTGTTCGCTTTTCGTTAGAGTAGGCATGTGTGCCGGTGGGAAGATGACATATTTACAATGTTTAACACGGGGACGGATGAAAAAAAGCACATGATTGCTTTTCTGTTATCCGCGATTATAGAAGAATATAATTAAATTAAAATGATAATAAATAAATAATTAAATACATATTATACACAACATGCATGCCGCACCACACGCATGCATGCACACATTACCTGCACATCGATGTACACACACACACACACACCACACACACACACACACACACACACACACACACACCACACACACACACACACACACACACACATCTAATCCCTCACCAAATTTTGAGGGAATGTTGTTTTGCCTCAAACACGTCCCTGTCTCCACATCCCAGATACGAACAGTGTTGTCTCGTGACCCACTGCATAACAGCGTGTTGTCTGCAAATACAAAAAAAAAAAAATCACATAGTTAGCATACATATCTACATATCATACATATATAAAGAAATCACATCAAAGTAATAGCATTCTAGAATTCTACAATCGCAATTTGACGACCCGGTTCAATTCCATTCAAGGGGATTTTCCCCTGGAGTAACATCAGTGCTGACTCCACTCTCCCTAAAGTCTTCGGATGAGACTATAAACAAGGCCCTGTGTGCGAATGCATGCAGAACATCTTGGCATGCGCTAAATCCTGTTCCGTTTTTCGTAAGAATAGGCCATTGTGTGCCGGTGGGAACAGATGACAAGAATTACAAAACTGCATACACATGGGGACTGGATGTAAAAAAGCACATGAGTGCTTATTCCATTATCCTTGATATAAAAATAAATGAATAAATAAATAAATAGATAAATGAATAAATAAATAAAATAAATAAATAATAATAAATAAATAAATAATAAAATAATTAAAAATAAATAATAATATATAATAAGGATGAGGCAACAAAACTTTCCCCACTCCCTCCTCTCTCTCTTTCTCCAAGGGACTAATACTGTGCAGAGACAGGGAAGAAATCCATGAGGAAGATTTACCTCCCTTACATTGTGGCATGAACAATCACTTTTTTCTTTTTTTAAATTTTTTTTTTTACTTTGTTTTGTTTTTGCTTTACTTGATTGATTTTTGGCATTTGCTTTAACTATTTTGTTGGTGGTGGTAATGATCAGTTTTGCATTTTACCGATAAATATCTATCAGTCATTTGGCTACTATTTTGCAAAAGTAAGTTACGCAAACAAATAAACCAAACAAAGAAAATACAAGGCAAGACAAAACAAAATAAGGTGGACTAAACCTGATTAAAAGCTGGATCCATCAGATGACAGACCCTGAGATTTGTGCATGCATACAAGCAGTATATATGCATATTTTGTGTGCACATGCTTGTGCAATATGTGTGTGTGAGTGTGAGTGTGTGTGTGTGTGAGTTGTGTGTGTGTGTGCATTCAATGTATCAATATTGTAATATTTACCATGTCAAATTCAGTAGAATCAAATTTTTCTTCATTCTACATTATTTTTCTTCTTCTCATTTTGTTCATATCAAATTCTTTAGAAACTAAAATGCATGAGCTTACCTTACACATATCATTACAACTCTACCTATAAAATGAATCATCACTGTTGTGGTGATGGTGATGTGATGGTGATGACAGTGACAATATGATGATGATAATGATGATGAGGATGATATGATGATGAAATGAACATGAACATGAACTTACCACTCATTACCTATTCCATCACCCTCACCACTACTACCATCATCAATGCTATCATCCCAGTCATCTCTTCCTCATCACAATCATTAATCAAAACAAACGCTGATTCCTGGCAGAACAGACTCAAAGTAAGCCACCACAAGAATTCCTGAACACAGCACCTACCTGTGTTAAGGTGAATGGCAGTCACGACCAACTCATGACCCAAGAAATCACGAACACTTTGGGAGTTGCCTCGCTGCCACATTTTGATGGTCTTGTCGCGTGACGCGCTGAAGATCCCACGGCAACTAGGGCCATAGCACACCTGAGACAGACACAAATCAAGTACTTTTATTTCCTGATGGTACATTAATAAGCAGTGCAATTGCTTTTCTTCATCAAGCCATTCATCTGAGAGAAAAAAGAGAAAAAAAATCATATATATGCTTTTCTGAAAAGCAAAACCAGCTTTAACATGCGCGCAAAATGTTCTCTGTGTGTTCTGACACAGGACTTTGGTGTGGATTCATTCTCAGACCTCACAAAGATACTGCATGGAGGATTGTTTGTACAAAGTGCAATATTATCTGTGTTTGTAAAAAGCAAGCACAAAAAAAAAAAAAAAAAAAAAAATTAACACAATAAAAGGTGAGGAAATAGAAAAGCAGTGATAAAAATGAAAGGTGGAGGGGGGGGGGGGGATAAAGGAGGTTCAGGATAGCCTAGTGGCTAGAGTGTTGAGCTTTGATCTGACAGCCTGGATTCAAGCCACCACTGAGACATCCATTAATCCTCCTGCATTCGGATTCTCTGAACACAAACTGCCCCTAGATTTCGCATTCCATCAAGAAATCAGGTCAGGCACACATGCTGGCTGGCCTTTTCCTCCTTCTAAGTGCATACCAGCAGCTATGATTACTTCTAGACTCTCAACATGGTTTCTTATTCTAGCCTGATAGAGCTTTGACATGTGGTAGCAATTAGTGATGGTCACAGCATGATGGAAATCTACTGTGTGTAACCAGGCAAATCCGGTTAGGGACTAAGAGGGTTAATTAAAGGAGATTTTTTTTTTCTCTTGGAGTTAACATTAGTTCTGAATCCACTCTCCTGAAAGCCCTTCAGATGAGACTTAATACAGCAGTCCTGTGTCTGAACACACAGAGAACATTTCACACACGTTAAAACTGGTTTTGCCTTTCAGAAAAACAAGCCAATGTGTGCCTGTAAAAATGGATGACAACATTTTAAAAACTCTTGGCACTGGTGTCGTGTTTAAGACATTGTCACTGAAGAGTGAAGTAGGTATGCAACTACCACAGTGGTGGGAAATACTGTTGTTTCCAAGTACCTTGCTATACAGGCAGCCTTCTTCATTCTTCAGAGTATTGTTTCTTTATCAAAGCAGAATACAACTATGTTGTTATGCTAAGAGCCTGTCACAGATGAAGCCAATATCAACGTAACAATAACACTTCAATGTGTAATATTTATCAACATTTGATTCAGGCTTTTGCATTTTGCTTAGAATATATCAATCAATCAATATATCAATATAATCAATATATCAATATATATATATATATATATATATATATATATATATATATATATATATATATATATATTCAATCAATATCTGATCATGCTTTTGGTCATGATAGACACATCTATCATTATGCATTTACCTACAGTATGTGTGATGTGTGCACATTTCAAGGGAAGCATGGTACAAGGACCTGAGAATGTGCAATTGTGTGCATACAAGCTAAATCAATACACACACGAGTCTGCAAGTATTTGAACATACCCAGTCATTTTGCATAAAACCTGCTTCTTTCTTCTCCTATCATGTGACATACACAGACCTATCAAAAATATATATTATAATATATATATATATATATATATATATATATATATATATATATATATATATATATATATATATATATATATATTATATATCTTCTGTCTGAGCTGTTTTCATTCAAAGCAAATTTATGTATACACTCTTGGTGTGTGGCCACATTGATGACATTTAAATAAAACCAAACAAGATGTGCGGTGGGTAATTCCTGGTTGCTTTTTTTGTTTTGTTTAGGGGTATTTCTATTTGTTGTTGTTATTGTTGTAGTTTACCTTGGTGATCTCTCTGTCATGCCCACTCCATCGATCCTCTATGCGTCCATTGTGGTAGTCATACAGCACAACACTCTGTAATCAAAGAAATATATTCTGAAAAAGTAATAATAATCTTTAGCCACATTATTTTAATGATAATATATTACAAAGAAACTACGGTCATTGTCATGAATCTTATTTTCAAGGGGGAAAAAAAAAGTAATGATCGGTTGATTGTCTGCATAGTTTATTCCACATGCTGCATGCACACATGTATATATATATATATTATATGTCTTGTTGTCTATCTTTTGTGTGTATGCCTGATTTATGTGTATGTTTGTGCGTGTGCAGTGTGTGTGTGTGTGTTGTGGTGTGTTGTGTGTGTGTGCGTGTGGTGTGTGTGTGTTGTGTGTGTGTGTGTGTATGGAGGGAGATGGGGAGAGAGAGAGGAGAGAGGGGGAAAGAGAGAGAGAGAGAGAGAGAGAGAGAGAGAGAGAGAGGGGAGAGAGAGAGAGAGAGAGAGAGAGAGAGAGAGAGAGAGAGAGAGAGGAGAGAGAGAGAGAGAGAGCATGCATACAACACACCTGCACACACACACACACACACACACACACACACACACACACACACACACACACACACACACACACACACACACATATACACACACACACAATTTAGTAAAAGAGCTGTCAAGTGTCACTTTGAAAAGGAAATGTCAGCAGTCTGTTCTTGAAACTAAAGTAGCTAGGCAGAACTGATAACAGTTCAGAAAATGGCACCCAGCTTTCAAGTTAGAGTATACCCAATCACACAAAACCTCCACAAAACTCATTATTTCCACTGCATATTTATATATCAGCATATAAACTGAATCATGGATATCAAATTGAAATTCTAGTCAATGGCATCCAACTTTCGAGTTATATACCAATCACACAGAACTTCACAAAACTCACTATTTCCATTGCATATATACATAATATATCAGCTTATAACTGAACATGGAATTTTAAGTCCCAAACTAAAAGTAATAATAACATTAACATACTGACCTTGTCCTTGCTACCAGACAGACACAATCCTGGCTGAATAGCCGCCAAGCTGACCACAGCATCACTATGGACACTGGGTCGTGACATGCTGCTGTTGCCCAGGATGCTGTCCCCTGCCCCTTGGGAAGCGCCACTCTTGACCAAGCCTTGTTCTCTCCCGCTGTCAAATCCACCATCAATGTTGTTCAAGAAAATGCTCCATATATATTTCCCAAAAATGTCTCTACAGATCTATAGATGCATCATAGCTCTTCTGAGTGTGTGTGTGTGTGTGTGTGTGTGTGTGTGTGTGTGTGTGTGTGTGTGTGTGTGTGTGTGTGTGTGTGTGTGTGTATGTGTGTGTGTGTGTGTGTGTGTGTGTGGCGCGCTTTTGTAGTTAGCATGTGTGATGTGTGTGTGTGTGTGTGTGTGTGTGTGTGTGTGTGTGTGTGTGTGTGTGTGTGTGTGTGTGTACAAGTGTGTGTGTGTGTGAGTGTGTGTGTGTACAAGTGTGTGTGGTGTGGTGTTGTGTGTGTGTGTGTGTTGTTGTGTGCTACGAAGAACATCTGGTGATGCCGCTAGTGTACAGTGTATGGTGGGTGGTGCGTGTTGTGGGTGTGTTGTTGGGTGTTGGTTGTGTTTGTGTGTTGTGTGTCAATTTATGTGTGTTAGTGTATGTAGGTGTGTGGTGTGTGTGTGTGTGTGTGTGTGTGTGTGTGTGTGTGTGTGTGTGTGTGTGTGTGTGTGTGTGTGTGTGTGTGTGTGTGTGTGTGTGTTGTGTGTATACAAGTGTGTGTGTGTGTGTGTGTGTGTGTGTGTGTGTGTTGTGTGTGTGTGTGTTGTGTGTGTGTGGTGTGTGTGTGTGTGTGTGTGTGTGTGTGTGTGTGTGTGTGTGTGTGTGTTGTGTGTGTGTGTGTGTGTGTACAAGTGTGTGTGTGTGTGTGTGTGTGTGTGTGTGTGTGTGGTGTGTGTGTGTGTGTGTGTGTGTGTGTGTGTGTGTGTGTGTGTGTAAGGGAGTTGTGGGTGAGGGTGAGGGCTGGAATATTTTTGTTGTTTCTTTTATTGAAGGTTTTTTTTTTTCAATTAGTGCTACTTTATAGAATTTAAAAGCCTGTAGACTTATTATGAGACCTCAAATGAGTCAAAGGCTTCACTATAAACATTACCATAATGTTTTTTATATCAACTTATATCATTATTACATTTATTACATCAGATCACATCATTCATATTGTGAAGTCTCTATCACCATACCTTACAAACATTCATGTTTTATAAACATTATTTGACTCTAGGCTCTGGTTCAATATTACACCATCTAGAGTTTCATTTAGAAATTAATTTGATAGTGCAAACATTGCATGCTGGGAGTGTTTATGTCACTAACAATGATGCTCATAACTGCCCTACTCTGCTTTTTCATGAATAAAAAAATGGATGTGTGCATAATCAATGAGTTTTTAGTTTTGACTGTGTGCATAAGATGCTATGCAATATGCATGCATTCTTACATTCCATTTTGGTTTGGGGTCCACCCAAAGGACTTGCACACATGTTGCTGGGGAATGATCCTAGAGCCTGTGTTATTAACTTCACAGGAAAACATTAGGCCTATACCTCAAACACCTCAAGGGAGACTTGAACCCACAACCTCTGATCATAAAAAAATATATCATATATCAATCATCATACCATATCATATCATTTCATATATTATTAATATAGTGATCATATTCTGTGAGAACATAGGTTTCTGTGTGAGCAATACCAGTAAAGGTCTAAACATAAACCCACATGTTTTGATCAGATTGACAAGATTTACAAAACTGCATACACACGGGGTTTGGATGTAAAAAAAGCACACAAGTGCTTACTCCATCATCCTTATATTCATAAAGAAATAAATAAATTAAAATAAATAAATGAGATCAGTGTCATGGGATTTTATTCTCTTCTGAAAAAAATATCAAGTCATTTATCCTAAAATCAATTCCAAAGACTTCCCACTTATGGTTTAAACCGCTGGTTTCAACTAAATGATTCCCTGCTTGCATTCGTTCATTTCTTCTACAAAACTTTTTTTTTTAAAGTAGCAAAAGTAGCTGCATAGCCTAGTGTGTGATTTGTCGAGTGTTCAAAATCGCATTGACTAGGCTGACTCGTACAGATATTTCCATCTTCTTTTCTTCAGATCACTGGTCCACTATTTTCTGTTTGGTAAAACGAAAGTAATCGCTCACAGATTTTTCAAATATACCATGAAACGATGAATTTTATATTAAATTTATACCGAAACACAAGAGCCAGTGCAACGCTGGGCGAGTCCAATTAGGCCTAATCAATGCGATCAAAGAACTACGCCCTACCTGTTCTGTTTAGGCGTTTTCTTCTTGCTAAAAAGCTTTCCCATTGCTTCGCCGAGAAAATTCATACTATTTCACGATTCCAATAATGAAAGATCATCCTTCCTCATTGTTCGTATCATATCAACATGCTGGAACACCACCGTCGTCGCTATGCAAATTGCTTCAGAATTATTTCCCTTCGATTATCGTCTGCTTCTAAGTCTTTATTCATGTGGTATAATTTTTTTTACGATACTGTCTGCTGCAGGGTTGTTAACTGAATAACATGAGCAGTGGCCCCATAGGCGATTTAAAACTGATCGGTGTTAACCAATTACTTTAAGTGAAATCAAACAGATTTGGAATTGTTTTTGTTTCGATTGTCTTCGCAGTCGCTAGAGTGATTCCCTTACACTCCATTGGGCCTGTTTTTATTTTTTATTTATTTATTTGATTTTATTCTTTTATATCGAGGATAATGGGATAAGCACTCATGTGCTTTTTTCATCCAGTCCCCGTGTGTATGTAGTTGTGTAAATATTGTCATATGTTCCCACCGGCATACAATGGCCTACTCTTACGAAAAGCGGAACAGGATTTAACGTGTTTAAGATGTTCACGGGGCCTCGGTTTACAGTTTCCATTATCCTGATATTTAAAAAGAATAGATAAATAAAAATAAATAAATAAATTTTAAATAAGATCAGTTTTGGGGGAAAAAATCAAGTCATTTATCCTAAATTCAATTCCAAGGACCTCCCACTTAAGATCAGTGTCTCTTTTGGACATAAATAATATTAAGGCAAAGATGCACACACACACACACACACACACACACACACACACACACACACACACACACACACACACACACACACACCACACACACACCACTGTGATGCATATATATATATATATATATATATATATATATATATATATATATATATATATATATATATATATATATTACAGACAGACAGACAGACAGACAGATAGATAGATAGATAGATAGATAGATAGATAGATAGATAGATAGATAGATAGATAGATAGATAGATAGATAGATAGATAGATAGATAGATAGATAGATGTGTGGCTGACAACATGGCTACTGTATTTTTGCTGCAGTCTTTGGAGAAAATCGAAATAACTATTATTACAGCATCCCCATTTGTACTTTCTTTTAAATAAAAAAAACAACCAAACAGTGTGTGTGTGTGTGTGTGTGTGTGTGTGTGTGTGTGTGTGTGTGTGTGTGTGTGTGTGTGTGTGTGTGTGTGTGTGTGGTGTGTGTGTGTGGTGTGTGTGTGTGTGTGTGTGTGTGTGTGTGTGTGTGTGTGTGTGTGTGTGTGTGTGGTGTGTGTGTGTGTGTGTGTGTGTGTGTGTTGTGTGTGTGATATTTATGTTTTGCTCGTTGTGTATTTTCTTCTTCTTCTTCTTCTTCTTCTTCTTCTTCTTCTTCTTCTTCTTCTTCTTCTTCTTCTTCTTCTTCTTCTTCTTCTTCTTCTTCTTTTATTTTATTTTTTCATTTTATAAAGATAATTGATTAAGCACTCATGTGCTTTACCGCGGAGTACGTAGTTATGTAAATTTTGTCATCTCTTCCCACCGGCACACGATGGCCTACTCTTCCGAAAAACCGATCAAGTTTTAACTTGTGCTCAAGATGTTCTGCGTGCGTTCGCACATGGGACCTCTTTTTTTTTATAGTCTCTTCCAAAGGATTTTTGGGGGACTTTTGATGCCAACCCTGGGATAATGTGCAATCCTTAGACAAGTGTTAGATTTTTTCTGCATGGGATTTGACGAATGTTGATAATAAACCTAATATCTGCGTTTACTCAAAATCTGTTTTATATGGGTTAGAGGACTGGAATACACACAAATCATGAATAATTAATTTTAGTGTTTGAAATTAAAAAAAAAAGTTCCATGTATTGTATCAGCCTATGTCAAGAGGCATGGGAATGATGTGTTTTTGTTTTTTTTTTGGGGGGGGGGGGGGGGGGGGGGGGAACGGACGAAACGGTGGATAGCTTTTTTCTTTTAAATTTTATTTCGAGGATAATGGAATAAGCACTCATGTGCATTTTTTTTACATCCAGCCCCCGTGTATATGCAGTTTTGTAATTGTTTTCATCCATTCCCTCGGCACACAATGGCCTACTCTTTCGAAAAGCGGAACGGGTTTTAACGTGTGCCCAAGAAGTTCTACGTGCGCTCGCGCACGAGACTTCGGTTTATGGTCATCCGAAGAACTTGTGGGAGTTGTGGAGTCGGCACTGATATACGCTCCAGAGGAAAAATCCTCTTGAACGAGATTCGAACCCAGGTCAGCAGATGATGAGTGCACCACTCTAACCACTAGGCTATCTCGTTCCCCGTGTTGGCAAAACAAGGGTCGTAGAGATAACTTTTGAAAGTAAATTAAAACTTGATTTATTTAATGAAACTAATTTATCAATAGGTCATGCATTAAAACATGAATTATTGTGCCATTGTTTATGACACATTTAAAATATAATAATAGAAATTGTTTAAACTCTAGGAAACCTAGGTACTCCCCAAAGTAATCTGGTATGAGCTTGTTCCATGGCGATCTTGGCTTGTTCTCATTCATCATCTGGAGAATATGTCTTTTTGGTTGTCCTATTGGTTGTCCTACTCGTTATATAAAGAATCGGGAATACATCTGAAAAGGGAGTCTGTTTAACTGATATGCTCTTTTGTAGGCCAGACGCTGTTAATATGACCGAGGTAATTTGGTTTTTTGGCTAGATCTACTACCAATGTTCTGTTGTGGGGATTAATTTTGCATCAATTTAAAATGTTTTTTAAGCTGAGGTCTCGTTTCTCTTTTGCTTAAAAAAAAGATTCTTGTCTGAGTATAATACCACCAAGAGAGAACCGATAAAATGAAACAAAAACCAAACAAAACTTGGAGGGGGGGGGGGGGGCGGGCGCACTCATAGTGTGCATTCTGCCTCATTCATCACACACTCCTGGGTTTCACTGTGAGAGCTTTCAAATACACGAACACTGGATGAGAAGTTTGCACGAATGGTTGTTTATCTATCTTTTATTTATTCATTTATTCTTTTATATCGAGGATAATTCAATAAGCACTCATGTACCTTTTTTTAACATCCAGTCCCCGTGTGTATGCAGTTTTGTAAATCGTGTCATCTGTTCCCACCGGCACACAATGGCCTACTCTTACGAAAAGCAGAACAGGATTTAACGTGTTCGGAAGATATTCTGCGTGCGTTTTCAAGCACCTAGCTCGCCATGAAGGCAGCCATATTCCAGCTTCAGAGGATTTGTCCAGGTTGTGATGCTAAGAACATGTCATGGATGGAAGACAATCTCAACATAACATTTCACAGCATAACAACATTGATGTGATGTTGGCGATGGAACTATGTTGACATCAACAACTATTGACACCGCTTTTTTGTTGTTTGTTTTTGCCTGCTCGCCAGGTGTTGTATTGTTATTATGATTATTGGTCTTGTATTGTTTCCATTAATATGATGATATGATACTCTGCATGAAGTGTAGGCTGCTTTTTTTTTTTAAAAGAATCTGCCCAGTCGCCACAAGTGCAGCGCCGTCTGTTTACTTTTCTAGCTGTTTGCATATTATTGTTTCTCGGCAAGAGTGGCGTTTTTCCTACGCAATGTTTTGCCATGGACATCTCTCTTGCTGACGTGGGTTCTATAACGCGTACTAAATGTATCTCGCATGTGATTGAGAGTTCCATACCATTTATTAGTCGTGGTCAAGTGCACGTGGGGAAAAGTATAGAATCAGACGTCCTCGGTACTCCGTGGGGAGGCCGTGGGGGATTAGTATAAACAGTATTTCCCCTTCTGGAAATTTTGTGGTAATAATTCCTCTTTTCTTCCTCTCTTTGTTTCTGCCTGTTCGTTTTTTTTTCTGTCACCTGCTTCTTGGTCCCTTCTCCTGCCTTAAAAAAGGGTTTTAAAGGTAACAGTTCTCTCCACACTGAAGTGGGATGCGCTGTGTCTGGCCTGACTTGTCAGGCGCTAAATGGCAGCGCAACGCATTAATGTTTCTGCTTTATGGGATCTGACAAAGAAAGAGAGAAGAAGAAGAAGAACGTCCACCGGATTCTGCGATCTTCTTCTTCTAGATGGGTTTATCGCGAGTAAGTACCATTCCACTTGAGTTTGTGTTTGATATGAAAGAGGGGCGGAAAGCCAAGTGGTCAGAGCGCTTGCTTTCCCCAGTCCAAGTTAAGCAGCGTCGAGCGTGGTTGCCAGTTGCATGGGTGACCGTTTGCGGCCTTGACTTCAGTATAGTCCTCCCCCAGTTTCCCAGCTGTAAATGGATACCTGCCCTTTTCAGGGTCAGGGAAGGTAAAGCAGCGAGGGAGAGGAGATGGGCACCGCCCTCAATATGCTGGCCCTTAGAGAAGCTGAGGTCTCTGATGCCTCGCTCCCCTAGGACCACTAAGGTTATGGAACACCATTTACATTTTGCTGTGGTGTTGCTTTCGTCGTATGTTTGTTTGTCTCTAACGTTAGCCAACGTTATTCTAGCCTTGCTCCCATCTCCCTCGCCGCTTATCTTAGTAGCTTAGGTTTCTGCGACGAGAAGGGCAGTAGGCTACTGGTGTGGTCTTCTTCGAGGTCTGCAAGGCTAAAAATATTACCAGTGATTGATTGGTTAATTGATTGATAGGATGGGTGGATAGATACATGGGTGAATGGATGGATATATCACGACCTCACAACCACACTATTGATGGAATGAGTTATGGTGATGGATGGATGGACGCTCTTAGATGTAGGGGTTGTAGAGGGTTAGCCCAATAGAGAGAGGGGGCCTGTAGTTGAGGGTAGGGGTTAGGCTATAGTTGTTTGTTGAGTTGGTTGGTTTTTTGCGTTTTGTTGGTTTTTTTGTCTTAGTTTTATTTAGGGGCGGGGGGAGACAGACTGTAAGTCAGGGATAGTGTTTAAGGTTGAGAGAGATGGAGAGAGAGAGAGAGAGAGAGAGAGAGAGAGAGAGAGAGAGAGAGAGAGAGAGAGAGAGAGAGAAAGAACACATTGCACCAGCCCCCAAAGAAAAAAACAAAAAAAGATGACACCGCACTTTTGGCAACCACTCTAAACCGGGAAGAGCTGATCAAATTCATGCAGAGAAATCACCAAATCTACCAGACTTTAAAACTTCAGGGGACTGTGTCCGCTATAGCGGATCAGAGTAAAGCGATGGTTTTGGACGGCCGTCCGCTATAGCAGATTTGCTGTTTTGCAGATTTTTCACGCGGCGGCCCCATGATACTATGACTAGCACAGTTTAACATAACTTCGTGAGCCTATCCAAAATCGAATGCAGAGGTTGTTGGGTGATTTCGTGTGTTCCGAACTATTTGTTACGGTTGCAGCTAGTAGCCTAGTAACGTGGAGTAGCCACACGTCGTACAAATTTGAGTAGGCTATTTTCTTCATGCTAGTCAAAGCTCAAATATTAAAGTGAGAGCTTCATCTTTCCTTACGTACTAACCAGTATGTTATTCATGAGTTCAGAAAATTTCATTTTCTTACTTTGTGTTTTGTAATTTTTATGATTTTAAAATAAACTAACCATTCCATTATTAATCATAGCGTGTGTGGGGAAAAGCAGGGGAGAAAACTGGCCGTCCCATAACTCACTCGGGACGGCCAGTTCCCTCCCTGCTTGTCCCACACAGGCCTATTTGTACTGGCTAGTAAAAAAAAAATCATAAAAATTACAAACACATTGCAAAAATGAAATGTTATATACAAACTACAAATACAAATGTATGGAAGAGATTTTTCAGCATTACTCTTCATCGTGATTTCACTCCTGCGTTTCCAAACTGATGTCTTCAAGCACGTGGTTTCTATATACAGGACAAAAGGAGGATAAAGTGGGGTGGGCAAGCAACACACTTGGTAGATGGAGTGTGGGTGGGAGAAGATGGAAATCTTGGGGTCAAAGTCCTGTAAGTTTTGTGTTTATGTTTTTTTCTTTTGGGTGGTGGATGGTGGTGGTAGTAGTAGTGGAGAGGCTGTCAGTTCTGGGTGGTCGAATGCAAAGTGAAAAATTTAGGGTCTGTAGGCTTGATTTCCTAAACAAATGTCGTTCATACCCTTTTTTTTGTTCACGATACACTACGATAAAATATACACATGAATTTCGCACACCAAACAAAAATAAATCACTGTGTTTATTATGTATGTATATATTATTCTGCCCTATACCACTGATAAGCATTAATGACATGCAAAAAGTATATAAAGAAAAAAATGTTGTAATAACATGTCATGGTATATTTATAATAGAGTATCAAGCCTGAATAGATACAGCATAATATAATTATGTACATGATAAAAAGTTGTCAACTACATCTGTCTGTCGTCAAACATATTACCAATCCCAACTGTTTTTTGTCGTATGCAGTCCTTTGATAAAGTTTTTTTTTTTATACATACATACATACATATATATATATATATGTGTGTGTGTGTGTGTGTGTGTGTGTGTGTGTGTGTGTGTGTGTCCCTCAAACGGTACAGATTTACAGCCCAATGATAGAATTACTAAAAAGGAAATTTAGTGTTCTTCATTTGTAGCTGGTTGAAATGTGGAATTGCTGTGGAAAAAAATTATATGTATGAATGATATTTTCGATATCTACAGCATATAAAGATCATTGGGCACTACACTGAAATAATGAATAAAACCATGTTTTCTTCACTTTTTTTACATTAAAAAACAAGGAGAAAACAACCCCCCAAAAGTACACTGATTTCACAGAATTTACTTTAGACGTCACAAAAATAATTGGGATGATGTTCCCCAGCTGAAAAATGCCCCCTCCAAAAGACTATCAAGACTTAACTTTCCCACGCTTCGTGTAACAACTATGACCCCCCCCCCCCCCTCCCCTCCACCTTCTCTCTCCACCCTTCAAGGATTCTGTTATCCCTTCTCCCCTCTCTCTCAAAGACACTCGGTCACTTTTGGTCAGGACATAAATCACAAGGGTTTTTCGCCACTGGGGATTTAGGCCTGAGATTGTGACCGTGAGGTCTCCCGCTTTGCTCTCCGCTCTCTTTCTGTGCCGGCCTCTTTTCCAGCTGAGCCACGCGGGCCTGACTCCGCGTCCGTGGCATGGCATCCGGCATCATGGAAGACCTCAGCTTCTCGGACAGGGTGGTGGAGAGAGTATTGCCAGAGGAGGAGGGCGCGTACAACGACGCCGAGGTGGATTCTTTCTGGGCGGCGCTGGGTCGTAGGTCTGCCGTCACGGTGCTGTAAAAGCTTTTGTCAACCTGGTCTGCGAAGTCGAGGGAGGAAGAAGACGATTCTGACTGGTCGGCAGGCTGCAGAAGATTGTCATCGCTGGAGATAAAAGAGTGGGCGTTGGGGCTTTGGGAATGGGACGCTGCCAGTTTGGGCAGTCTGGAATCCCGCAACAGCACTGAAAAGCTGCCGGACACGGGCTTGTCTTCGAACGAGGCTGCAGAAGAGGTGGAGGCTTTGGGCAAGGCAGCGTAGATCAGCTTGGCGGACTCGCTGAAACTGTGCAGCCGGCTGCCCGTGTGGGAAGGGAGGCTGGTGAAGGACTCGGACTGCACGGAGGAAGGCAGAGAAGAAGACTCGGATTCCAGGGAAGGAGCGTAGGAGGCTTTGGAGTAGTCCGCTGTGGGTCTGGGCAGTCTGGAGCGCCGCCACATCCTGGACAGGCAGTCTTTGATGGAGGAGGTGGGACGGGTGGAGGAAGAGGGCATCGCCTCCACACAGGACTGCAACTTATCCGACAGGTTGGTGTTGATGGAGAGGGCACAGGAGTCTTCAGAGGTCGAGGACGTGACAGACGGGGTTTCGACGGTGTCCCACAGCGGGGCAGTGTCCAGGTCAAAATCGACCACGCTTCGGCTTTTGCCCGCCATCTTGGCATACACGTGGCGCGCTCTGGGAACCCTGGTTCGGGATTTTGTCTGGCTCTTGCTGCAGGAAGATTCTTTCACTGACGGAGACCCTGCTCTCGTTGCTGCTTCGCTCATAGACCTTAAGGACGCTCTGGTGCTCACCCTGGAGGCCGCTGACCAGGCTGTCCCAGCCTGACTCTCGGAGGCCGTGTCCAGGATGGAGTACTTGGTGTCCGAACTCCTCAGCCTGCTGGTGATGCTGCTGCTCTGGGACAGGTAGCTGCAGGAGGGCAGGCTGGTTCCATCACTCAGGGAGAAGTTGCTGCCAGCCGGCTCGGAGGCCAGATACCCGGAGGACATTCTGGATTCGCTCTCCTCTGCAGCATCCTG
>CM060345.1:17142876-17160376 GCA_030674155.1 Stramonita haemastoma | reverse complement strand
ATCCCACAAAAAAGACCCCCCCAAAAAACAACAACAACAACAACAACAACCAAACAAACCTTTCACCATTACCTTGGAGCTCTAGTCAAGTATCGAAAATAAAATGAAAACAAAACAAGCTTGCCCTGCATGAACTTCTGTGCGATGTCTCAATGACTGTTCAGGAAGTTTTGGAAAGTCCAAAAAATTAATGGTAAGGTTGAGAGAGAGAGAGAGAGAGAGAGAGAGAGAGAGAGAGAGAGAGAGAGAGGAGAGAGAGAGAGAGAGAGAGAGGAGAGAGAGAGAGAGAGAGAGAGAGAGAATACGAAATTTTATTTACAGAGGGTAATAGATAAAGTACAATGACTTTTTTCATCCAGCCCTCTAAAAGGGAATAAGTAGAAACAGAGAGAGAAGAGAGAAAGGAGAGAGAGAGAGAGAGAGAGAGAGAGAGGAGAGAGAGAGAGAGAGAGAGAGAGAGAGAGAGAGAGGAGAGAGGAGAGAGAGAGAGAGAGAGAGAGGGACAGAGACAGAGAGGTCTATAAATCTTGCACTTGACCGTTCAAGAACAACACAATGACGTTGCCATGCCAGTTTTTGATTTCTCCTTCCTGGCAATCGTGGCATGACTAGCCTACAAAAAAAAAAAGGTTAATGTCGGATCAAGCCATTACGATCTTCTTACCTGTAGCCTAGAACGTCACTGTGATAAACAACCCTGGTGAGTCAATTGACAAGATGCCAGCAGATACTTTCTGTACCGTTTGGATTCTTCCAATGTTCTGGTGCCTAGGTCAGTCCAAACGTATAAGGCAGAAAACCAAAGGATGTTCAGAATGACATCTCTTTCTTTGGCTTGTCTGCAATTCGTTGACTGGATAGGCCTAGCCTTACCAGGATAAGTGTCCTAAAGTTAACAATAATTGTTACGTTCTTCTTGATTTTAACGCAGTCACTGCTGCGTCATTCCTGTGGTCGTAATTTTATGGACGTCATATGAGCAACAATGTCACGCCTTGGTTTTTTTAAATTAATGTCGTCCTTGTGATTATAGTTTTTGTTTTGTTCTTGTTGTTTTTATTTGGTTTGGTTTATTTTTCGTGTGTTTATTTTGCATTTCCTTTTTTTCATACTTAGCTCCTGTCTTCGTTTTCTTTTTAAAAATATTTATTAGTCAATTATTAAAGATCGATCAATAGATAAATTACATGGTAAACAGACAGACAAAAAGACACACAGGTAGAGAGATAAATAGACAGACAAAAAGACACACAGGTAGAGAGATAAATAGACAGACAGATATCATCTCCGATGACTCAAGAATCATACAGAGTACTCTGGATATTTCCTTTTTTTTTTTTTTTTTTTAAACTCAAATCTATTCCTTTGCCTTCATACGAAGCAATGAGCGCAGAGCAATCAAAATACAATGGACTGATATAATAGCAGAAGAAATTCAGAATTTTTTGGTTGAAAACTTATATTTACAAGCATTCAGCTATTGGACGTAGTTTATGAATTATTATGTCTATATTTCCTGGGCAACACAGACAATCAAAACGAAGTCTAAAAACAGTGAGCACAGAGAGTTTGCAATAACTGAAATTATTTCAAATGAGAATTTGAGACATATTATAAATTAAAGGCTAACATACTTTTAGAATTAGAGCGTTTCACACACGCGAGCACACACACACACACACACACACACACACACACCACACACACACACACACACACACACACACACACACAGAGACACACACACACACACACACTCTCTCTCTCTCTCTCTCTCTCTCTCTCTCTCTCTCTCTCTCTCTCTCTCTCTCTCTCTCTCTCTCTCTCTCACTGCTACATGCTGTGTGTATATGTGGAAGAGAGGGGAGGAGTGAGATACTATTTTTTTTCTTATTAATTTTTAACCTATTGTTATTGCTAATGAAAGCCTGTGAGTAATATCAACAAGCATGTGCATAATTTGCAGATTTTACAAGTGTGTGGTGTGTGTGTGTGTGTGTGTGTGTGTGTGTGTGTGTGTGTGTGTGTGTGTGTGTGTGATGATTATTATTATAACAATAATAATGATAATAATGATGATGATGATGATGATGATGATGATGATATTTTCTTTAGTTCTTGAGTGAGACTGTGGAAGACGTTACAAAAAGTCCTTTCTGAGGACTGCAAAGGAATAGGGAAAGGGGGGGGGGGGGGGGGGGAGGAAAATGTAAATTTTCATGTATATGAACTTTAGATCTATGTCATTTTGTCCATTGAAATAATTTTGAACAATATTTGCCGGTAAAGTCTAAACTAGTGTTATCTGCATTCTGTTTTGTATTGTTGGGATGTTAATCTCCCTGAGAACGTGTGGGGGTGAAACCCCTTATGTAGTGTGACACTGGATCTCTTGAGCTATTTTCCTATTCATTTTGCAATGTTGTGTGTCCACATTCTTCTGTCTGGTTATTTTTTGGTAAATATTTTCAAGAAATAATAATAATAATAATAATAATAATAATAATAATAATAATAATAAATAATACATGGAATTTATATAGCACTATATCTTGTAAAACAAATCAAAGCGCCTGCATTCGACCTAAACAACACACAAGCAATCAATAACAATTTAGGTAATCCCTGAAGAAGAGATCTAGTTCTAGTGAGCTCATTAGATTAGGCATCATGGGTATGCCAAACTAGTGAGATCATTAGATTAGGCATCATGGGTATGCCAAACTAGTTGTGCCCTCAATGATGTCAGCAGGTCTCCATGGGGACTACTAATAGGCTGTCTGATCTGTTGACATACTTGCTCATGGGCGATATGTCCAGTATACTCTTGGCACAAAGTCCACATGAAGTTCTCATGATCAAAGACATTGCAGCCATAATGTCCTTCGACACTTCTGTACTTTCTTGTGATGGCTTCATCAGAAAACCGCACAAAGTCCACATGAAGTTCTCATGATCAAAGACATTGCAGCATAATGTCCTTCGACACTTCTGTACTTTCTTGTGATGGCTCCATCAGAAAAAAAAACCATCACGCACTTTTGTCAGGGCGTAAGCCCCTCTGACCAATTTCTTCTTCGCCCTCTACGACGGCTTGATGGAAAAAAGCAAATCGATGCTTACTCAATGTACCATCTGGAAATAAAAATTTGATTGATTTGATTGATTGATTGATCTACTGTCTCAGGTCTGCTGGTTTGGCTGTGTGGTGCATTAATCCCCAGATTTCTGGGTTAACTTTCGGCACATGAACAGCACAGTTTTATGGCCTTTTCTGCTTTTCTATTTTTTCTTTTATTTTTTTTCCTCTGTCATTTTTGACTTTGCCATATCTTCCACAATCTTGGCAATTTTTGTTTGTTTCAGAAATAGAGGGAGGGGCCTGTCTCCTTTTGCCGTTCAAAGTCCTCTCTGATCTCTTTTGAGAGTGTCTTCAAATTGGTCTTTTGGGGTTTTGGACATTTTGTCCTCCTCTTTTAAAAGACTTTGAATCTGGTCTTCCATGTCCTGTTCGATTTCTATATCTGGAACAGTCACATTGGGTTCCTCATCCAAAGAATCACCTCGTTCTAAATCCTGTGAGTGTGACGACTGTCTTCCCACTGGCTAGGCTGAAATTCTATTTTTTTCCTTCTTGGCAAGAGTCCTACCTCTGCACTGTTTCCTCTGACTCCTGACCTCCAAACTCTGGAGATTTTGTTTCTTCATGTCTCCCAATCCTTGATCGGGATTGATACTGTCTCGTGTGCCTGGTGGGAACAGATGACATTTACAAAACTGCATACACACGGGGACTGGATATAAAAAAGCACAAGAGTGCTTATTCTATCATCCTCGATATAAAAGAATAAATCAAAATCAAATCGAGGTCTTTCCCTCTTCCACTTCCAGGGACTTTACTGTGACTGTTTGGGCCCTGAGGTCGTATAAGGAAGAAATTCTAATCACTTGTTCCATCATGCTCTCAAGAATAATTTACAATTAGTATAGAATAGAACGTTTGAGACTATCTAGTGACGTAGGTCTATAAATTTTAATCATGCAACTGACCTGTCATACGTCAATCCAGATGATGATGATTTTCAACAAATTTTCGCAGAGCCTGGATATCTCATACAAATGGCTACCGGAAGCATACACAATATGGCTATCAGGACGCATGCGCAACTCACCGATCACGCATTTTCGGTAAACTGCAAGAAATGGAATTGCGCATCACAAATAAGTTAACTTTAAACAAAACGCAGCTATATAATTTATCATCTTTGCTGTGGGTATTGGATATGATTTGTAGCTGGAAGGTCGAAGGTTAGACTTTCATAACAATCACTGGAATTGTTTTAGATTGCTGATCAGCTCCTTTCCAAAGTAAGTTTCTTAAGAACTTGTTGGAAATCTGGGACCACACAAGCAAACATATGTGACGCTCCACCACATAAGGAGTCTCATTGCACCAGAGGTCAAGTTTTAGTTTTTGACAAGTTATTAATCTGCAATAAAAAAAAAAAAAGGCTATTCAATACAAAAGGCAGATTGAAAATCGGACAATTCTGTGCAAAGTTATTACAAATTGAAATGATAGACTGCAGTATGCGACAAAATGAGAAAAGGACAAGTTTATTTTCGTAACAGGTTGTCAGAATGAGGGCTTGGGTATTTTCAAAACACATTTAAAAGCAAAAGGAATAAAAAATTACGCCTTGATATTTCATTACAAGGTAGAATAACGGATATAGTTTAATAATCGATCAAAATCTCAAAATTGACAACTTGATGCCCACCTGCCTTTAATGGCCCCTAGTGCAAAATTGGGTAATGTGCTAAGCGACTCATTTCGTGGTGGAGCGTCACATATTCCTAAGGGTAGGATAGCCTAATGGTTCGAGCACTGAGCTTATGATCTGACAGCCCAGGTTTTCGCCACCCCAAGTTACATATTTGAGGGGATTTTCCCCTTGAGTCAACATCAATACAGACTCCACTCTCCCAAAAGTACTTTGGATGAGACTAAAAACCCAGGTCCCCTGTGTGAATGCACGTAGAACATCTTGTGTGAATGCACGTAGAACATCTTGTGTGAATGCACGTAGAACATCTTGTGTGAATGCACGTAGAACATCTTGTGTGAATGCACGTAGAACATCTTGTGTGAATGCACGTAGAACATCTTGTGTGAATGCACGTAGAACATCTTGTGTGAATGCACGTAGAACATCTTGTGTGAATGCACGTAGAATATCTTGTGTGAATGCACGTAGAACATCTTGTGTGAATGCATGTAGAATATCTTGTGTGAATGCACGTAGAATATCTTTCGTGAATGCACGTAGAATATCTTGTGAGAATGCACGTAGAACATCTTGTGTGAATGCACGTAGAATATCTTGTGAGAATGCACGTAGAATATCTTTAGTGAATGCACGTAGAACATCTTGTGTGAATGCACGTAGAACATCTTGTTTGAATGCACGTAGAACATCTTGTGTGAATACACATAGAACACCTTGTGTGAACGCACGTAGAATATCTTGTGTGAATGTACGTAGAATATCTTGTTTGAATGCACGTAAAACACCTTGTGTGAATACACATAGAACATCTTGTATGAATGCACATAAAACACCTTGTGTGAATGCATGTAGAACATCTTGTGTGAATACACATAGAACATCTTGTGTGAACTCACGTAGATCATCCCCTAGATGAGTCTATAAACCCAGGTCCCGTGTGTGAATGCACGTAGAGCATCTTGGCATACGTTAAAACACCACTCTGTCTTTTAGAAGAGCAGAACATTTCGCGCGAGTATGAAAGATAACAAAATCTTTAAAAATGCATGCACACTCACTCGTTCCATGTTTAGATATTATATTCCGAAGTTGAAATGCAGCTGCCTTATTGGTAAATAACATAAGCAAAATCTCATCATTGATGAATTGATGAGCTCTAGCTAACGAATTAAAAAAATTGCTTTATGGATGCAACTTTGAGAGTGTTGCTCCAATGACTTGACCAGCGATGCCCATCTTGGGCTTGATGGACACCAGGATATATTCAGATATGAAATATACAGCACAGCAGGCATCTCAGTTACCCCATGCATTTCAGGTACTTTTGTGAGCTGAAGAAGAGACAAAGTCCTCCCTCTTTCCTCACAAGCTAGTGATTTGGCCCCTATAGCGTGAAGAAATCCAGTATAAATCAATATCAGCCAACAGTTTTCAAAGACAAGGTCAAGTCTACTATGAACTTCATTTCAGTGAAATAATAGTAAACCTTTTCTCAAATCTACACATTACAATACAACCAAAGCAGCCCATATAAGAGTTTCCATACAATTCACAGTTTGTATTGTTGCATGTTCGAGAGAAAAAAGGTGAATAGAATAGAATAGAATAGAATAACCCAAAGAGATAGAAGCTACATAGAATGGCAGTCACTACTCACAACTATAAAGCATGACGTTGGTCCATCATCAAATCTGTGCGCGATTCCAACCATTTTAAAACTTCACTTTCGTTTGCTTTCCTTTTCTTCTCAGCCAGAGTGTTAAAGGTGTACATGAACGGATTCAGAGCAGAGTTTAAGGGCAAAACAAAGATGGCCAGCATCACATTGATTTCTCCAGGGACTGGCGTACCAGCCAGCGCCAACATTCCACACAGACCTATGGGAAACCAGCACATGAAATCTGTGACTGCAATAGTGATCAACCGCCGTGCTATGGTCTTGTCACGTGACACTTTGGTGGAATCCGTTTTCAAAGCCTGGTGCTGTATGGTCATATAGATGAAAACTTGACCTACTGAAACAAATAAAAACAAAATAAAATTTAAAATAATCAACACACTGAATGAATAAGTTCTACCTTTGAAGTTTGGTTTTGTGACAGACAAGGGGATACAAATGCCTGTCTGGCTGTAGAACCTCCAATGTGCTGTCACAGGAAGCAAAGGTACCATTGCCAAAACCCAGCCAGCCAACCAAGTCACCAGGCAAGCCACTGCTGCTGACGTTCTGTCAAACCTCACAGTGCTGAAAGGAAAGTGCAGGACAATGAAACGATCCAGTGTAATAAGCCAGATGGTGAGAGCTGACACCTCACTGGACAGCAGTGACAGAAAGCCAGCCATCTTACACGCCACACTGTCTTTCCATGTGTCGTCCTTGTAGAGATATTGTCCACGGAACATTTCATCAGCCACACCAATGATAATAACGTAGACTCCCATTAGAAAGTCAGCCATGGTGAGGTTGGTGACAAACACACTGAAGCCACTGGAAGACACCAGACTCTTGGCAAACAAACGTGCACAGCAGCAGAAGACATTACCAATCAGTGACAGACAGGCCACCAGCCACAGAAACCCCCGGTATGTCCATGACTGCAGCAAATCTTCACATGAAGAAATTTCGTCTTTTGGGGCTACACAGTTTAAACTACCAAAAGTATCGGGAAGTATCTCCTTACAGCATAATTTATAGTTTTGACTCGAGACAAATTGTAGATAAGAAAGAGTTTTAAACATGTTGGGTGGAAATGTTGTAATAGGACTATTATCCATGTGCAGTTTAGTCACTAGTGGTATAGACTGAAATCCTGGAGGGGTGATGGTGTGAATGGAGGTGGAGGTTAAGTTCAGTGTCTGCAGGTTAGGAAACAGTAACAGCACTGTGGTGTCCAGCACTGTCAGTGTGGTGTGGGACAGGTCCAGTGTGGAGAGTGCTCTGTGCTGGAGAACAGAGGAGGAGCCAGTGTGGAGGGAGGTCAGAGGATTGTTGGACAGGGACAGTGACTGCAGGGTCTTTAACCCAAGAAAAGATGTCATGTTGACGTACTGCAGTATGTTACCACGCAGATCAAGTCTCTTCAGATTCAGGAAGTATGTTTTGGGTAGGATGTTTATAGAACAGTGAGCAAAGACCACACCTATGAGCAGAACATTGTCCTGTACATCAGACAGTGTCATGCCTGACCCTGTGGCATCCAAGTAGCGAAGCTGGGGGAAGTGAGTTGAAGAGAAAGGTTGTGGACACAGAAAGGTGTGACCCTGACACAGACAGCTGGAAGGACATGTTACGTTACACAACAATTCATCATCATTCTTTGGGCAATGAGGCCAGCCATCACAAATGTGCTCACTGTGTACACATATGTTCGAAAGCCTGCATCGAAAAAGTCCTGGACATGTTATGTCTTCACATCCCTCTTCATCCTGGTGGCCAATGCAGTCATACATAGAGTTACATCGTGTGTAGACAGGTAGACAGTCATTGAAGTCACCAGGACAACGATAGTGGTTGTCAGGACAGGACTCAGTAGAATTCATTGGGATGGAGACAAAGCGTCTGATGCCATCAAAATAAACAAGGGCAGGGGATCGAATAGGTAGCCGCCCCATTCCTAGGCTTTCGATTCCAGGACAGGCTGTTTCATCTGACTGGTCCTGACAGTGGTACATCATATCACACACCTGGTCAAAGGCCACGCACTGACCACTAGTACATCTGAACTGTCGAATACAAGGAGGATGCTGACAGAAACTTTCATCACTTTCATCGGGACAGTCAGCGATGAAGTCACACACTAAGGTATAAGACAGCTCTGTCACATGATTATTGCAGGTAAATGTAGGAACTTCATGGACCTGGTGGCCTAATAAATCAGATGTATAGCTGTCAGTTAATTGATCAGAAAAAACACACCTTGAAGTGGACTGGAGACCACATGTCTGATAATGGTTGGAACCACAGAGAAGGATTGTATGTGTTACATGACCATCAGGGCATTTTGTCATATACTGCTGTTCTCTTGAAAGTAGAAGCCCTGAACTGTTAAAAGTCACTGGTTTTGGTTGATAAAATATCTCCCCTGTCTTTTTGTGCTGAAATTCACAAAATGTCATATCAACTGGGTGCGAACATTGAAGGAGTAAGCAATAAACCAAGCAGTGTTTCTGAAGAACAAAATATGTTTTTACATTGTAGGTACGAAAGTTTTGTAAACATAAAGAATGATGAAAAACTGTTTTATCTTCTTGAACAACACTCCACGTGTACATACTAGGAAGTGATAAATCATTGAAGACTAAACCTGTCCAAATTGTTGTTCCTCTGATCAAAGCTATGTTTGTTGTTTGCATTATATTAACAATAAAACTGTGAAAGTAGGAGGGTACATTTAATCGTCCACCAGCAGAAATACAGTAGTCATTAGCTCTCTGATTGATATCTATTTTCTCCCTGGCAAATGCACTGAGACCTTTTACAATGGTGTAACAATGGTCAGACAAATCTATCATTCCATCACACTGAGGACTGCTGAAGGGACAGTCAGCTGTTTCATCCCGTCCATCTTCACACTCTGTCTCCAGGTTACAGGCCAGGTGGTGATGGAAGCTGGCGTAGTGCTCCACAGAGCAGTTCCACAGACCACTGGCCAACTTCACAGGTAATTTGTCTTCAGGAAAGAAGGAAAAGGACAGAACAAAACAAGTTTTTGTGAAGCATCTTGAAGGCATGAAGGTAACACTGATATATGAAGTGTGCAACAGAAATGTATGTCCCCGCTCAATGTTCATTTCGTTGTTGTTTCCTGACCATGATTCTTCCATCGACCACACCACGTTTCCACGTCCCTGGTGAGATCGCAAGACTTGGCACGTTGTGCGGTACAGTTTTAAATCAATAGAGGGCCATTTACATGTTTCGGACTTGCTGTAGTTCAGCTTGATGTCGATCATCACCGCATGTCCCTCTGGCACAGCCAGAGTTTTGCACACTGTTCCCAGATTCTGAGAAACACTGATGTTTTTCCCCATGCTGATATATCCTGAGGATTGGGATGTCATATTCAGTGTGAAGTATTCTGCGAGAGAAGAGAACCATTCAATCATCTCACTGAAGAAAGGAAAGCTTGAAATAATCTATGTAAAAATAACTACACACTCAACAGGTCAGCACCATGCAAATACTAGCTTGAAAACAAAACAAATAAACAAAACTGCATCTCTTTGTCAACCATTCACCACTTTGCATCTTACTTGCAGCTGGTTAATTGCTTTTTAAAGGTGACTCAGACTTAGAGTGGAGCCTGACTGGTTGTAGTGGTTTTTTTTATATTTTTTTTTTAAATATGCTGGGTTTTTTTTAAAATATAATTTTGTCATCCGCTCCTACCGGCACACGATGGCCTGCTCCTCCGAAAGGCGGAACGGGATTTTAACGTGTGCGCAAGATGTTCTAGGTGCGTTCGCACAGGGGACCTCGGTTTATAGTCTCATCCCAATGACTTTGACATTCAGTTCGATTTTTTCGTCAAACTGAGAAGAAAGGGCGAGCTTGGTACGAACCCAGAAACTCGCGGTTTACATATTAGCAGGCGAACGTCTTAACCATCCTGCCACCGTCCTTCCTACTGTGTACTGGCAGTGTGTTTTGTGTCTTTCCTTTGAAAGTTTGTTTCAGAAACTGGGTCATAGATCTGAATCATTCTCCTGCAATTTTTTTTGTGTTCTTCTTTTGAAACTAGCAAAGTGAGGAGAGGGCAGTCCCCCTAAAAATCCTGTTGCGTGGTTTTTTGCTGTCTTACTTTGGTTTTTTGTTTCCTTCTTTGCAGTGATGCTGAAAACACATTTTGTCCTGCAGGTAAAGGTACCTACCTACCTCCACAGCCGGTCATGCAGAAAGCTCTTCAACATCTTCAGACTAAAGCCAAGATTAAAGTCCAGCTGAGTTGTCTGTGTCACTTCTTCACAGCTGTTCATTTCAGCAGTAAAAGTGGCATCTTTAGTATACCAGAGAGCTATCATGGAAAACAATCCTAATTTTGACCCCTTCTGCCAACACTTCTTCAATTTTTTTGCAGACCTGTGTTTCATTGGATGAGGTCTGTTGGGTGTGTCTCATATTATCCACAAGGCTGCTAAAGTCTCACATGACTATACTCTGTATGAAGAAATAGATGAGAAATAGTTTTATTTATTTATTTATTTATTTATTTATTATTTATTTATTTATTATTATTTATTCTTTTATATGGAGGACATTTATTTATTTATTCTTTTATATGGAGGATAACAGAATAAGCAACATGTGCTTTTTTTCATCCGGTCCCCGTGTGTATGCAGTTTTTGTAAATATTGTCATCTGTTCCCACCGGCACACGATGGCCTACTCTTACGAAAAGCGGAACAGGATTTAACGTGTGCGCAAGATGTTCTGCGTGCGTTCGCACACGGGGCCTCGGTTTAAAGTCTCATCCGAAGGACTTTTGGGGAGAGTGGAGTCAGCACTGATGTTAACTCCAGGAAGAAAATTTCCTCGACCGGATTCGAACCCGGGTCTTCAAATTGCCAGCGCAATGTTCTGACCACTAGTCTATCCGCCTATAATTGAACTAGGCTCACGTCGCCTAAAATGATTTGAGATAATCCTGATGAACATACTCTTCCTATTCTTTTTCAAATGTTCAGTTTTAAATTCAATTTACAAACAAAATGGCGTTGAAATTCAAAGGGAACCATGAACATAGTTTGAGAAAACCGTTAATTACTGATGTTGCTAAGATTATTTCCAAGTCTCCTGTAAATATTTTATGGTAGGTTTTTTGTTTGTTTGTTTAGTCTAATATCACCAAGTGTGAATAGACTTTAGATAACTACAAACAACTCTTCCTATTGTAAGCCCAAAGTCCTTCGGATGAGACTTAACCGAGGCCCGTGTGCGAAGCACGCACAACATCTTGCGCAAACGTTAATCCTGTTCCGCTTTTCGTAGAGTAGCCATCGTGTGCCGGTGGGAACAGATGACATTTACAAATTGCATACACACGGGGACTGGATGTAAAAAAGCACAAGAGTGCTTATTCCATTATCCTCGATATATAAAAAAAAGAAGAAAGCCTAGTGGACACAAATGCTTAATTCTGACTCGCTTGGTGCTCGCTTCTCTCTCTGCTGCATCTCTTGCGTAATTTATATTCCCTCCAATAGATTCAAAACAACTCTAATTAAACGTTACCTTCCTAGCATGTACCTAGTTTAATCATAAAATTCAACAGACATTAAGTAAAATTTTGGCAACACGCAATACCTGCAAGACTTGTGAAAGACATAGCAAATTTGGCAACAAACAGGTGACAGATATAGCGCTATACAAATTCCATGATTATTATTATTATTATTATTATTATTATTATTATTATTATTATTATTATTATTATTATTATTATTATTATATATATATATATATCATCATCATCACATCATTATCATTATTATCATCATCATCATCATCATCATCATCATCATCATCATCATCATCATCATCATTATCATATATTATCATTATTATTATTATTTTATTATTATTACTTTGTTTTCCATGCCATGCTAAGTTTTCCATCCGGTCTGGACGGTAAAGTTAACAAACAGTGTCCCACAGCAATCCCATTGGTCTTCACAGTTTCTGCTGGAGCCCTACCAAACTGGACCATGTGTAATCTCTAAGTAGGTCAGCACATCAGGATATGGAAGGGGGTTTGTGCCAGTGCTACAAGAGTACTGGTCAGTTATAGAATATTTTCATGCAGTGTAAATGAGAGACAAGCTAGCAGAGCCTTTTTCTTAGTCCCTCAACCAAAGAGGGCTATAGGGATAAAATTAAAAATAAAAAAAACTGAGCAAAAGACCAGCTTTCTCTACTTGTGGTGTCATGTGCGAATGTCTGAAGTTTTAAGTGTTGAACCGTCAGATACATTCAGAACATTATCACCACTGAAGAAGTGCACCTGCTTTTTAGCTTTGAATCATCACATAACCATTTCAAAACATTATCACCGTTTAACATATGCACCTGTTTTTGTTTTTTTTTTAGCTTGGAATCATTATATACATTCAGAACAAAAGAAGAAAGCCTACTATACTAGCTAGTGAAAGACCTGACAAACTCAAAACGAGGAAGAACCACTATATATTCCACGACAGATCGGGGAAATGTATCACAGAAGAACAAGGTAAGAGGTGGAAAGAGTAGGGTTCTGAATTGTATACATTCACTCAGCAACAGGAGACCCCAAGGTGTAGATTGTTTATTTATTTATTCTTTTATATCGAGGATAACAGAATAAGCAATCATGTGCTTTTTTTCATCCGGTCCCCGTGTGCATGCAGTTTTGTAAATATTGTCATCTGTTCCCACCGGCACACGATGGCCTACTCTTACGAAAAGCGGAACAGGATTTAACGTGTGCACAAGATGTTCTGCGTGCGTTCGCACACGGGGCCTCGGTTTAAAGTCTCACCCGAAGGACTTTTGGGGAGAGTGGAGTCAGCACTGATGTTAACTCCAGGAAGAAAATTTCCTCGACCGGATTCGAACCCGGGTCTTCAAATTGCCAGCGCAATGTTCTGACCACTAGGCTATCCGCCCCCCTCCGCCAACCAACAACAACAGCTACCCCATCCTACGGGAAGAAGTTGAAAGTGCAGTAAAATAACCAAAGCAAAGTCTCCAGGAGTAGACACAATTCCATCACAGCTGGTCCAAGAGGAGAGACAATGATGGAGAGCTTATTCATTATCTAGCCGCCGCTGTAGTCTAGTGGTTAGGGCGTTGGACTCGTAATCTAAAGGTTGCGGGTTCGATCCCAGCTTTCGGCTATGGCATTGTGCCCTTGGAAAAGGCACTTTACGGCTATTTTCTCACCCCACCCAGGTGTTAAAGGGGTACCAACCTTGTGTTGGGGGTTAACCCTGCCATAGACTGGCGCGTCCTATCCAGGGGGGAGTCTATGACTCTCAGTCGCTTAACGCCACAGAAACCGGGATAAGCACCGGCCTGATGAGCCTTAGGCTCGGGACAGACTTTAACTTTAATTTATTCATTATCTGCCATGATATTTGGTGGGCAGGCTAGTGGCCAAAACCTTGGACACAGTCCCCGATTATTACTTTCCCAAAGAAAGGCAACTTATGGTTATGCTAAAGCTATCACACCATCAGCCTGATCAGCTGTGCAAGCAAAGTCATGTCAACAATCCTCCTGAACAGACTAAAGCCTCAAGCTGACGAGATCATCAAAGAAGAACAGGCAGGACTTTTTTTTTTTAGCAGGACAGAGCACAACAGAGCAAATTATCAACCTGAGATTACTCTGTGAGAAATATTTGCAACACCAGCAAGATCTTTACACCACTTCTTTGTAGACTTTAAGAAGGCGTTTGACAGGGTAAGGTATGCAGCTCTGTGGGTGTCACAACACATAAAAAACCAAAAGACTCACCCAAGTTTCTCCCCAAAAGGTGGGCTTAGGCTAGTGTGACTAGCTCGTTGTTCTTAATTCGTCCCGAAGAGTGTAGCAATCACAGCGATCTCACAAAATACAATTCAGACGCAAAATATTACAAACAAGATGGGGGATGGGATAGCCTGGTGGTCAGAACATTGCACTTACAATTTGACGACCCCGGTTCGATTCCCCGGTCTAGGGTATTTTTCCTCTGGAGTTAACATCAGTGCTGACTCCACTCCCCCCAAAAGTCCTTCCCCTCCCCTCCCCCCCCCCCCCCCTGCCCTTCCTAACACTGCAGATCCCCTGCCAAAATAGATAAACAAGGAGAAAAAAAACAATAAAAATGATACGCTCTCACTCACTCCCACACACATCCGCAGTATCTTCACAATGGGGGAAAGACGACGAGGACAGAAGGAAACATAGGGGGGACACTCAATTCTGGGCACTGCAGCAGTGCTGATGATGAGATGATGAACCGCGCAACTCCGGAAAGGGTCTTTGATGTGGCTTCCGCAGCATCTCCAGGAGAGAGGTCAGTGCTCCTCACGTTGTCTGCCTCCTCTCCCAGCTCGGATGGGCTCATGGGACTGGCCAACAAAAAGTCGGGTGCTGAGGTCTGCCCAACAAGAAGTCGGGTGCTGAGGTCTGCCCAACAAAAAGTCGGGTGCTGAGGTCTGCCCAACAAAAAGCTGTATCATCATGGTTAGCATCGTGTCACGATGGGAGTGTCAACCCCTCCCTTTAACCCACGCTTTCCCCCCAACTTAACAATTTATGCAATTTCTACCCATAACAAGTTCGTCCTATGAGGTTACAATTGTCACTTTACAGTTGTTCAAATAGGCTGTCACACAGACATACAAATAAACAAAACATAGCTTGCAACAACTGCCCTCTGAAATTCGACATATATTTCTACAGTCAGAGGGATAAGATAGATTACTAGGGATAGTGCTTGAATCAGCCGTCACTGTAGTCTAGTGGTTAGGGCGTTGGACTCGTAATCTAAAGGCTGCGGGTTCGATCCCAGCTTTCGGCTATGGCGTTGTGCCCTTGGAAAAGGCACTTTACGGCTATTTTCTCACCCCACCCAGGTGTAAAAGGGGTACCAACCTTGTGTTGGGGGTTAACCCTGCGATAGACTGGCGTCCTATCCAGGGGGGAGTCTATGACTCTCAGTCGCTTAACGCCACAGAAACCAGGAAAAAGCACCGGCCTGATGAGCATTAGGCTCGGGACAGACTTTAACTTTAACTTAAGTGCTTGAATCACCGGCGGTCCCCTCCATTTTTCCAGCTCACTATGACAGCCCGAAAACCCCAGAACTATTAAAAAAAATAACAAAAGAATTGTGCCCTGAAAATGATTAGTCTTGGAAACCAAAAGGAATCTGAATGTTGAAAATAAACAAACTGCCAAATCTCTTCCCCCACTAATGCTGAGTTCGAGAGAAGAGACTATTGGAACAAAAACATGCAAGTGGCGAACTTGTGGGTTTAAAACTCAGGTGCAACACCCACCTACTCCAGTCAGCGGAGTGAGTACATTATTGTACACAAAAAGAGTTGACTTTGTTCGTTCAATACTTCCGAGTGTCTAAACTGAAAAAAATAATTCCAATTTCTGCCCGCATGCTATCTACCTCAAGCAGCTTGTTTAGGCTACATCATCGCAGCACCAGTCAGGTACCTAAACTCCTGCGTGGGCTAGCAGTTCTCCTCAACGTTCACTTTGGCTGCCGAGCGCAAAGTGACGTGGTGGCATCCAGACAGGCGATGCAGACCTGCCATCACCTGAATACACATCCAAACTCAGAGACCCGCGGAACATCGTCTTCCCACGCACACGGTAGCCTGCACTCAGGGATACGAGAAACACGACAAACAACAAAGAGGGGGGGGGGGAGTGGTGTGGAAGGTGAACGATCCCCTGTCAGTCCTCTTAAAATCACACCTCTCCATCCTTGTCCAGGGTGCTAGTCCTTCGCCCTGGCGGTCAGGAGAGGTGTAAGTGGCGTGGTGAAGGGGTGTGAAGGTTCAAACCTGGGCCTGAGTCACGACCCAGGGCAACCATGAGGCTGTATAACATCACTTCCAATCTGATCAGAGCCATAGAAGGCCTCTATGACAAGGTAGCTGGTGCAATCTACTTTGACAGGAAAATAGGAGATGGTTTAGAACCGCAATTGAAGTATGCCAAGGATGTCTGCTCTCCCTCCCACCCTCTTCAACATCTTCCTAAACAGAATAATGTCTGATGCACTTTAAAAGCCACGAGGGAACAGTCAGCAATGCAGGCAATCAGTTACAAACTTAAGTTTTGCTGATGATATTGACGACCTAGCTGAGGAAGGGCAAGAGCTAGTTAATTTGGTGAATCACCTCAATGATGCCTCTTTGGCATGTGGCATGCAGATCAGTGCAGAGAAAACTCAGTTCGATGACAAATAGCGCCAACAGCATCAGCACTGATATTATTACAGATGGCAAGAAAATACACTGTCCATAACTTTACATAACTGGGAGCTATAGTATTAGATGAAGAATAAAAACTTGCAATTCTCTCCAGCAATAGCTCAGACCACAGCTGCAATGACAAAACTGAAAGTCCTCTGGAATTAGGAAAAAAACAAACAAACATCCTCATCAACTTCAAGATCAGACTGATGCATTCCCTGGTCATGTGTCAAGACATCTTGCAACCTATTCTTTCTTGCAGTTACAGCCTTCCATTCTAACATGAATATTTCGAGATTTGCAACTCAACCTCAACCTACCTGGCCACTCTATTACTTTCTGTTGGAGTCCCAGAGCGGCTCGGGGCTGTAGGTATATGGCAACGTTCTGGTGGCTCCTGCGACGGTACTGGAACCATTCGTATCGGTCAATGCCCTTCCAATGGATCATTCCAGTGCCGTGGAGAGGGGAGGTCTGCTGCATGGGTAACAGCTTGCCCTCCATACATACTTATTCAGGCTTTGCGCTCTAAAGACTAGAGCGCAACTCCATAGTCTTCATAGACTGATGAGTGCCTACTACTACCCACCAACATTCTTCCCAAAGAACAATCTGACAATTTCTCTTTTTTTTTTTAAATAAAGAATTCCAGTCACTTCTTCACCACTGCAGTCCATCTGCATCCTCCACCACTTGTTTTTCTCAGTGATTTTGACTTCCACTTTGATAACCAGTCGTCTCCAGATGTC
>CM060345.1:17117876-17135376 GCA_030674155.1 Stramonita haemastoma | reverse complement strand
CAGTTCTTGTTTAAACCATTGACACTGGGGGCAACAACAAAGTGAGAGGCTGTATGATCAGTGGCTTTCTTCCCTCTCATGGAATTCCACTTTACAGCTTAGTGTTTAGAGATCAACTATGACTCTGACTAGGAAGCTTGACTTGCACAGTCCTTCTGTGCTGCAGCCCAGGGGACTGGTTGGCCCTTGGAGAACGTCTCCAACGCTGACTGTCCTTATGCCCTCTTGGCCGAGAGAGTGGGGATGTACTATAAGCAAGGCATCTCCACTATAATCAAATTTCTGCCCAGTTTCCGAAACAGCAGCTGCCTCCTCTGCTGTTTTGGAGGTCATCGACAAACACGACGGACAAACAAACATACAAGTAAGATTGTGGTGAATACCAGGATCGCTTAGGTCAATTGTATAAATGCTGGGGTGTTCAGAGGGCTGAAGACATCACTTGTGACGAAACACATAATTAGTTTTCCACAGCACTTTGAGCTTCTTGCTTCTGGCAGAAAACATCAAACACTGAAATCAAAAACATACGAACTTATAAGCAGTCTTTTTTCCACATCGATCATTGGGTTCTCAGCAAGAACTACCGCTTTAATTTGTTTTACGGGCATATGATTCCAGATTTAGGCCTGTGTTTTTGTAAAACAACAACAACAACACAACAACAACAACAACAACCATGTGTGTCAAGTCAAGTCAAGTCAAAATGATCTTTATTGAGGGTAAAAGATTAAGTTTACACAACTTTTTTTCATCCTGCCCTCACACAAAAAAAAAATCAAGAAAATTGACTTCTAAAACAACCAAAGACAAATATCAACCTTGGTTTAAACTAAAATAAAATGAGAATTTTCATCCAAACAGAATCTCACAAGGTAACAACTCAAGACAGTGACATACTCAAGTCATACATACAAAAAAAAAGAAATACAAAATAACATGGGTATGAATAACAACAAAGCAGCCAGATGTGTCGAACATAAGGGTGGACTTATAATTTGTCCATCAGATGTTTCTTCAAAAGTTTCTTAAATATTTGTTTTGAAGGAACTGATTTTAGAAAGGAAGGCAGTTTATTCCACAATGTTCTTCCTGAATAAGCAAGGCTTGATTTATAGAAATTGTTATGGGGCCTGGGCAAAAACAGTCTATGGGTAGGCCTGTTTTTATTGACATCAAATTTTTCCAGTGTGTGTGTGTGTGTGTGTGTGTGTGTGTGTGTGGTGTGTGTGTGTGTGTGTGTGTGTGTGTGTGTGTGTGTGTGTGTGTGTGTGTTTATTCTTTAAGTTTTTTATCGAGGAAAATGGGATAAGCACTCTTGTGCTTTTCTTTTACATCAAGTCCCCGCGTGTATGCAGTTTTGTAAATGTCATCTGTTCCCACTGGCACAAGATGGCCTACTCTTACGAACAGCGGAACAGTATTTAACGCTTGCGCAATATGTTCTGCGTGCGTTCACACACAAAGACCTCGGTTTATAGTCTCATCCGAAGGACTTTTGGGGAGAGTGGAGTCAGCACACTGATGTTAACTCCAGGAGAAAAAGATCTCCTCGAACGGGAATCGAACCCGGGTCGTCAAATTGCGAGCGCAATGTTCTGACCACTAGGCTATCCCGTCCCCCCAGTCCATCCCACGCACAGGGAGTCTGCCTATGCCAGGCCGCCATTGGGATACCAGCCAGAGAAGCCTTGCACTGCTGATGGGTCACTTTGGTGGTATTCAGGGATCCCTTTCCAGAGCTGACATACGCATGGCACCACCATCTATTTTATCTATTCATTTTATTATTATTATTTTTTATCATATTTTTTTATTTTATTTTATCTTATTTTATACCACTTTATGTCACAGCAGATTTCTCTGTGTGAAATTCCGGCTGGCTGCCTTGCCTTCCCCGAGGAGAGAGAGTGTATCGCCACAACAAGTGCAGCGTCTACCCATTCTTTTTTTTGGTTGTTTTTTTCTTTTCTTTTTTCCTGTATGCAACTGTATTTGTTTCCCTATTAGAGCGGCTTTTAATTTTTTTTTTTTTTTTTTTACAGAATTTTACCAGGGACAATTCCTTTGCTGCCGTGGGTTCTTTTACGTGCGCTAAATAATGATGTGTAACGCACGGAACCTCGGTTTATGGTCTCATCCGAAAGACTAGCACCCAGACCACCTCTCATGGTCTAATGGATGGGGCAAAAATTTGGGGCTCAAATGGATCTAAGCCCTTAACCCCCCACCCCCCTTCCCCCCACCTCCAAACTGACCACAATAATCTTTTTTTTTTTTTTTTTAAATCTCCCGATGGTACATTGAATAAGCATCAAATTGCTTTTTTTTTTTCATCAAGCCATCTATCTTAAGAAAAAAACAACAAAAAACCCCAAACCAAACCCAACAAAAAAAACAAACAAAAAACAAAGCAGAAAATTCCTAAAAAAAAGAATCAAACAAAAAATATATAAAAAGGAGGAAAACAACAACAAAAAAACAACAACCCCAAAACAAAACAAAAATAATAGCTTACACCTACGTGGAGCCAGACTGAGTGAGATGCTCACGTCACCCAGGGTGGTGGGTGATTGGGACAACGTCCCTTCAACGACCTTCTCCTCGTCTGAAGCTCTAGCCCTGAAAGGCAGAAGAGGAAACTAAAAGAGAGAACCGTATCATCTCACCCTTGAAAGTCACTCACTGCCTTTGCAGAAGACTGTCTGCCAAAAAAAAAAAAAAAAAAAAAAAAGGAATCAGTTGATGAGAATTTGTTGGGCTGTTGTTGGGCGTTCCCCAACTTTGCACCCCTGGGGGTCACTCAGCATAGGCACACTGACTCACTCACTGACTCACTCACTCACTGACTCACTCACTCACTGACTCACTGACTCACTCACTGACTCACTCACTCCTCACACCTGGAAGGTATCTGAGAAGTTTTCCTGCATGGCTGTTTTCAATGACCTCGCCATGTAAGCAAGCAGCTGTGATCCGACTTCAGAGAAAAATGGTCCCCTTAATTAAAGGAGAGAGAGAGAGGTCTTGTGGTTAAGCCAAGAGCTGGCCATTGATTAGAACCGATCTTAACAAAGCATTTCAAAGCATATCAACATTGCAATGTAAGTATTGATGCTCTGCTTGCATCAATAACTGAGGAAGGTTTTGGCCTGAGCCATATTACTAGTGCGAATTGTAAACTGTTTTGTGCTTCTTTCTATGCCTTTGGTTAAATTGTTCATTTATTGCGGTGTTCTTAGTACTGGCAGAGTAAACAGTGTTGAATTTTTTATATTTTTATAATAATGTTAGCACTGGCATATTAAACAGTGTTGAATTTTCTATAATTATCTTGTTAGCTCTGGCAGAGTAAAGAGTGTTGAGTTTTCTATATCTATAATTATATTGTTAGCACTGGCAGAGTAAAGAGTGTTGAGTTTTCTATATCTAGAATTATCTTTGTAAGCACTGGCAGAGTAAACAGCGTTGCGTTTTCTCTATCTATAATTATATTGTTAACACTGGCAGAGTAAACAGTTTTGAATTTTCTCTATCTATAATTATATTGTTAGTACTGGCAGAGTAAACAGTGTTGAGTTTTCTATATCTAGAATTATCGTGTTAGCACTGGCAGAGTAAAGAGTGTTGAATTTTCTATAATTATCTTGTTAACACTGGCAGAGTAAACGGCATTGCGTTTTCTCTATCTACAATTGTATTGTCAGCACTGGCAGAGTAAACTGTGTTTAATTTTCTAAATAATTGTATTGTCAGTACTGGCAGAGTAAAGAGTGTTGAGTTTTCTATATCTATAATTATCTATGTTAACACTGGCAGAGTAAAGAGTGTTGAAGTTTTTTCTATATCTATAGTTATCTTGTCAGCACTGGCAGAGTAAACAGTGTTGAGTTTCCTATATCTATAATTATATTGTCAGCACTGGCAGAGTAAACAGTGTTGAATTTTTTCTATATCATAATTTTATCTATAATGATTCTTGTTTTATGAGGCCTTCTCTACTGTGAAGTTCTTGTCCTGCTGCTGTTCTCCATGCTGCTTGTTCCGATCTTTCCACCTCACCACCCCTAGGCCCCTTATAGTTTACTCCTGGCTGGAATCAACAAGGAGGTTAGCAATACTAGGCTGCCATGAGGCCGCCAGACAAAGTGGTCCTGCACTACAGCTGACTTACTACCGTGGTGTTCAGTGGTGCCTGTTCTCAGCCAACACACCCAGGACACCACATACTAAGCCCCATACTAACAACGGTAATAATAATTCAGTCGCAGAGCCAGACTGAATGAGACACCCACCATGTACAAAGGGTGGTGACCACTACAACATCCTCCTCCAACGGCCTTTTCCCCTGGAACCTCCGACCCTGAATTTAAAAAAAAAAAAAAAAACTCACTTTAGGAAGAGAATTGTATGGACAATAGATAGTAGCGTCACCATTATTTTGACCGGAACAACCAGGTCCACAAAAGGAGAGTTCAATTCTTTCATGATGAGAATGATGCACTGATGATTATGTGGAAGTGCACTAGTTTAGGAACAACTTAACAGGGTTATACTCTACGTTGCCTATCATGATAATTATATCCCAGTGTCCACAGTCATGAGATGTAATAGTGATGTAATTGTGAATGATAACTATCATTTGTCCAGGCCAGTATCCTATGCATGTCTAGCTCGAAGTATCTTACACTGCTCTTATGTGATCACTAATTTTACACAAAACGTATGTACTACACACACACACACACACACACACACACACACACACACACACACACACACACACACACACACCACACACACACCACACACACACACACCCGTGCCTGCACATACTAAACATAACCAACAAGATTAACTCACGCATTACGATATAATGAGGAAAACAGAGACAACGTAAACAAAAATACCTTCACAAAGGCATCTCAAGTCAAAATCTATGTGACAAAAAGACACGCTTGCAATGTGCAATATGCAAACTTCTGTATAATCCACATATTTTGATGTTGAAAGTGTTCCATTTGGGGTTGACTCCTACACATCATACTACTACCACATAACATTGCTGCAGCAAGGGGAACAGCCTACATTATTAAATCACAAAAGGGAAAAAAAAAAAGATGATCAAGACAACAATAGTATAAACAAAACTTTAAAAAAGTAAACACATCATAAAGCAAGGTCCAAAAATGTACTTGAACTAATTGCTGTGACTTCGCAGGCAATACACTGATGGGCTTAGCGTGATACAAACGTCATGCCTTACCCACTCAATGAATGCCCTGCATACAATGAACAAACAAGCAAAATGGTTCGATACGGATAATACAATAATAACACCAAGCTGATGGTGAGACTATGCCAGAAACATGCATATAAATGAAATAATCTTTTGCATAACTATGAACACTCACACACATACATTTGTGTGCAATCAGCGACAAGAGAAGTCATAAAGAATTACATCAACAAACACTGACGTTTTCCCCCCCCCCTTAACTCACAAGGATACATTCCTTACTGTTTTACAAACCATACGTTACCACACACACATTATCAGCACTGGTTGTCCATGAAATAATGATTCACTGTGGCATAGAGCAATGCAGTCACAAACCCCCCCTGGATTCACATCACAGGCAAAGACATGCAGAAACCTCTGACCTGGTGTCAGTCATAAACAATGAAATCTTTGCCTACATAAGTGTAAAAAGGCCTTTACATCACAGGCACCTTGTTGTAGCCATACAATGTTAAATCCTGTTTCACCGTAGATTTCTCTACTTTTTGACACCCAGCATTCTTTTCCCATTTTATCTAGTTCTAATATCATTTGGTGGGCATTGTATGGCAATCTGTTTGGAGTAAGTTGTAGTGACTTAAACCAGTATCTAAGAACATTTGTATGAGAGTTAATATAAAGACGCTACCTACCCAATTCACCAGACACCATTAATTTTATTCGGTGTTCTCGTAAGAACTCCTCAAAACCAATTACCTTCTGTCTTGTGAACTTTTTCAATATGGTCCATTCTACTTAAGCCCAACATTTCTGAAGCATATAACAAAATAAGTTGAATTTTAACATCAAACACCTAAAAAAAAAACTAAAAAAACGTGCTTGTGTTTATTTCCTTATATTTATTGAATGCTTTGTCTAACTGGATGACCGATTTTTCCATTTCATGATTAGCTACTCAGTGCCAAGCTTTGTACTAATCTTGGTCCTAAAAGTGAAAACTAAGTAACAATATTGATTGACAACGTCCAATTAAACATCCTTATCAAACCATTTTTTCATGTTTTACTAAAAAAAAAAAACAATCCCCCCTTTTTCAGATACCATTACCTTATTATTTTTTTTTATCAGTATTTACATTTAGCTGCATATTATCACAGTAAGTTTGAAGAATATTCAGTTGCTGCTGGGACCTCTAAAGAGTGCTCAATCAGGAGCCGAACCTCGAGTCAGGTCAGACCCAAAGCATGGTTCTTACTTAATAAATCCCCAAATGCTGCTTTCTAAGATATTTATCTTATAATGTTGTTTCTTTTTAATCTGACAAACATCAATTTTATGTGAGTGAAGTTGTAACTGATTACCTGCACTTGTTTTTCTCCACTATGTTTTGTCAATATATATATATATATATATATATATATATATATATATATATATATAATATATATATATATATATATATATATATATATATATATATATATATATGCATATACAGTAGGCACTCATCAGTCTCGGAAGACTATGGAGTTGCGCTCTAGTCTTTAGAGCGCAAAGCCTGGGCAAGTATGTATAGAGGGCAAGCTGTTACCTATGCAGCAGACCCAGAAACTCACGGTTTACATATTGGCAGGCGAACGTCTTAACCATCCTGCCACCGTCCTTCCCTTATATATATATATATATATATATATATATATATATATATATATATATATATATATATATATATATATATATATATATATATAATGGGTTGTTACCCACATGAATATCTTTGCTTGTGAAGAAAAATAAAGCACTGGCACTGGTAGATGATGTACATCTAGACAACACCCCTATACTGTGCTTGCCAGGATTGAGAAAATGCTCTTGTCAATAAAGAAACATAAAGGACAACGTCCCTGCTTTGTGTGCTTTTAGGGAAAGCATTACAGGGAATTTACCACAGCTGTAGTCAGAAGTCAACAAGGACTTAATGATGGTGGGTGTGTCAACTGCCTGTGCTGTCACAGTAAAATTAGTGACCCATCTATGACCAGAAGTCGATAAGAAGACACAATGATCGACATGTCACCTGCCTGTGCTGTCACAGTAAACCTAGTGACCCATCTATGACCAGAAGTCAATAAGGAGAAGACACAATGATGGACATGTCAACTGCCTGTGCTGTCACAGTAAACCTAGTGACCCATCTATGACCAGAAGTCGAGAAGAAGACACAATGATGGACATGTCACCTGCCTGTGCTGTCACAGTAAACATAGTGTTCCATCTATGACCAGAAGTCAAGAAGAAAACACAATGATGGACATGTCACCTGCCTGTGCTGTCACAGTAAACTTAGTGACCCATCTATGACCAGAAGTCGAGAAGAAGACACAATGATGGACATGTCACCTGCCTGTGCTGTCAGAGGATCTGCAACTGTCATGTCTATGGTGGTCACTGTACTGTATGTAGTAACTCACTGCATCCTGCTGGTTTCTGCTGACGTAGTCACACATCAGTGGGGTGCAAACAAGGGGTACACCAGCACCACTGCTGGTCTGTCAAAGGTCACTGACTACTGTCCAGGTGTGCAGTACCTCATAAACCAGCACAACTCCAACAACATCTTTCTGCAGGTCAACGTGTCAGAGTGCGAGTACAATGGGATACATCCTACAGCCCGCCAGGGTGTGGTCTACGGGGTGTGTGAAGACCTCACTTCTTTCTGTAAACTCCACATTAAAACATACAGGCATGAGTATGTACAAGCATTTCTGCAAAGGTTTGCCTATTGGTGTGATTTGAAGCCCTGGAAAACTTCGCTATCCAAAACTGGCTATGGTGACGGGGAAATCACAGTAAAATGCAATGTTCATTCTCTGGAGAAAATGTTTGTTGAACAAAAGTCCTACATGTTTATAGAAAACGTAAATGGCCCCTTGATTAACGTCTTGATCAAAACAATGAAAACCAAACGAATTCTTGTTAAGCAAACGGGGAACTATTCTGGATATATAATAACACCATATGACATGACAAGTAGGGCAGTTTGGCCACGCAGTGTTGAGTGGAAAGTGTCCTCCAGGTATGTTACGATGATCAGCATTCAGCAAAGCAATACAGTTTTTTTCCGATTGTGGTGGCGTTTGGCTCGGAGAGGTTTGGAAGCTTTGGAAGCTTTCAACGTGATATTTTTAGAACCAGGTGAGACTAAATATAATGTCAAACAAATGTGTTGTTCCTGTCCCACACAGACTGTTGAAGTTGTCTATGCTTCCCTTCTAAAGTTTGAATTTGTAAATGACTATCACACAAAGTATCCTCCTTTCTCAACAATCTATCTATCAGCTATTTCTGTGCAAAACCAGCACATCAAAATGCCCAGTGGGCTGATCAACTGCTCTGTCAGTGACTACTCTGATTTCCAAGACCACGTGGACTGTAACCTGAAGACAGAGTGTGGAGATGGACGGGATGAAACAGAACACTGCGCCTTCAGCAGTCCTCACTGTGATGGTCTGGTGGCGTCAAGAAACAAGTGTTTTCAGAGAATCTTCTTGAAGACAGCAGTAAGAGAAGGTCGTTTCAACTTTGAATGTCAGAAAGTAGAAGGCAGGATGGCCTCAGTGAAAACAAGAAGGGAACAGGCAGATTTGTTTCATTTATTCAAAAACCAGTTCCGGTTTGAAGTTATTGTAGGCATTATGTTAGGTGGGAACCATGCGCCATTCATGTATATTCATTGCCATAAATGGTTTGACAAAACATTCATTTACACCCTAAATCATATCGCTTTAGTTCCCTTACTCACTTCTTTGTGGATGACTGATGTTTTAGCTCTTACTTCGATGCAACTTTCACAAACAGTGTCAAGATGTGGAATTGTTTGTGAGGTAAAATTACAAGAGGAAAATGTCTTTCTTCCCCATGTGTCCTTGGCTCCCTTACAGCCACCTTTCCCTGGTCACACCCACCAGTCTTTGTTTGTCTGCCGAGATGGCCACGTCACACACCTGTTTCTGTCATGTGATTCTGTATGCACAAAGGCAACAGCTTCAAGATCCTGCGCATATGTAAACGCCACTAGTGCTCAGAGTTCTGCAGTCTTTGTTTTGGGCAGAAAACATCACCATTCTGATGTCATGTTTAGGTGTGGTGATGGTATCTCAAGGGTACACTACATCTTTCTCTGTGACTTCAGAAAGGACTGTCAGATGGAAGTGATGAGTCATTCTGTGAACACCCATCATATTCTGGGTTTTTCTGCTCTGACGGTCAGTGTGTGTTGTCCAGTCAACGTTGTAACCAGTATCCAGATCTCCTGGATGACTCTGATGAGGCTGACTGCTTTGGCGAACTTTATAAATCCATTCAGGTTCCAAAATTATGACAAAAGACAGTGGTTTTATGTGAATCTGGATGGAGCTGGTTACTTCAGTAAGCAGATGATGTCAGCTGACCAGTCCTGTCCTGACAGTCATTATCAGTGTAAAGGGGAGTCCTTTACTGTCTGCCTGTGTACACACGGTGTAACGGATTTTCTGACTGTGTTTATGGAGAAGATGAGCAAGGCTGTGACACAGTGATGTGCCCTGGTTTTTACCATTGTCGGTCTTCCACAGTGTGTGTGCATGGAGATCATCTGTGTGATGGCTGGGGTCAGTGTCCAAAGCGAGATGATGAACTGATGTGTGACTTTACCTGTCCTGAAGGTTGTCTGTGTCGAGGCTATGCTTTTCGGTGTAATGAACAATTTCCCTCTTACCTATATCCCCAACTGCGTTATCTGGATGCATCAGGTTCAAACATGTCACTGGCTGATTTTGATAGAAACATATATCTAGTTCATTTAGAAATATCTCAATGTTCTATACATAACATTTCACATAGCAAGGTTTTGAATATAAAATATCTTGATCTTGGTGCTAACCATATAAACAGTATCAATATAACTATTCTTCTTGAATTACGCCATTTAAGAACGCTCCATTTAGAAAACAACCCTCTTAGTAAACTAGTTAGTAAAATGAAGTCTCACATTCACTACACACTGAGACAACTGGATGTATCTAGAACTCACCTTAAGATTCTTTATAATAACGCATCTCTGTACTTACCTAAAGGAGAGTATTTGAATGTTTCTTTCAATGCTATTGAAACTATTGGACAAAGAGGATTGAAAAAACATCCCACACTTGAAACAACTGGACATTTCAGGGAACCCCATTACCACCTTTCCTTTTGATTTGGTGTCAGGGCTTAACCAGATAGAACACATTGTGTCCTCCAACTTCAGACTCTGTTGCAAGAACTTGCTTCCTCCACATTCAAGCCACAGACGTTGTGCTACACCTCCAGTTGTTCTCCCTTCATGTACAATGTTACTGCCCACAGAGCTGCACAGAGTGTTCTTTGGGGTCATTGGTGTTTTGGCAATAATAGGAAACTCAGTGTGCTTCATTGTTCCCTTGGCCATCACAAAATTGTTTAGAATTAGTTTCGTGAAATCAATGATCCATTTGCAGTCTGCTAACATTTATATGGGGTGTCATATCTGTATCATTGTGTTGGCAAATCACATAACTTACGGAAACTACATCCATGTTGAAAAAGCCTGGACCAACAGTGTCGTTTGCCAGCTGGCTGGGTTTCTTTCTTTTCTTGCCGGTGTCATGTCTGTGTTGATCATCTGGTTCATCACAATGTATCACGTCACCATCTTCTGTTTTCCTGGTCAGTCATGGAGATTCAGCAAGTGGGTAACAGCTACAGCTTGTGTCATGGCGTGGGTCATTGGATTCTTGATGGCAGCAGTTCCATTTCTGCCTGGATTAGCTCACTGGGGTCTGCAGGGTCAGTCTGGTCTGTGTCGTCTGGCTTTGTTTGACAGTGATCCTTCTGGACAACACTTCCGATGGTTTACTGTCACTGAAATAGTCAACTGTAGTTGCTGTGTGGTGATGCTAGCTGGCCAAGCTGCCATCTACAGACGAACTCCCAAGTACAGATTAACCCTCAATCCTGAGCAGAGATCCGTGTTTCCCTCAGTCCACGTGGTGAGGAAACTTGCTGTGACGGAGGCTGCTTGCTGGATTGCACTTGCACTGGCTGCCCTGATACGTTCACATGGCGTGGCCATTTTGGATCAGATGCATGACACCATGGTGGTGTTTGTTTTACCGGTCAACTCTGCTCTTCATCCACTTCTCTATCTGTGGACGGCAAGAGCACAGTGGCAACATCAGCAGCTGGAGGAGAAAATGACTGAAGTGTTAAAGTCACGAATTGTCAAGGCTGGAAAGCGTTGATGTGCAAAATAGACATAGTACAACCTATAAAAGGAACCAGTTATTCAGCCAGCAAACCAGCAAAAACAACAACCAAACAAAAAGAAAATTCAGGACATTTTTAGTGTATGCACGTTGATCAATAATTAATCAACCATCAATCAACTGACAACTTACTAATCATTTATTTATCAATGTAGTTGTCTTTCCTGGCAATTTCATTTCCCTAAGGTGTTAAGGTTGAAAATACCCAAACAACAACAACAACAGCAACAACAACAGCAACAGCAAGACCAATTTTCGCAACAGCAACAACAACAACAAGAACAATTGCAACCCCCTGCTGCAAAAATATCAGCGCATTTGTACAGTTCACTTACAGACTAAATCCATTCTTGATGATGACACGATCTGCAGTCTGTTACAACCTTTCACTCTGCATATTTTAACAGCACACATCAAAAATAGAACATGGGAAATCTCTCAAATGTGTCCAGTGGACATTTGTTTCACAACATTGTAGATGCCACATAGTTGTCATGTGATCTCAGTGGAAGTACAGAAGAGAAGAAAAAATTCAAAACTGTGATCAAATGAAAACTAGGCAACAGTAGCCACTCACTCACTCACAGAATCTTGTATATATATATATCGCTTGGTTAGGATTCAGGAAGCTTGATTTAATTTGATTTGATTTATTCTTTTATATCGAGGATAATGGAATAAGCTCTCTTGTGCTTTTTTTTTTTACATCCAGTCCCCGTGTGTATGCAGTTTTGTACATGCCATCTGTTCCCACCGGCACACGATGGCCTACTCTTAAGAAAAGCGGAACAGGATTTAACGTGTGCGCAAGATGTTCTGCGTGCGTTCGCACACGGGGCCTCGGTTTAAAGTCTCATCCGAAGGACTTTTGGGGAGAGTGGAGTCAGCACTGATCTTAACTCCAGGAGAAAAATCTCCTCGACCGGACTCGAACCCGGGTCGTCAAATTGCCAGCGCAATGTTCTGACCACTAGGCTATCCGTTCCCCCGCATGTGAATGGTAATAACAATACCATACACCCGGTACATACTGGCCCAGGCCAAAAGCTTTGTCCGTTACTGATAATTATACAAAAAACTGCCAAAGCCGACAGTAAAATGCTGTTGTGCTTTGAAATGCCGTGTAGGACATGGCTTCATTTAGGAGAAGCTCTTTGCATAGTAACCAACAACAACAAAAAAGCAAAGAAGCAAACCAAAATAAAACAAAATCAGTAAGCAAGCAAAAAAAAGCCCCACCTAGTACCTACAAAATAAAGAGTTTATGCAAAAACAACAACAACAACAAAAACTACCCCAACGTATCCACCAGCGCAGGCACACACACCTACACACCTACACACACACACACACGCGCGCGCGCGCGCGCACACACACACACACACATACACACACACACATACACACACACACACATACACACACACACACATACACACATATACACACGACCAGAGATACTTGGTGTGACCTTATTCACCTGGCTAGTCATGTGTTCCCCAATGCCAGGATTATTCTTAGCTCAATAATCCCAGCCCGTGGCAAACACCATCTCAACACACTGATATCGCCATCTAACCACAACATGAAAAAGGCTTGTGAACTGCTGAACACAGAGTTCATTGATAACACACCCACCTTCACAACCCATACTGGAGGTCCAAAGTTAGCTCTGTATGCTAACCTCATTCACCCTAGTCTTGCAGGCACTGCCAAATTGGCTCTGCAATTAAAGCCATTTTTATCTCCTTCTCATTATAATGTCAGTGACCACAGAATAAATGATTCCATGCTACCCAACCAAGACCCTACATCCCCTCATAGTGACTACCCCCCTGTAGATTCCATGACCCATTATCCAAACCTGAACAGGGGCGATAGTGCTAACACTAATTCCAAACAAACTGCAAGCGCCTCTGATTGTGCCTTCCACCCACCCCCTCCCCCAATGCATGACGTCATGCAATCTAGTCAGGGGAACCACAACAAAGGCACTAGGCCTAGTGCCAGCCCAGCAAACTGAGTGGACCACTGAGCCAGTCTACTACCCACTACCCCATCCCCCAATGGATAGGCCTAGGTCTCATCCCATGCAGCCTAGTCAGTCAGCACACAGCCAGTGGCAACCCCCTCATCTAGGAATGACCACAGCACTCACTGGCCAAGCCCGCTTGTGGCATAGACCAATGCCCCCTCCTACTAACCCCTACGAGCAGATTTTCGCTAACCTAATGGCTTATATGAACACGCAGCGCCAACTTTATGCATAGTCCCCTTACTCATTAAGTACTACGCATAATTGGCCTGTATAGCCTAGGGTTTGAGAATGTTTGTGCCTATGAGAGTGTGTGTGTGTGTGTGTGTGTGTGTGTGTGTGTGTGTGTATGAGAGAGAGAGAGAGTGGGAGAGAAAAAGCGCGAAACTTTTAAGTACGTGAATGTATGTGTTGCGGCATGCTGACAGTGGATGCAGGTTACCTTTTCCCATCACTGATATTGTCTTGGCTAGTCTACTGTAAGTGCAAGTTGAAAGGGATGTGTTTTATGCTTTTCAAAGCATACTAAGCAAATTTCAGTTGATCTGGTATTTTGATTGTTAAATTGTCTGATACGTTTTTTTTTTCTTTCTTTCTTTTTTTTTGTTTGTTTGTTTGTTTTGTTTGTTCTTTTTACTGACTTGTTATATTACTTTACCAAGTTTTCCTCTTTCTTATTCTTCATTTTGATTGTTGAGTTGATTGATGATTGCGCTTTAATGCCTGGTGGATAGTTACATCAGTGTATCAAGTTTGTCCCTTGTTTAAAATTTGACTGTTGATGGACTGATGAGTGTGCTTTATGAACTGGTGGTTAGTTACATTATGGAGTTTTCCCTTCTTTTCTTGTTCTGCATTTTGATTGTTGATTTGACTGATAGTTGTACCTTACTAACTGGTGGTTAGCTACATTAGTGTACAAAGTTTTCCTTTTTTGTTTTTGATTTTGATCATTGGTTGACAGGTGAGCGTGCCTTTCGACTGGTAGTTAGTTACATACTGTACAAAGTTTTCCCTTTTTTGATTTTTTTCAATTTGTTTTAAATTTGATTGTTGGTTGACTGATGATGGTGCTTTACTGATTTGTGGTTAGTTCCATCACTGTACCAAGTTTCTTTTTTCTTTTCTTGTCCTGTATTTCGATTGTTGATTTGATTGATGATTGTGTGTTAGTGACTGCTGGTTACTAACTGGTGGTTTCGTCACTATCCCAATTTTTTCTCTTTTTTGTTCTACTTTTATTATTCTACTTAATTGTTGTTTTACCCATTGATTTTTCTGCTTGTTTAGTTCTCTTGATTGTTGTTTTGACTGATGATTGTGCTTCACTGATTGGTTTATAGTTATAATATTGTGCTACCTTCTTTTCTTTCTTTTTTTTCTGTTTTTTTCTGTTTGATAAATCCAATCACCTTTTAGTGGATGTGAAGGCCATCAGTTTATGATAATAATTGTTGATATTCAACAAGGTATAAGAGCATCTATAATACACAGCGTACATATTATATAGGTATACTGTGACTCCTTATCCCACATCAGTCTTGGTGTGAGCCTACATCATCAATTTAAATTTTGTTATTCAAGCTTCAAATAAATTTATCCAATGACAATGTTTTCTACTCTAGATACATGGCCTTCTCAGGAAGGACTTCGTGTAGGATACCTAAATATCAATAGTGCTAGGAACAAGACTGAGGAAATATCATCAATTATACACAATAAAGGAACTAGCTTTCATATATTTTGTGTAGCAGAATCGAGACTCAAAAACTTAATTTCAGATTCAGATATGTATATCCCAGGTTATGATACTGCACGACTTGATCCTGTGACTGTCAGATCTACCGGTCTGCTTTTATATTGTGCGACTTCTTTGTCATGGAAAAGACTAACACATCTTGAACAGTTTCATGTAGAATCTATATGGGTAGAGATCACGTTTAGACGCTGTAAATCGATTATACTTGGCTTCATCTACAGGAACCCAGCTGAAACAATTGACTGGTATGATAAATTCAACTCAATGATGGATGCCGCAATTCTAGAGTCCAAAGAAATCTTTCTTATGGGAGATTTCAACATAGATCTGACAGTCCCCGGAACAAAGTGGAATATTAATTACGCCATGTATGGCTTGGAGCAAATAATTGATCGTCCAACTCGCATTTCTAATAATGCTAGCACCCTTATTGATCACATTTACACTACTTCAATAACCAACATAGCAGAAACATGTTCAGTGCAGACAGGCTGGAGCGATCACTCTTCCATTTGTTTTACATGGCGGAAAAAAGGAATAAAGATACCCAAATCAGGACACAAGGAGATATCCTACCGCTCTTTTAGACATTTTGATAAAGGTACCTTCATTAATGATATTCTTAACTCAAACTTAGACTATGTCTATCAGCTTACAAACCCAGATGATGCTATTGACTATTGGATAAAGACATTTATAGCTACTTATGATAAACACGCTCCATTTATTAAGAAAAGAATAAAACATTTCATGAAACCTCCATGGTTAACAAAAGAAATCGAAAACGAAATGAATCTAAGAGACTATTTGCTAAAATCAAAGCAAAAAGATGAATATAAAAAGCAAAGGAACAAAGTCAATTCAATGAAACGCAAAGCCAAAACAAAATACTTTCAAGACTTGCTGTCTTCAGCTCAGAATCCAAAAGCGATTTGGAAAGCCATTAATACCTTAACTTATAAATCAAGACATAGCACCCAAAAAGTCATAAAAGAAATATCAGCAGAAAACCTGAATTCTCACTTTGCAAACATTACTGACTCTATAATATCTAATGATAAAACAAAAACAAACGAGCTGAAAGAATTAAAACAATACTGTTCATCAAAGAGCATTTCATCTGATTTTATTATACCCCCAATAAGAGTAACAGATGTGCTTAATAGCTTACTCAAATTGAAACAGTCAGGATCAAAAGACCTTGACAAAATTGATAGTAAAATATTAAAAATCAGTGCATATTTAACTTGTGTATTGACAAAAATTATTTCCCATTGAAATTTAAACGAGCAAAAGTAATACCCTTACACAAATTAGGAGACCCTACCAATCCCTCGAACTATAGACCAATATCCATACTGTCAGTCCTATCTAAACCATTAGAAAAACATATACATTTCCACTTACATTCTCATTTTAAAATATACGATCTCATTAATGAAAACCAGTCAGGCTTTTGTGAAAACCACTCTTGTCATACAGCCTTAATACAACTAATTGAGCATTGTCTTTTGAATATCAATAATAATGAAATTACAGGAGTTCTTTTTCTAGACTTTGCTAAAGCCTTTGATGTTATTAGCCACTCTCTCCTCATCAAAAAATTAAAATGCTATAAAATCTCCAATCAAGCATTATCATTTTAAGACTCATTTCTCACTAATCGCCATCAGCTTGTTGAAGTCGGTCCTAGGAGATCAACCTTATTACCCATGAAATATGGAATACCACAGGGATCTATACTAGGGCCACTTCTTTTCTCTATTTATATTAACGACCTACCTCTGCATATCCATTGTTCATGTCAAATGTTTGCTGATGATACATCAATTCATTGTAACAACGATGATCCAAACCAGCTTGTGAATGACATGCAGGCAGATATCAACAAACTTATCGAATGGACAGAACTCAATCATATGTCTCTTAATTCTAATAAGACAAAATGTATGTTTATAACCACTCGGCAAAAAAGACAGAAATTGCGTTCTCCATTCGCGCCAATATATATCCATGGACAACAAATTGAAGAAGTAGTCTCACACAAAGTACTAGGTGCAGTGATTGACAATGACTTGTCTTGGTCAGATCACATAGCCACATTAGGAAAACGAATCTCAGTAAGATTATATCAACTTAGA
>CM060345.1:17110376-17112876 GCA_030674155.1 Stramonita haemastoma | reverse complement strand
AGGCATATTATGTTCAAAAGATCAGCATAAAGTTTGGAAGAAATTGAAAGAGATGAAACAGGGTGTAAATTTACCAGATTATCCCATAAAATTAGACAAAGAATTCCCAACACAATTTGAAAAGGCTGAAGCTTTTGCAGAAATGTTTTCTGAGACGAGTTGTTCAGAAGGGTTATCTGAAAAAGACAGAATCTATAGAGAAAATGAAGCTAGACTAGGAAATTACAGAGATCCTCCAGAGGATAAAGAACACTATACAAATGCTTCTATCACTTTTCAAGAACTAAAGGATGCCATTTCTACTCTTAGCTCCAAGAAGTCTTCTGTAGGTCTTGATGCTATTTCAAATGAAATGATAAAAGACTTGCCTGAAAATTTTGATAGATTTCTTCATAAATATTTTCAAAAATGTTGGTCAGAGGGAACAATGCCTTCCTTATGGAAACAGTCTATAGTTGTTCCTATTTGTAAACCAGGTAAACAAAAATCAGATATAAACAGCTATAGGCCTATCTCACTGACTTCCCATGTTGGAAAATTGATGGAAAAAATAATATTGAACAGGCTTATTCATTACTGTGAAAAAAGGAACATCATCCCCGTAGCCCAAGCGGGTTTTAGAAAAAATAGATCAACCACAGATCATCTGATAAAACTTACCACCCATGTAAAACATCAATTTGCTAGAAGAAAAAATGTTCTTTCTACTTTCTTTGATATCAGGAAAGCGTATGATCAGGTATGGCACTTACGATTGCTTCATAAAATTAAACTGATAGGTCTGTCTGGATGCATGTATAATTATCTTAAAACTTTTTAAAGTAATAGATCTATTCAAACAAAAATTGGAAATACTTACTCTAATCCAAGATTCATAGATATGGGGATACCCCAGGGAGCAGTAGTGGCACCTATGCTCTTTAATATCTTAACATATGACCTTCCCAATACAGTATCCAATAAAATTGAATTGGTACAATTTGCAGACGATCTGTGTATTTGGATGAAAGTTACTATGAAAAGGCATACTCCAGTAAGATCTCTTAATTACATTAGAAAGGTTTATCAATATGAGTTAAATAAAATAAATGAATTTATGACAGAAAATGGATTAATGCTATCTCCAGACAAATCACATATGATGCTTTAACTCTGGCTACGATCCGCAGACACTACCCGCCTTTAAGATAGGAGATTCTGTGTTAGAATACAAAGAAAAGATAAAATTTCTAGGGGTAATTCTGACCACAAAACTTACGTGGAATAATCACATTGAGTATGCCCTGACTAAAGCTAGAAAAAGTCTTAATTTCATCAAAATTGTGAGCAAGCAGCACTGGGGCCAAGATTCATCATCTCTCATTCATTTAGCTACAGCTCTTGTTCGTTCTAGATTAACTTATGCACAAGAAATTTATTTCTCTGCTCCTAAATACTTAATAAGAAAAATGCAGAGTGTAGACAGTAAGTCTTTCAAGTTGGCAATTGGAGTTCCTATACATGCATCAACTTTAAAAATGTATGCAGAAATAAATGTCTTACCTTTTGAAGAACAAATTAAGCTTGCATCAGCAAAATATGTTTTAAGAAGTTCTACTATTCAGAATTCGAACATTAAAGAACTTCATTTAAAATCGGATACAGATTTCCCTAAAAGGGCTAAATCCATACAATCACTGACTACAATCAGTTCTTATACCTCTGATATATTCACATCTTCAGGAATAAATGAAAAAAATTATAGCACCTCGCCCAGTTTTCTCCACAATTCCAAAGTGGGAAATAAAAAGGGCTGAATTTGATATTGATTATTCTAATATCAAAAAAGACGAAGGTCCTGCTGTGGCTGTCATGGCAAGAGCTCATATTGATGAAACTTATAGTAGTTATATTAAAGTCTTTACCGACGGTTCGGTAGTAGACAGTGGGCAGGCTGGATCTGCTTTTGTAGTTCCTGCATTGAAAATTAATAAATCTTATCATATAGGCAAAGATTTTTCTATCTTTACTGCAGAACTTATAGCTGTACTAATGGCCTTAATTTTTTTATTAGATCTGCCTATCAATATGTCCAAGGTGTTGTTCTGTATTGATTCTAAATCTGTTTTGCAAGCACTAAAACTGTTTAGCACTAGAGTGAGAGGGGAACTAATCATTGAAATTTGTCATCTTATACATTGTCTTTCCTTACGAGGTACTACCTTTGCCTTTTGCTGGATTCCGTCACACTGTGGAATCCAGGGTAACGAACAAGCAGACAAGTTCGCCAAAGCTGCTGCGATGGACACGGATTCTGAAGCTTCAACACATTTAAACCTTCCACTCAGTCTTCAGGAGGGCATACATTTGTTGGAAAAAGCTTCTTGGAACAGTTTCAACAACGTACGAAAGAATTGTTCACGGAGACATTCATTAAGATGTGGCAGAGTGTGTCATTATCATAACAGACTACTGGAAAGCCTGATATTTAGATTTCGTTTGGATGCATTCCGAACTAAAT
>CM060345.1:17075376-17095376 GCA_030674155.1 Stramonita haemastoma | reverse complement strand
TCAGCTGAAATTTGGGGGTTGAACAGACTAGAACATCTAGAAAAAGTCCATTTGATTGCTTGTAAAAGGTTCTTAGGTGTGCCTGCCAGGACACCAAATAAAATGGTTTATGGAGATCTCGGCAGGTACCCACTGTATGTAAATACATATGTTGCATGCATAAGATTCTGGTTTAAATTATTACACATGGATTCTGAAAGATTGCCACATAAAGCTTACCATATGTTATTAGAATTAGATAACAAAGGCAAACAATGTTGGGCCTCTAAAATCAGGGAAATATTATGTTTTACTGGATATAATATAGTTTGGTTAAACCAAGGAGTAGGTGACATAAAAATGTTCTTGCATGTTTTTAAACAAAGAATTGTAGATTGGTTTGCACAGGAATGGACTGGCACCATTAGAGACCGTGAGCGATATGATAGTTATAGAAACTTTAAGACTATTTTTGAAAAAGAAAAGTATATTAGTGACATGGATATATATTGTTTCCGCGTTGCAGTTACACAAGTGCGTTTCAATGTTTTACCATTGAACAATAATACACAGAGGTATAATAGTTTAAACGAAGCTAAGCATTGTCCTGTATGTAAAGGCCACATAGAGAATGAAGAACATTTTTTGTTGCATTGTCCTGTCTATGAAGATTTGAGGGAAAGGTTTCTTAAATATTCTAAAAGACTTCCTTTACATGTGCTACTAAAAGCTACAGTACCTGCTGATAGATATAATTTATCACGATTTATTTTTCATGCAACCAACAGAAGAAATAAGATAACTCTCTAGAAATTGTTCTACATTTAAATCACGGTTGATTGTGACGTACGTGAATTACTTCGTGATGAACGTTTAAGATATGGATTATATAACTTTCGTGTCTAATTATTGCTGTTATATTATTTCATATACATATATGCTGATGGTGATGTGTTTATAATACCCATGTCATATGCCCACACTCTACACCCACCATTCTTTTGTATTGTGGCCTAAGGCCGATGTACAGTAAAAGTCTGAAGTCTGAAGTCTGAAGTCTGAAGTCTCTCTCTCTCTCTCTCTCCCCTCTCTCTCCTCTCTCTCTCTCTCTCTCTCTCTCTCTCTCTCTCTCTCTCTCTCTCTTTTTCGACTTGATGTTATCCCTGAAAAGGGCGGGGACTGAATGTAAAAAGCACACGAGTGCTTATCTATTATCCTCGAATAAAAGAATTTGCCTTGCCTTGCCTTGCCTTGTCTCTTTGTCTCTCTCTCTCTTTCTCTCTGTCTGTCTCTGTCTGTCTGTCTGTCTGTCTCACACACACACACACACACACACACATACACACACACACACACACACACACACACACACACACACACACACACACACACACACACACACACACACATACACACACACTATCAATATGCCAGTATGTGTTAACTACGCTGAGAGTCAAAGCATAACAATGGTGAAAAAAACAAAAACAAAAACGGGAAGGCTGGAACTATGAATAGAAGTACACGAAATAATCAATGTGTTTAAGGAAAGAGTAGTAACCATCGACATGTTGCGTGTCAGCACACACGCGTGCGCGCTGCGTTTATACACACACACACACACATATATATATTATGTATGTATATATATATATATATATATATATATATATATATATATATATATATATATATATATAATATATATATATATATAAACAGTAGACATGCCTCTGTGTATGTGTGTGTGTATGTGTGTGTGTACGTGTGTGTGTGTGTGTGTGGCATGCATGCATGCATGTTTGCGCTTGTGACTACGCACTTGTTTGCATGCGTATGTGTATCCGTGTGAGTGTGCATACTGGCGTGGGCGTGTGTGTGTACTGTTATTATGTTACACTGCAAGGGGAAAATAGGTGATTAAGGTTCTAACATTATGGAAAGCCATATAATTCAAGCTGTAGTGAAAGTTTGTGTATGAAGAGTTTGCTAATCATATATTACTGGATGAAACGTATCCTGTGAAATGATAGCCACCCTGACGTAACTTTTTCATTCATAGATAAAAGAAACGAGGTATTTCTGTCACTGAACCGTTATTCTGAATACAACAGGTGACAGTGACACAGATATAGAACACCATTCATTCAAAGAAACACTCCAAAGCCAAATGAGTTTAAGTTAAAACTATAATTGACCCCACATTCTTCTTCTACAATAAAGAAGTCAAGATACAAATGTTGAAAAAGGTCTTCAGCCCGAACCCCAAACATGCACATACCCAATCTGAACTAAACACTGGACTCAGAATGTAAAAGAAAAAAAAAGGCCCACATTTTCAAAATGTAAGAAAATATGACCCTTAAAACATACCATTCAATTAAAACAATCAAAATCACATTCTGAAAATTAGCAGTACCCTTCAACAAAAATATCCACAAGAAACTTGAAAAACGTTTATAAAATAAATTGGATTCTGGATTTTTTGTTCTCCTTTTCTGCAAATGTGTTAGTCTCCCTTAAACCACATCACAATCATTTGTCGGATTTAGGCTCATAATACCAGAGAGGCCTTTCCTGTTCTGTAGACTTTCTGGGCGCAAACACAGGTTTTCCTTGAGACTTCTGCTGCATGGAGGCATCAGACCCAAGGCTAACTGCGAGTGAATCTTATCTGGGTTACACTGAACATCTATCTCTACACCCACAGCAGAGGAGCCCCCAATCTGACATCTGTCTCCAAATACACAGGACCTTCTTCCTGGTAACTGATTTTGTTTTTGTTTATTCTTATTGAACTGTTACAGCCGACATTTACCTCTCAGGTTGTCTGAACAGCTGTTGGAACCAGGTCTAAAAGAATGGTTTGAATGGTTGAGTTAAATGTTGGTTTTACCTACTACTGTGAGCACTTCACAAGTCTCGAGAGTAGAAAATAACTAAGAAACAATGTCAGTTGATGTGAGTTCTTCTCTCTCTGGTCCACGGCAATAGCTATTTCTTTTAAGCTTGTTAGCAATTCCTAAAGGAATAAATTCCTCAAAGTCGTTTTACATTTTAGAAAAAAAAAAACCACATGCCATCTCAAACTTGACACAATAGTCAAAGTATAAGGAACTATGTAGACACTGGACCGATTCTATGTGCTTGAGGACAATTAAAGATGCTCCAACTTATAAAAGTTTATCAGTATTTCTAAAGAAATTTTCTTCAACATAAAACACCTTTCTGGTTATCCATTTTAGCAACATTTCAATGTCACCCCACAGGTTTTTGACTGATAACTCATTTTCCATTAAAAAAAAATTCCACAAAATTTACATTTGCAAAGCAAACTTTAACCCACGTTAAAGAATACATAATAATGCAGTACTAAGTAATAACTTGAAATATCTTCAGCACTAAACCTTCTGAACAAAATTACACACAAAAGAATACAGCAATAAACAAATCCCTATAATACTGACCCACTTCCTCTCCTTTGTCTAAAAAGCAAATTCTTGAAAGCTAACACAAAAATATTTCATTCAAAACCTCACACATATACAGTTAAAACCGTCACCAAAACTTTAACAAGTTATACTGATTCAGAGTCTAGTTCTTCCTTATCCCCCAACCCTCGAAAAAAAAAGAAAAAAAAAAAAAAAAGAAAAAGCGTTCAAAGTCCAAAACAACCTGTCCACATACCTACATGGAGAATACTTATCAGAGTGGTCCTGTCTATTTTCACATCAAGTCTCTCTCAGCTAAAAATAAAAAGGGGGGAGGAGGGGAGGATAAGTTAAAGACATAAAGAAAACTTTCAAAAAAATTATTATTCCTGTTACTCTAGTCACTGATCCTTACGGGATTAAGGTAAAAGGGGTTAGATCAAAACAAGGTAATCCACTCCACACCTGTAAAACGAATCACTGACCCCTGAAGAGAGAAAAAAAACACAAATTTACACACACCAAAGAATAAAGCAATAAAACAAATCCCTAAAATATTGACCCATCTGGAGAAGGATCTTAAACAAAATCCCTAAAAACATTGACCCATCTGGAGAGGAGGATCCTAAACAAAATCCCTAAAATATTGACCCATCTGGAGAGGAGGATCCTAAACAAATCCCTAAAATATGGACCCATCTGGAGGAGGATCCTAAACAAAATCCCTAAAAACAGTGACCCATCTGGAGAGGAGGATCCTAAACAAAATCCCTAAAATATTGACCCATCTGGAGAGGAGGATCCTAAACAAAATCCCTAAAATATTGACCCATCTGGAGAGGAGGATCCTAAACAAAATCCCTAAAATATTGACCCATCTGGAGAGGAGGATCCTAAACAAATCCCTAAAATATGGACCCATCTGGAGAGAAGGATCCTAAACAAATCCCTAAAAACATTGACCCATCTGGAGAGAAGGATCCTAAACAAATCCCCCCCAAAATATGGACCCATCTGGAGGAGGATCCTAAACAAATCCCTAAAAACATTGACCCATCTGGAGGAGGATCCTAAACAAATCCCTAAAAACATTGACCCATCTGGAGGAGGATCCTCAACAAATCCCTAAAAACATTGACCCATCTAGAGAGAAGGATCCTAAACAAATCCCCCCCAAAATATGGACCCATCTGGAGGAGGATCCTAAACAAATCCCCCCCAAAATATGGACCCATCTGGAGGAGGATCCTAAACAAATCCCTAAAAACATTGACCCATCTGGAGGAGGATCCTCAACAAATCCCTAAAAACATTGACCCATCTGGAGGAAGAGGAAAACGATCAGATTGGGGATTTATATAACCCATTTCATTCCTGTAGCGCTAACTGTCCTGAATATTTCAAAGCCCCCCCAAAAAAAAACCGGGGCGGAGGGTCGGGGTGAGGGTGGGGGTAGGTGAGTGGACGAGGTTGGAAGTTCAGTTCAGGGAGCTGATCCGCCATGCCAGTGTTACTGTTCACTGTTCACTGTTCCTGGGGGCTGAGGGCTCGCTCTATGATGCTGAGGTCCTGCACGCGCTGGGGCAACATGACCTTCAGACGGGGGTCAGTCTCCATGGTGCGACTGATGGTCTCCTGGGCAAGGCTGTTGCCGGACCATGAGCGCCGTGATACCTGCACGCACGCGCACAGACACGCATGCACGCACGCACGCACACACATGCACATGCGCGCACATGCACACATGCACATGCACACATACAAACACACACGGACACACACACACACCATGCACGCTGTGAGTGAGGAGTTCCCTGTGAAATAGCCCTCAGCTTGGGCTACACTTCACATTTAGCTTCCGGGTCATATAGAGTTCTACTCCACCAAAAATGTGCTTATTTTCAGAAGATCGTTTTTTAAATTTTTTTAATTAACGAACAGATGTACTGTGCACGTGCTTTTGGAATTGAGGACATAGAGCAATACCATATAGTCACGAGAAAGTTGGAAATGATCATCAAATGAGGATTGCTTGTGCTTCTATAGGGAACTGAGAGCACAAACTAAATATGGACCACCAGAGCATTACCCAGAAAAAAAAACAAGAACAACAGTTACACATGTTAACAGGTGACTACATGAATCAAAACTTAACCAGAGCACTTAAAGGACCATCAAAAATGTACATAGCAGAGGCTGAATTTTTTTTCAAACAAAAACCTCCCAAGCTTCCTATTGATTAATCAATAGGTCACAGAATACATACAGATACTGACACAGACACTGACACATTTACTGACACTGATACTGGCAATGACACTAACACTAACACTGACACAGACACAAAGACAAAGAAACAGAAACTAATGCTGACACAGACACTGACACTAACACAGATGCTGACACAAATACTGACACTGGAAATGACTCAGACACTGACAATAACACAAAACTTACGCTGACGCTGATACAGACACTGACACAGACACACACTCTAACAAGGACGCTCACACACACACACACACACACACACACACACACACACACACACACACACACACACACACACACACACTGACATAGACACTGACAACCCCCCCCCCCCCCCCGCATACACACACACTGCCACTGGCACTGACACAGACACTGACACCGACTCTGACTCTGACTTACTCCATTGCTGACATCCCAGCTGAGCATCAGTTTGGCACGATCTCCAGATTTCTGCAATAATGATATCAATGATGATAAGAATGATATCAATGATGATAATGATACCAATGATGTTAATGATAAAAATCCTATTTACAAAAAAGAACAAGAATGATGAAATGAATAATGAAAATGATAGTAAAATGATGATGATGATGATGATGATGATGATGACGACGACGACGACGATCATCATCATCATCATCATCATCATCATCATCATCATCACAATCACAATCACCATCACCATCATCATCATCATGATTACAACTATGAACTAGCTTTTTTCGTGCTTGTCTTCAGTACGTGTGCGACCTGGGCTTTATACAAATTATATTTTACCCTCCTCTCTCTCTCTCTCTCTCTCTCTCTCTCTCTCTCTCTCTCTCTCTCTCTCTCTCTCTCTCTCTCTCTCTCTCTTCTCTTATACACACACACACACCACCACCACCACCACCACCACCACCACCACCACCACCACCACCACCACCACCACCAAGACAACAACAACAAAAACAACAACAATATCACAATTGTTTAGTAAAATCTTCTTCATCTTAAACTACATAGTGTACATTGAAAAATTAGCTAAGTTGCATCTACAAAGTGAGGCTAACTTAATAACTGGGGTTAATTTTTATTGTTTAAAAAGGTTAACGACTCAATTTCACAAACAATTCAAGTTGCACAATGGAAAAACTGAACATCGTATCGCCCTAATAAAAAAAGCGAAAAACAAATGACTACAGGCAATTCAGCAAGTGCCAGGTCGGAGTGTGCGGTGGTTTGGATCCCGTTTGGGACCAAAACTTTTCCCCCATCCATTTGATCATGAGTGGTGGTCTGTATGCTAGTTTTTCGGATAAACCGAGGTCCTGTGTGTTACGTATCATTATTTAGCGCACGTAAAAGAACCCACGGCAACAAGAGAGTTGTCCCTGGCAAAATGCTGTAGAAAAAACGCCACTCTAACTGGGAAACAAATACAGTAGCAGACAGGAAGAAAAAAAAAAGATAATGGGGTGGTACTGCACTTGTGGCGACGCGCTCTCCCCGGGGAGAGTTGCCAGCCCGAATTTCACGCAGAGAAATCTACTGTGACATAAAGTGGTATCAAAAAAGGAAGTAAAAATAAACGTGTGTGGCACATTGTTTCGCTTTCCTACTGCTTTACCTGGCTTCCGTCCAGAAGTAAGCCAAAGCCTCCATTGATAACCTCTCCCCTGAAACAGACATAACAACACGCTGTATATTAGCCATAAGATTTACACACCGTTACGCTATATCGCTATATAGTGCACGTAAAATGTCAATCGTAAAGAAGCGTAAACTTATATGGTACGGGCATATCACAAGAACTTGCAAAGCAATACTGCAAGGTGCTGTCCAAGGAGGAAGATTACGAGGCAGACCAAGAAAGTGGACAACATCAGCGAATGGACAGGCCTCGAACTCAAAATTATGAGAAAGGCAGAACAGAGAGAGGAAAAGAGGGAACTGGTTGTCAAGTCTTCAGGGGTGCCCCCACGGTCACCAGACTAAGGGATAGATAGATAGATAGATAGATAGATAGATAGATAGATAGATAGATAGATAGATAGATAGATAGATAGATAGATAGATAGATAGATAGATCGATAAAAAGATAGATAGATACGCCATGTCATTATCATGTGTCCCTGTGTCTTAAGTGAATTGGATATGCAGTGCGTTATCTATAAGATGAACACATGGTTACTCTATCTCATTATTGTTACACAGTCATGTGTCCTTAAGTGTGTCTTAAATGAATCGGATATACAATACGTTATCCGTGGGATAAACACATGGCTCCGCTATGTAATTATTGTCGCATAATGTGTGTCTCTAAGTGTATCTTAAATGATTTGGACATGAAAATTGTTATCCAAAAGATGTGTGATCTTCAGTTTAACGTCTATTCACATTTGGTGATTTTAGACGAAAATTTCTGTGTGTGTGTGTGTGTGTGTGTGTGTGTGTGTGTGTGTGTGTGTGTGTGTGTGTGTGTGTTTGTGTGTGCGTGTATGTGTGTGTATGCGTGTGTGTATGCGTGTGTGTGTGCGTGCGTGCGTGCGTGCGAGGGCACACACACACAATTACATTATATTTATATATACATACACACAGACTTTTATATATATATATATATATATATATATATATATATATATATATATATATATATATATCATTGCATCGATCTCTATAGTGGGTGTGTCTCTCCCCTCCCTCTGTTCATTCCATTCTGCTGCTGCTACTACTGCTGTTCCCATACAATCATCTAGCTTGACTCCCTTTTGTGTGAAAACGTATCGCTTCTCTCACCCTCAGCATGAGGTGTGTTTTAGTGTAACAGGAGTACACTACACAGTCTCACAGTGCCATGTCCCAGTGTTCTTTTGGATCGAATGAATGAATGAAACAAATCAACAACAGCACCAGCAGCTATAATGTCACAGCCTTTGGGTGCCCATGTGTGTGTGTGTGTGCGGGGGGGAGGGGGGGGTGGTGTGGTGTGTGTGTGTGTGTGTGTGTGTGTGTGTGTGTGTGTGTGTGTGTGTGTGTGTGCGTGCGTGCGTGTATGTGTGTGTTTGTGCTTGCGGTCGTGCGTGCATGCATGTGTGTGTATGTGTATGTGCGTGTGTTTGTGTGTGTGTGTGTGTGTGTGTGTGTGTGTGTGTGTGTGTGTGTGTGTGTGTGTGTGTGGTGTGTGTGTGTGCGTGTGCCGCACGTGTATGTATGTGTATCACCACCACCACCACCACCACTACCACCACTACCACCACCACCATCATCATCATCATCATCATCATCATCACCACCACCACCACCACCACCACCACCACCACCACCACCAACACCACCATCCTCCTCCTCCTCCGCCGCCTCCCCCTCCTCCTCCTCCTCATCCACTTTCATCGTTGAGTGTTTCCCCACTCACCAGCCCACACCGCCGCCATTGTGAATAGCCACCCAGGTAGCGCCACGGAAGCTGTCTCCAATCACGTTCTGTATGGCCATGTCTGTATCAACACACACAGTGAACAGTGTAATGAACAGATGAACACATGAACAGCAGCGACACTGGAAAGAGGTTAAGGTTTGACATGGGCCAAACAGTGGCCAAAATTAAAATCACAGGCTTTTTTAGAATTCAAACTTGCTGGATAAACTTATGGAGATCTTCCTGTGTGAAAATAAAGAATTCAGAGTTTAAAATATGTCTGTAGAAACAGATTTCTTCTATTTGTTAGGGATAAAAAAAAGGGTTAGGAGTTTGAAACACTGTCAAAACTGACCAGCACACTTGGCAGTGCCGTCATAGATGTTGGAGGTCTCCCTGAAGGGACTGTCCGTGCCGCTGACGTCATGGTGGTCACGACTGATGACCACTGGCCCCTGCACACAGTCAGCAAGTCTGTTTATCCTATCCTCACCTTCTTCGAGATTTTTATTTATTTTATTTTTTATTTATTTTATTTTTTAATTTGTTTTTTATTTCATTTATTTTTATTTTTTATGTTTTAGGTAGATAGATAGATAGATAGATAGATAGATAGATAGATAGATAGATAGATAGATAGATAGATAGATAGATAGATAGATAGACTTAGCTGTAAAGTTGGAATTCCATGAGTGGGAAAGCCACTGATCATACAGCCTCTCACTTTGCTGTTGTCCCCAGCATCAATGGTTTAATCAAGAACTGTCCAGTAAAGTTCAGTATGGTAGGAGACGAGATAGCTCAGTGGTCAGAGCGCTCGCTTTCCCCCAGCCAAGTTAAGCATCGTCGAGCGTTGTCACCAATTGGATGGGTGACCGTTTGCGCGCCTTGGTTTCAGTACAGTTCCCCCAAGTTCACCCAGCTGTAAATAGGTACCTGCCCTCTTTAGGGTCAGGGAAGGTAAAGTAGCGAGGGAGAGGAGATGGGCGCCGCCCTCAACATGCTGGCCCCTAGAGAAACTGGGGTCTCTGACGCTTCGCTCCCCTACGATCACACAGGTTATGGGACACCTTTACTTTTACCTATGGTAGGAGAAAGAAGCAAAGCCAACAGTGGCGTTCCTACCTGCAGCTGTCCGTTAGCCACAGCCTTGTTGAAGGCCAGGGCGATGGCTGTCCTGCCCGCCTGGTCAGAGTACAGGATGCGAGCCTGAGACCCCACCACCTGCATAAGTACATACAGCACAGTGTTAGTGATAGTGATATAGTGAATAGTGCAGTCAGTACAGAGTTAATGCACCTTGCATCACACTCCACTACCTGTATACATACATACAGCACAGTGTAGTTATCAGAGATATAGTGTATAGTGCAGTCAGTACAGAGTTAATGCATCTTGTATCAGACCCCACCACCTGCATACGTATACCACAGTCCATTTATCATAGATATAGTGCACTCATTACAGAGTTACTGCAGCTTGCATCCGACCCCACCACATGTATTCACAGAGAACAGTGTTGTTATTATAGATATGGTGCATAGTGCTGTCATTACAGAGTCACGACACCTTGCATCAGACTCCACCACCTGCATACACAGAGCACAGGGATAGTGATATAGATATAGAGCATAGTGTAGTCATTACAGAGTTACTGCAGCTTGCATAAGGCCCCACCATATGTATACACAGAGCCCAGTGCTATCATCATAGATGTAGTGCATAGTGCAGTCATTACAGAGTCACTGCACCTTGCATCAGATCACACCACCTGCAATCGTAGACCGCAGTGTTATTATCATAGATATAGTGCGGTTGTTACAGAGTCACTGTAGCTTGCATCAGACCCCTCCACATGTATACACAGAGAATAGCGTTGTTATCGTAGATATAGTACAGTCATTACAGAGTCATTGCACTTTGTATCACACTCCTCTACCTGGATACATGGAGCACAGCCTTATTATCAGAGACATAGTGCATAGTGCAGTCATAACAGTCACTGCAGCTTGCATCAGACCCTACCACCTGTATACACAGACAACAGTATTATTATCAGAGACATAGTGCATAGTGCAGTCATTACAGAGTCACTGCACCTTGCATCAGACCACACCACCTATATACACAGAACACAGCGATAGTAATGTAAATATAGTGCATAGTGCAGCCATTACAGAGTCGATGCATCTTCCATCAGACCCCACCACATGTATACATGCAGCACAGTGATAGTGACATAGATATAGTGCATAGTCCAGTCATAACAGAGTCACTGCACCTTGCATCAGATCACACCACCTGCATACGTAGACCGCAGTGTTATTATCATAGGTAATAATTACTATAGTGCAGTCATTACAGAGCTAATGCACCTTGCATCACCCACACCACCTGTACACATAGAGAACAGAGTTATCATAGACCAACCACTACGATAGTCAATGCACTTTACTCACAGTGTACATAAGTCACAGTGTTAACATGGGGAAGTTACTGCTATAGTCAGTGCAATTTTCCCACAATGTACATAAAATCAGAGTGTCATCATGGAGAAGCCACTATACAGTCAACGAGCTTTGCATAATACCTCATAATTAGTACATTCCATTATCCTCGAAATAAAAGGAGGAATACATTGAGCACAGTGCTGATATGGTTCAGTCGCTACAGAGTCAATGCACTCCACATTAGACCACCCGATTTGTACATAGAGCACAATGTTATCATAGCGCAGTCGCTATAGAGTCAATGGACTTTCCCTGACACCACGTGATTTGTAACAGAACACAATATCATCATGCTACAGTGGCTGCATCGTGAATGCGCTTTGCACGGGACCACACATTCCGTACATAGAGCACAAAGTTATCATAATGCATTCACAGCATTATCATCACGCTTTGCACACAATCTGTACAATCATCATACTGCACTCACAGCATTATCAATACACTTAGTACACAATCTGTACAATCACAGGGCACAATGTGACCCTAGTGCAGTCACTACAGAGTCATGCACACTCTTCTCTATGTAAAGGTGGTGACTCTGCAGTCATGCACTTTTCCCACCTAGATAAAAGTGTTATTATTATGTACAGCCACTACATAGCTATGCGCTTTGTAGGAGACCCCACATCCTGTATATATAGAACACACCGTTGTTATAAAGCAGTAACTACAGAGTCAATTCACTTTGCACACCACGCACGCACGCACGCATGCTCATACATTCGAACACATCCCAAATGTTTGATTTTTCTAATCTTGTTTCTATCCCAGTCTGTGGGTCAGTTGTTTCCTTGTGTCAGTCAGTCTTAATCTCTCAGTCTACGCACCAAACGCTGACACTACGTACCATTTTGTGAGACCCTGCATCCTTGATCCAGCGAAGGTTGTCGTTGTACTGCTGTTTGATGTTGGCGGGTGCTGAAAAGATAATAAGGTAAAAGTAAAGGTGTCCTATAACCTATGTGGTCGAGGGCGAGCGAGGCGCTCAGAGACCTGAATTATTATGGTAACTTAAACACAAAGAACACACCAATCAAGCCTATACAAAAGGGATGCTGAAAACAGAATTTTACATACTTCGTACTCTGACACTAGAAATTAATCCTTTGGTATTTTGCTGGCTATATGATATACATAACAAACATTATGGTCATTCTGGACTTGAGATTTGAATCTGTTGGCTGCCTGGGCATCGCTACAAATCCATATTTAACACCTGCCTCTTCCTCTTCCTCCGTCCGTCCGTCCGTTCGTCTCTCTCTCTCTCTCTCTCTCTCTCTCTCTCTCTCTCTCTCTCTCTCTCTCTCTCTCTCTCTCGGGTTGGTCACGAGACGCGAAGCGGACAGGGCGTACATTTTCTGTGAGCTACAGTAAAACTCGTAATTCATACAAAAATGCCAGTTACTGGACTTCCAGCGGCTGTGGAGAGGACCTTAGGCGCCCTGCTGACTGACAATGCAGTCTCCAGCTGGAAAGTGGCAGGAGAAGGGGACAGCGTGGTTTTTGTCTTGCGACTTAAACCAGTGGACACAGCAGTGTCAACCAACATGGCGGATCCAACAGTGAATCGCAGCACACAAGTACAATACTATAGGAAAAAATCCTACTCCCAAACCCGCAGGGATTTGGAACGCGCTTGAAAGCATAAAGAGAAGCAGGCAAGTGTTGTGTGTGAAAGTGACTGTGTCTTCAGTGCCTCGAGTCCACCTGACAAAAGTGTAGAACAGCAGAATGCAGCATGGCAGATACGCATAGAGTAGACCTACCAACAGCACACACACAGGACATCAACACAAAAACATCAGTTAAGTTGCCATCATCAGTTGATTTAGAACCTCTGTGTATGTCTGATTGTAGTGACTGTGCTGATATGGGTGTTTTGCAGCCTGAGGTGAACGATGATAATATTGTTGGTGCATTCGACAAAGGAAATGTCAAACAGTATGTGGCTACTCTAACTGATAGATCAGTACAGAAAAGGCTGAGAGACAGACAAAGAAATACACACTTTAGAAAATCTGTCCTACATCATTCAGATGGTGAAGATATTGTGACGTGTGAATCAGATGACATTGTGATCCAGCTCGCATGCCAACCAGACACTGAGCCAGTATGTGTGTACTGGTTTGTCAAACAGCAAGAGAAAAACATGTTAAAAGAGGAACGTGTGAAACTTGCCAGTTTGCGGAATGGGAAGCGAATCCAGAACACACTACACACGGAGACCCTTTCCTGTGCTTCAAGGGACTTGGCGACACTTAGAGAACTATTACATCGCTGTCTTGGCTAGGGTAGGCAGAGGGCCAGTGACAATGACTGGACGAAAGAAAGGCTCGGAATGCCGTAACATATCCCGACTGTAAAGAGTGTCGTGTCTCGATGTACATTACAAATCAATGCTGTGGTTTCCATGGCATGGAATGGTGTTGTGTGTCAGCTTAAAGCAATTATCGTTATCGTTATTCGGCAACCCCCTTCATGTATGGGCCAGTGGCCTTTTTTCATGAATAAACCTTTCGAGTTCGAGTTCTCTCTCTCTCTCTCTCTCTCTCTCTCTCTCTCTCTCTCTCTCTCTCTCTCCTCTCTCTCTCTCTCTCTCTCTCTCTCTCTCTCTCTCTCTCTTTCTCTCTCTCTCTCTCTCCCCTCCCTCCCTACCTCCCCTCATCGTTCTAAAAAAAATGCATACATATCATGTTTCTTTCGCCCACAAGTATTGTTATACTACAATAATCATCCTACCATCTCCTTTCATGATGTCTTCCAGCACAGAGGCAGCAATCTTGTCCGTCTTTTCCAGGTCGCTGGGCAGTCCAGAGGTACACACCCACCTGTAACAGCGCAATCAGAGGATTTGATTTTGCTTTATTTTATTCTATTGCCTTCAGTAATCGTAAAGAAGCGTAAACTTAAATGGTACGGGCATGTCACAAGATCCTAAGGACTAGCAAAAACAATACTGCAAGGCGCTGTCCAAGGAGGAAGAAAAAGAGGTGGAGACCAAAGAAGAGATTGGAGGACAACGTCAGCGAATGGACAGGCCTAGAACTCAACAAAAACCCTAGGAAAGGCAGAACTGAGAGAGGAATGGAGGGAACTGGTTGTCAAGTCTTCAGGGGTGCCCCCACGGTCGCCAGACTAAGGGATAGATAGATAGATAGATAGATAGATAGATAGATAGATAGATAGATAGATAGATAGATAGATAGATAGATAGATAGAATGCCTTCAGTGCCTGGGCTTTATCCCAGTTCTTGATTAAACCATTGATGTATTGATGTTGGGGCAACAAAAACGTGAGAGGCTGCTTAATCAATGGTTTCCTTTTTTTTTTTTATACCACTTTATGTCACAGCAGATTTCTCTGCGTGAAATTCGGGCTACTCTCCCCGGGGAGAGCGCGTCGCCACAAGTGTAGCGCTTACCCATTATTTTTTTTCTGTCTGTAACTGTATTTGTTTCCCTATCAGAGTGGCTTTTTTCTACAGAATTTTGCCAGGGACAACGCTCTTGTTGCCGTGGGTCCTTTTACGTGCGCTAAATAATGATGTGTAACACGGGACCTCGGTTTATCGTCTTATCCGAAAAACTAGCACCCAAACCACCACTCATGGTCCAATGGATGGGGGAAAAGTTTTGGGCCCAAACGGGATACAAACCACCGCACACTGCGACCCGGACTTTTCGCTTTCTAGGCAGGCGCGTTACCTCCTAGACCACCACCACTTTACAGCTTAGTCTTTAGTGATCGACTTTTGACTGTCTGACTGGGAGGCTTGACTTGCACAGTCTGTTATGTGCTGCAGCCCTGGGGGGTACTTGGCCTTTGGAAAACATCTCTCTTGGCTGAGAGAGTGGAGATGTACTGTACTGTGGGCAAGGTATATCCAATGTAACATCAGTGCTGACTCCACTCTACCCAAAAGTCCTTCGGATGAGACTGAAAACCGAGGCGTCCGTGTGCGAAACCTCGCAGAACATCTTGCACACACGTTAAATCCTGTTCCGCTTTTCGTAAGAGTAGGCCATCGTGTGCCGGTGGGAACAGATGACAAGATTTACAAAAAAATGCATACACACGGGGACTGGATGTAAAAAAGCACATGAGTGCTTATTCCATTAGTAGTAGTAGGCATCCATCAGTCTCGGAAGACTATGGAGTTGCGCTCCGTCTTTAGAGCGCAAAGCCTGGGTAAGTAAGTATGGAGGGCAAACTGTTACCAATGCAGCAGACCCCCCCCCCCTTCCCCTCTCCACGCCACTGGAATGATCCATTGGAAAGGCAATGACTTATACGAATGGTTCCAGTACCGTCACAGGAGCCACCAGAACGTTGCCATATACCATTACCCTCGATTTAAAAGAATAAAGAGATAAATAAATGAACAAACAAACAAACAAATAAATAAATCAATAAATAAATATAAACAAACAACATACCTGAAGGGTCCAAAGCCCATGGAGAAAATGTCTCCCATGATGTCCTGTACATAGGAAGGGTAGCGGAAGCGGGTACCGTGCATTCCCTCCACCTTCCCTACATCCGCGCCTGTTGAAGAGTCAAACCATCACAGAAACCGTTTTCACTGAGGAAAGTAAAAAGGTAAAAGGTAAAGGTGTCCCATAACTACACACACACACACACACACACACCACAAACACACACATATAACACACACACACATACAAACACACACATATAACACACACACATACAAACACACACATATAACACACACAAACACACACACACACACACACACACACACACACACACACACACACACACACACAAACAAACACCCCCCCCCACACACACACACACCTCAAACACACTCACACACACATACACACACACAAACACACACACACAAACAACCCCCCCCCCCCCCCACACACACACACAAACACACAAACAAACGAACAGACAGCCAGTGGGGAATAAAACGGACCAGCCCTGTCAGCCTCCAGGAGGAAGGCATTGCCGTAATCCCAGAAGAACATCCCTCCTTTGGACAGTTTGTTGATGGCCGCCACATGACGTCGGAGGCTGAAACAACACAGACACACATAGATACACCTTTTGCCATAAGGTGACGTTTGTTTCCTTATGATACACCAATCATATGATAACATTTTGCCATGAGGTTACATCTCTCTCTCTCTCTCTCTCTCTCTCTCTCTCTCTCTCTCTCTCTCTCTCTCTCTCTCTCCTCTCTCTCTCTCTCTCTCTCTCAACTATCCAGTCTCCTATCGTAGGGTCGTCTGGTATCACTTAAAGTGGAAAGACGCTAAAATTGAAGACTTACTTACTTACATTTGTTTTCTATGATATACCAATCATAATTATGATCAGCCTCTTGCCATGAGTTTACGTTGTTACATTTGTTTCCAATGATATACCAATCATATGATAAGCCTTTTGCCATGAGGTGACATTTGTTTTCTATAATACACCAATCATATGATAAACCTTTTGCCATGAGTTTACGTTGTTACATTTGTTTCCTATGATATACCAATCATATAATAAACCTTTTGCCATGAGGTGACATTTGTTTTCTATAACACACCAATCACATGCTAAACCTTTTGCCATGAGGTGACGTTTGTTTCCTAAGATACACCAATCATATGATGAACCTTTTGCCATGAGAATACAATGTTTCCTATGATACACTAATCATATGATAAACCTTTTGCCTTGAGTTAACGTTGTTACATGTGTTTCCTATGATATACCAATCATATGATAAACCTCTTGCCATGAGGTGACATTTGTTTCTTATGATACACCATTCATATGATACGTTTTTTTAAAATAAGGTTGCAACCTGTGTTTATGATACAGCAAGCATATGATAAGATTTTAAAATAAGGTTGCAATTGTTTCTTATAATACACCAAGCATGTGATAAACCTTTTGCCAAGAAGTTACATCTGCTTCCTATAATACACAAGGCATATGATAAGTTTTTTAAAAAAAAGGTTGAGATTGTTTCTTATGTTACAGCAAGGATATGAAAAACCTTTTGACATAAGGCTGCAGTTGTTTTCTATAATACACCAAGCATATGATAACATTTTGAAATAAGGTTGCAACTATTTCTACGATGCACCAAGTATACAATAACATTTTTTGAAATAAAGTTGCAATTGTTTCCTATAACACAGTAAGCATATGGTAACATTTTGAAACAAGGTTGAAATTGCTTCTCATAATACAACAAGCATATGATAACATTTTGGAATAAGGTTGAAATTGCTTCTTATGATACAGCAGCAAACACATAATAATGTTTTGAAATAAGGTTGCAATTGTTTCTTTGATAACACACCAAGCATATGTTAACATTTTGAAATAAGGTTACAAGTGTTTTCTTGAATACAGCAAGCATATAATAACATTTTCATGATACAGCAGGCAAATAATAACCTCTCCCTCTCCCTCTCCCTCTCTCTCTCTCTCTCTCTCTCTCTCTCGCTCTCTCTGTCGGTTTTTCTTTTTTTTAATCTACAACACTGGAAAATCTTCCTTCAGGTGGAAGCAGAGTGACAGAGCCAAATGACCAGTTAGCTGAAAATTCTCCCACCTCTCCTGAACCAAGCTCTTAAACTTGGCGGGGTCTGCGTGCATCATGGTGAGAGATTCTTCATACTTGATCTGCACACACGCGCGCGCGCGCGCACACACACACACACACACACACACACACACACACACACACACACACACACACACACACATACACACACACACACACACACACACACACACACACACACACACACACACACACACACACACACACACGCCAAGGGTTTAATACCTGCTCGATAAGTCTATGGGAAACATATCGGGATCCATGGGTTTATTAATACCTGCTTAGGTAGTAGCTGTGACACGATAAAAATTATGTCTATGGGAAACATAATCATCGGTATCCACCATATCAGCTATTTGCATGGGATATACGTATCCGCCCTTAGAAAAGGTTACGACACACAAAAAATCTATTTATAGGCACGGGACACATACAAACTTTCACCTGTTACCTACACAGGATTGAAAAAAAGTTGTGACACAAAGTCTATTTATAGCCATGGGAAACACACACAAATACTCACCCGTTACCTACCCAGAATTAAAGAAATGTTTGTGACACAAAGTCTATTTATAGCCATGGGACACATACAAAATACTCACCTGTTACCTACGCTAACAAAAAAGGCTGTGACACAAAGTCTATGTATAGCCATGAGAAACATACCACTATATACCAGTTACCTGTACGGGATATAATATATCCACCCTGACCAAAAGTTTGTGACACAGAAAGTCTATTTATAGTCAGGGAAAAATATCATCAGTATCCACCATACCAGTTACCTGTACGGGATACATAGAAAACATATCATTATCCACCAGTTACCTGTACGGGATACATGGGAAAGATATCAGTATCCACCAGTTACCTGTACGGGATAGTATCCGCCCTGACCAAAGGTTTGTGACACAGAAAGTCTAGAAAGTTTTTCGGATTAGACTATAAACCGAGGCCTCGTGTGCGAATACACGCAGAACACCTTGGGCACACGTGAAATCCTGTTCCGCTTTTCGTAAGAGTAGGCCATTGTGTGCCGGTGGGAACAGATGACATCTACAAAACTGCAAACAGACGGGGACTGGATGCAAAAAAAAGCACATGAGTGCTTATTCCATTATACTCGATACAAAAGAATTAAATAAATAAATAAATAAATAAACAAATAAATAAATAAATAAATAAATAAATAAATAGATAAATAATATTCACAGCCATGGGAAAGACATTAGTATCCAACCACCAGTTACCTGTACGGGGTACACGGGAAATAATATATCTATCAGTATCCACCAACGGTTACCTGTACGGGATAGTATCCGCCCTGGAAGGGGTTGTGGCAGGAAGTCTGGTCAGACCCTAGCTCCACCAGAAGGTCCCCTGTCTTTTCATATTCCTGCACCAGACGCTCCCTGTAGTAGAGACACACGGCACACTGAGTCACGGAGCCTCCAACATTTACTCTAAAAAACTCCAAAGTGTAGATTGTAAGGCATACAAACTTGCACTTGGGGTACCATTCCATGCATCCACCATAGGAACTTATAGAGAAATTGGGGAACTTCCCCTAGCTGATTACCGACAACTTTCATGCGCCAAATATGTGTTACGGAGAACGAGTAACGAAATTTTTGACTCTAGTGAATTAAAGGTTCAAGCAGAAACAAATTTTCCAAAAAGGGCTAAACATATTTCAGGTTTAAAGCCTACTGGCACACAAGTATAAGACCTCTTTCAAAAATCTAAACTTAATCAAGAAGACTTAGAAACACGAAAAGAAGCTTTAACATGTCCATCA
>CM060345.1:17057876-17062876 GCA_030674155.1 Stramonita haemastoma | reverse complement strand
AGATATTTATATTTATGTGAATTGAATAGCAGAAGCGGCTATTAACAAGTGTGTTTGATTGGTATGTGTTATTTCTGTCATATAACAAAAAATCTAAACTACTTGGGCTGTACTCCACAGTTAGCTTTCGTACCCTTTTTCTAGAGCAAATAACTCATAGTTGCCTCTTGGGACCATATTCTTTATAACTGTCCCTTCTTTGCATAACTGATGTATAAATCTAACCGGCAGTTTCTAACAGTTATTGTCAGTAGCAACATTAAAAAGGTAAAGGTAAAGGTGTCCCATAACCTATGTAGTTGTAGGAGAGCGAGGCATCAGAGACCTCAGCTTCTCTTGGGGCCAGCATATTGAGGGCGGCTTCCATCTCCTCTCCCTTGCTGATTTACCTTCCCTGACCCTAAAGAGGGCAGGTACCCATTTACAGCTGGGTGAATTGGGGGACTGTACTGAAGCCAAGGCGAGCAAACGGTCACCCATCCCATTGGTAGCCACGCTCAATGCTGCTTAACCTCAGCTTTGGCAAAGCGAGTGCTCTGATCACTGAGCTATCCCGTCCCCACTCGCGCTCGCACTGTTGGTAGTACCAACACACTCAATAGTTTTCTATGAGATTTTGTTTTCTGCATGCAAAGGGGCGGATAACATTCTAATTCTTTATCTTCTCCATTCTCCTTCTATTTCTTCTCCTCATCCCCTTCCCCTCTTTCGTCTTATCCTCCTTCTCTTCGTAAAAAACCCTACGCCGACAAGAGAGTTGTCTTTAGGAAAATATTGTAGAAAAAAATCATGATAAGAAACCAGAAAAAACGTGCAACCAGACCACGTCTCACAATCTGGTGGATAGGGCAAAAGTTTCGGAGACAAACGGGAATCGAACTCGGATTTTCCGCTTTCTAGAAGAGTGCGTTACCTCTAGACCAACGATCCACCATAATCAAAACAATTCATCGGAAATTAGCACAACATTTTTTTTTAATAAAGCTTCGGCGTAATGATGATTTATGCAACTGTGGACTGAGGCCAGATCTAGACATCCCACCCCCCAACCCCCTACACTCCCCCTCTACACACAAACATTATCTGTGCAACAACAATCTATATCTGCACATAACAACTATTTCACACAAAAAAACTGTTTGTCGTGCACCTGTCAAAACCCAAACTGCCACAACACGTGTTGAGAATTGATCACCATGAATGATAGCACTGGTGCAGCCACGAGCCAGCAAGCGTCATTAAAAAACCGAGGGCAATAATAGTAATAACAACAACAATAATATCCCCCCGTGTCCCAGATATACGATGCCACGCAAACCAACGTATAAGAGGTGAACAACATGTTGCGAACACGTAAAACTTTATTTATTGCCAACTTCAACTCCACACAAAAAAACTCAAAAGTCGATGGCTGTAAAATTAAAAGACAAGTCAGCAAACTGGTAAAATATGTTGTTTTTTTAAATGCTTGTGATAAATGACTCAGAATCTGTGGAACTGTATGTAAAATAAGGAAGAATAGTAGCTTAGTGGTTAGAACATTCACCTCAGAAGTTCGAAATGTTCGAGTCCACTTTGCGCATGTCGATTTGATGGGGTTGCTCCCCTGTAGTTAAGGGGACGGGATAGCCTAGTGGTCAGAACATTGCGCTCGCAATTTGACGACCCGGGTTCGATTCCCGGTCAAGGGTATTTTTCCTCTGGAGTTAACATCGGTGCTGACTCAACTTCCCCCAAAAGTCTTTCGGATGAGACTATAAACCGAGGCCCCGTGTGCGAACGCAGGCAGAACATCTTGAGCATACGTTAAATCCAGCTCCGCTTTTCGTAGGAGTAGGCTATCGTGTGCCGGAGGGAACAGATGACACGATTTACAAAAACTGCATACACACGGGGACTGGATGTAAAAAGGCACACAAGTGCTTATTCCATTATCGTCGATATAAAAGAATATAAAAGAATTTTTAAAAAAATAATAAAGTAGTTAACCATTTTCGGGAGGAGGAAGGGGGGGGGGGGGGGGAGGGCGGGGGGCGGGTCCAATTCTGACTCAACTCCCTTGCAAGTTGTTCAGATGAGACTGTAAACCGTGTTGATGTCCTTAAAAGGTTTTCTTGTTGCTAACTGGATGGATTCAGGTGAGCAACTGCGCGAACCTGGTCCAAACGTAAGAAAAATATCAATTTGAAACTGCTTGGCACATCGTTTCATATCAACACACTTGACAACAAACTGACCCCAAAAAATAGTGGCAATAACAATAAATGACATAGATGAACTCAACAAAACCCTGAGAAAGGCAGAGCAGAGAGAGGAATGAAGGAAACTGGTTGTCAAGTCTGCATGGGTTCCCCCACGGTCGTCAGACTAAGGGATAGATAGATAGATAGATAGATAGATAGATAGATAGATAGATAGATAGATAGATAGATAGATGGATAGATAGATAGATAGATAGATAGATAGATAGATAGATAGATAGGTAGGTAGGTAGGTAGGTAGGTAGGTAGGTAGGTAGGTAGGTAGGTAGGTAGGTAGGTAGGTAGATAGATAGATAAATAGATAGACAGATAGACAGACAGATAGATAGATAGATAGATAGATAGATAGATAGATAGATAGATAGATAGATAGACAGATAGATAGATAGATAGATAGATAGATAGATAGATAGATAGATAGATAGATAGATAGATAGATAGATAGATAGATAGATAGATAGATAGATATGAAAAGTCAGTCGAGACTGAAAGCCTAAAGATAATATTTCCTGATTTTTTTCCAGAAAAAAAACAACAACTTTTTTTTTTTTTTTTTACTTGATTCGCAGCACACAAGGACATTATTAGGAACTGTCAGATTTGGTATTGTTTGTCTTGAGATTTGTGGTCTGTGCATTAACAGTCCACCCGGTAAAGGAAAGAAGATCGGTTTGGAGGTACCGTTGACGATGAAGTTGATAACAACGACGATGAAGGTGATCTAGGTTCGATGATGGTTGGGATGGTGAATTAATAAATCGTAAAGGACTGTGGGCATTTTTGTATGACGGGGAGGTGGGGGTGGGGAGTGCATCTATCTTTCTTGTGTATATTCAAAGTGTATGTGGATGTGCATAGGCAGGCTCTTGAACAAAGACAGCACAGCACCTCTAATGTCAACAGTAATATATGTTTTTTGTTGTTGTCTTTTCTAGTGTCTTGGCTCCTAGGTTCACCAATGGTGAGATTTTGTATATACACCTGTTCACCACCACTCCCACCCCTCCCCCCACCATGAAGGTAGCTGCATTCCAACTTCGGGGGTGTATTCTGGCAATGTTCGTGTTTCTGTAACCCACCGAACTCTGACATGAACTACGGGATATTTAACGTGCGTATTTTGATCTTCTGGATATACATACATATATACTACCTACCTACCTACCTACCTACCTACCTACCTACCTACCTACCTACCTACCTACCTACCTACCTACCTACCTACCTACCTACCTATCTACCTACCTACCTACCTACCTACCTACCTACCTACCTACCTACCTACCTACCTACCTACCTACCTACATACATACATACATACATACATACATACATACATACATACACACCTACCTACCTACCTACCTACCTACCTACCTACCTACCTACCTACCTACCTACCTACCTACCTACCTACCTACCTACCTACATACATACATACATACATACATACATACATACATACATACATACATACATACATACATACATACTGAAAAACACCAGCGCGCGCGCGTGCGCGCATGCACACCCAACCCCTTCTTGAAAAAGGTGCCATTTTGCGCAAAGATGCGACAGAAAGATCCGTTTTCAGCCCCGTCCAACCCCCACTTTTGCAAGGTAAAAGACCCCACGGCACCAAGACAATATCGCACTGTAGGCATACACTCTCTCCTACCATCTTGGATATCCGTGGCGCCGGATTTGTGGCGACGCCACATCCCCCAAGAGCTAAGAAAGCTAGTTTGTCGAAAGGAATGCTGGTAAGAGTACGCGACAAAAAAAACACGTGTGCGGAAAAATAGTGACAACATACAGCAATATAGTGCACCACAGTGAGGTGCAGGGTCCCTGCCACATGCATGCACACACGCAAACACACTGAAAAAACCCAGCGCGTGCGCTGCAAAAAAGCTGCGGTTTGGGGCAAAGACGGGACCCAAAGAGCCGTTTTCAGGCCTGACCTACCCTGACTTTTGCAGGTTACAGACCCCAAGGCACCAAGGCACCAAGGCACCAAGGCACCAAGACAACATGGCACTGTATGCATACCGTGGGGGCACAAATGAAGATTTGGCAACAGCTTCCTCCACTCCCCACTGACGACTACTCACATAAAACAAAATTAATGCAGAGTTCATGGGTCTTGGGTTTTCCAGTTTATTTATAGAAATCTACGAACGTATGGATATTGCCGGAAACGCAATAAAAAATAAACTGAAATAAAAAAAAAAAGAATTAACATATTAAGAAAAACAACATTTTCGGATCATTATGGTAAAATAGAACACAATGCAGCACAATATGAATTTTCTATATCCTACAGACCTCTCAGCCTGAATTCAGATATATATTTCCCAGTTTCAGTTAGGTCAGAGACAGGCACTGTAGCCTGTTGGATAAGACGAACATGTTCTCTAAATGTAACACGATTATAGTTATAAAGGATCTTTTTTGTGGTCTAATAGATCTATCACATTAAGGGAACACGAGTGCTTATTCCATTATCTTCGATATAAAAGGATAAATAACATAAAATATAAAGAAGAAAGCTCTTTCCAGGACAGCTTTGTTTGGGACCTTGCCCTTCCAGGTGATGTTCAGGATGCCTCAGAGGCAACTCATGTGAAAAGCATTGAGCTTTTGATTTTGTAGGACACGCAGAGTTCAGGACTCGCTGCTATACAGGAGGGTGCTCAGGAGGAAGTATGTCCCTTCTTCAAAGGCCCAGTTGGTCAC
>CM060345.1:17042876-17052876 GCA_030674155.1 Stramonita haemastoma | reverse complement strand
TCTCTAAAAGGGAACATATTCATTCAAGACATTGTAATGTTGAGTTATTTCCCTTAGACCATGAAATGATAATTGAAGCTATTTCCGCGCTACAGTGTGTGTGTGTGTGTGTGTGTGTGTGTGTGTGTGTGTGTGTGTGTGTGTGTGTGTGTGTGTGTGTGTGTGTGTTCGCGCGCGCTCGCGCGCGCGCGTGTGTGTGTGTGTCTGTCTGGCTGTCTGTGTGCGCGAGCGCGTGCGTGCGTGTGTGCGTGTGTGTGTTTATTTTATTTTATTTATTTGCATTCATTTATATTACATCTGAGATAATGGAGAAAAGCACTCGCGTGCTTTTTTTACGTCCAGTCCCCGCGCGCGCGCGCGCACGTGTGTGTGTGTGTGTGTAGGCTTTTTTTGTACATTTCTTTATAAGCTTGTCTATTTATTCCTTTTTTTTTCTTAAATCACACATTTTGGCAAATAATGATAATATAGAAAAACGATGATAATAGTAAAGGTTATCATCATCATCATCATCATCATCATCATCATCATCATCATCATCATCATCATCATCATCATTGAATAATATTTTCAATTTCTCAATCACAACAATGATTTTTTTTTTTTTTAAAAGACGAAGAACAAAAAATCGAATGTCTTGCAGAACAAGCAACACAAATCACATAAACCGGAAGTAAAGGGTGCTGCTGTCAACACCACCTGCGCATGCGCTGTTTTGTCTCGAGCAGGTGACCAAGTAGGTCATTACAGATCTGGAATTTATTTTCCTTTAATTCCTATCATGTATTGCATCTTCCCCTGTTCCTATTCATTGTCTCTTCAGCTTTTTCCTTCTTTTCTTTCTCCTTCAGTCCCTGTCCGGTCTGTGTTCTCTTACAAAGCAGTCAACACACTGTATAAATAATCTCACTAACCCCACCCCCTCCCACTTCCCCTCTACACTGAAAGGCCAACTGGCATGGTTTTACATTTTGTAATGGAATTCTTTTGAATTTTTTGTGATGGAAATGCTGACTTGGACATAATCTTTCATTGACAAGAAGTACATCGCGTGATGGGTCAAAGCATGACAATACTCATTCTGAGTGATTTTTGTTTTTCTGTCCATCTGACCGTCTCTCTGTTTGCCTGCCTGTAGTTTCTGAATGGTTTTTGTTTCTCTCTGTCTGTCAATTAGTCTATTTGTCTGTCTGTCTGTCTGTCTGTCTGTCTGTCTGTCTGTCTCTCTCTCTCTCTGAGGTTCTGCCATCACTTGGATGTAAGCTAACTTTTTTTTCTCTAAAAGCAACCAGCAGTTCCATTTTGGAGCCAGTGTGTGTGTGTGTGTGTGTGTGTGTGTGTGTGTGTGTGTGTGTGTGTGTGTGTGTGTGTGTGTGTGTTAGTGTTAGTGTTAGTGTTAGTGTGTGTGTGTGTGTGTGTGTGTGTGTGTGTGTGTGTGTGTGTGGTGTGTGTGTGTGTGTGTGTGTGTGTGTGTGTATTCTTTAATTTAATGACTTTTCACATTACGTGATTTTACACACACACACACACACTCTCTCTCTCTCTCTCTCTCTCTCTCTCTCTCTCTCTCTCTCTCTCTCTCTCTCTCTCTCTCTCTCTCTCTCTCTCTCACACACACACACACACACACACACACACACACACACACACACACACACACACACACACACACGATCAAAGAATCGAAGGTGTAGCAGATTTTTTTTTTTGCACAATAACAAGGGACGTAAATTGCACAGAACGGAAGTAAGCAGAGCTGCTGTCAGCATCACCTGCGCATGCTCTGTGAGTCTCGTGCAGGTGGCAGCTAATTACAAACCTGGAAGGTTTATTTACTTCTTGTATGTATCCCAGCTTTTCCCTTTCTGTTTTATTGTAGTCTTTCTTCTTGTTCTTGTTGTTGTTCTTCTTCTACTTCTTCCTCTTTTTGCAATTCTTCTTCTTCCTCTTTTTGCAATTCTTCTTCTTCTTCTTCTTCTTCTTCTTCTTCTTCTTCTTCTTCTTCTTCTTCTTCTTCTCTTCTTCTTCTTTTTCTTCTTCTTCTTCTTCTTCTTCTTCTTCTTTTCCCTTCTTCTTCTTCTTCTTCTTCTCTTCTTCTTCTTCTTCGAGTTAGATGCCAGAGGTAAGAACAACTGGGTTTCACGTGTACGAGTGACATGTATATGAATATGGTTTTTGCTTTGTATGGATGAATCAGGTGTAAGTAATATGAATGGTTTTGTTCGTGTCTGTCTGTTAGTTTGTTTCAACAACGTGCTATTGATTGTAGTTGGCAGAGATGGAGTGTTCACATGGAAGACGCAGTATATTTTATACTAAAATGTTAAATTCCTCGCATTTTATTCCAGGTATCTGTCAGTAGAATAGGATAGATATTTAAAAAGAGCAATGAACAAATTTAGATTTGGCAATTGTAATATTTTTGTGCATCGTTTTCGATATAGAAGAGTAGCTGACTGTAGTTTGATTTGTCCACTATGCCTTGAGACACAAAAAAATAAGTACATTTTGTTCTTTTATGTCCTGGATTAAGTTATCTCAGAAAACAATTTAGTACGTGTATTACTCGCAACCTTGTTTGTTCAAGCTGATATTGCCTCTGATTTCAACAAACAAAACAACTCTAAGGCATTTAGCATTGTATTTACAGAAAGCATTTAAAATAGGAAATACAGTGTTAACATGAGTAGGAAACATTGTGCTGTTTCATTTGGTGTCAATGGTATGATTATTATGTTTATCCCCCTTCTTAGGGGCTGTGACCTTTATGAATAAACGTCTGCGTCTGCGTCTGTCTGTCTGTCTGTCTGTCTGTCTGTCTGTCTGTCTGTCTCTCTCTCTCTCTCTCTCTCTCTCTCTCTCTCTCTCTCTCTCTCTCTCTCTCTCTCTCTCTCTCTCTCTCTCTCTCTCTCTCTCTCTCTCTCTCTCTCCCCCTCTCTCTCTCTCTCTCCAGGCTGAAGACACAGTGGTAAGTGAGGGGATCGTTCACCTTACAAACGAGGTTTCAAAGACGCTCCCAGACACAGGAGACATTTCCATTTCCACGGAGAATCTTCTGCCGCTTCAAGGATGTCTGTGGCAGGCCAGAAAACTGTTCCTGGGATTTTGCTGTCCACAAAATCGATATCTTTGATCAGAAAATGTCTCCTAGAGAGCAGTAATAAAGATTACTTTTAGATGCAACATTTTAGAAAAGTTGAGTATAAGAGAATGTGGATTTTTTTTTTGTTTTCCATCTGGAGCTTCCAGGCTCACCAGTGGTGAGATTTTGCGTATCCGACCGTTTTTTGTCTACCATGAAGGTATTCGCATTCCGACTTATTGGATGTATCTGGGTATGTTCGTGTTTTCGTAACCCACCGAATGCTGACATGAGTTATGGGATCTTTAAGGTATTCCTTACAGAAGTCAATAAAACCTACATAGAACTTTTTGGAGAGAGAGAGAGAGAGAGAGAGAGAGAGAGAGAGAGAGAGAGAGAGAGAGAGAGAGAGAGAGAACGAGCATGCCTTTTTTAACATTTTCTCCTCACCTAAAAAAAAAAGTTGTCCACATTTTCCTGCATGCTGAAAAACAACAACAGCTAATTATGTGAATCAAGTCATGTTTAGGAAACGTGTTTCACTGTCTTAAGCTGGAAAGGAGGAGTAGAGTAGAGGAAAGAAAGAGCCTAGAGAGGGGGGGGGGGGTCTTTAGCAAGGAAACTAAGGGCGGCAATTTCATGCAGAACAAGGGCCATAAATCTCACCAATAGGAAGTGAAGAAAGCAGCTGTCAAGTCAACTGCACGTGCATTATGGGTCTCGTGCAGGTGGCGACCAATTTTAGGAAGAAATGCTTGTAATTGTTTATGTATCATCTCTGTCGGTCTTTCGCATCCATGTTTATTTGTCCTGTTTTATTCAATGAAAAAGAAGAAGAAAACAAAAAACCCTACGATAAAAGTATATTAATTTAAACCAGTGGGGCAAACTTGAAAGAATTATTAATTAGAGGCATGTGTTCAATCAAAAGAGAAAGCATGACAGAATTGGAATGTGTGTGTGAGTGTGTGTGTGTGTGTGTGTGTGTGTGTGTGTGTGTGTTGTGTGCAGTAACGGCCACAACTGTCACATCCATTTCACATCAGCCTCAATACAGGGCCAGGCCCCAGTCAGACAGGGGTACAAAGGAATGATTGCCATGTTGAGTGTTGAGGTCACAGAGCATGCGCAGAGGCAATCACTAGGCACCACAGATACAGAATAAACAAGATGAACAAAAAAAAATCCTAAACAAAACAAGTGGAACTTTTTTTTTTAATCTATCCTTTGGTGAAAGATTTCATTCAGGACTTTGTTCAAGTGTTCAAGTAAAAGTTCGTGTAAAGAATGTTGAAGAAATAAAGTGTGTGTGTGTGTGTGTGTGTGTGTGTGTGTGTGTGTGTGTGTGTGTGTGTGTGTGTGTGTGTGTGTGTGTGTTTATCTATGTATGTGCATACGTGTTCATATATGTACAGTCTTACTTGCTAATCTGTCAAAACCTGCAGCAGTTATTGAGTATGTGTCTACTTTTCAGAAATCCTGTTTTGCACACACACACACACACACACACACACACACACACACACACACACACACACACACACACACACACACACACATCAATTTTTTTGTTCAAAAACTATAAGTGCACCCTATTCACATGGTGAGATACAGCAATGTGGATTTGATTTCAGTCATTTTATTACAGAGCAAGCTTTCCCCTTCCCTGCACAAATAACAGAAAAAAAATCCTCCTATCATGACCATCCAAACCAGAAAGAGCTTTCATACTTTTTATTTTATTTTTGTCTGACGCCAGTAGCTGCTTCTGCGCATGCTCTGTGACCTAAAGATCAACCATAGTCGCCAGTTCTGTCTGAGTCTGGGACTGTTTCCTCCTGAGATGAATGGGAATTGTTGTGGAAGCCATTACTGGTATACGTGGCTGAAATCCTTCCACGCTTACTGGATGTTCTTTCCTTACAAAGTATCTCTCCTCTAACATGGTGCCCATTACTGCTGTGACTCGATTCGTTAACCTCTGCTGGTCTTGTGTCTCGTCTGCCAAGATGTCTATGACCATGTACGTTCTTGACCAATCCCAACAGCTTGATATCTTGACTGTAATGTGTCTATTCTTTTAGCATACATCAGCCTGAAGGTTAATGAAAGTACTGGACCTTCTTCTCTTTTGGAATGCAAACTACATAGATAAGTTTCTCCCTGCTTCTAGCGTAGTGGTAGGTATGTCTTTTTTCCTTGATGGACTGAACTGCAGATTTGAAGTAAGATAGTTATTGTATACTCATCAGCACTAACCCATGTGTGACTGTGTAACTGTTCCATGAAACGTTACATCAATTCCGTTCCATACCGATTTCAGTGCCATATGACAGTTTTCAAAAAATGCTTTCTGGGCGTAATTCGATGATGATGATTATGATGAAGAAAAAGAAGAAGAAGAAGAAGAAGAAGAAGAAGAAGAAGAAGAAGAAGAAGAAGAAGAAGAAGAAGAAAAAATCCATGCCTTTTCCCGTTGCCTATTGCAAAGACATCGTCTTGTAGACTACAGACTATGAGATTATTTTATTGTTGATACTGTTATTGATGGAAAATCTTATTTTTGGTAATAACTGTAATTCATGCAGATGCAAATTTACCAGTTTCGATGGTTAAATGTAGCAGGTAGTGTTTGTCTCCGTCTGTCTGTCTGTCTGTCTGTCTGTCTGTCGGTCTGTCTCTGTCTCTGTCTCTCTCTCTCTCTCTGTCTCTCTCTCTTTCTCTCTCTTTCTCTCTCCCTCTGTAAACTCTTGTTATGTGCCATTCTCTATACCCAGTTTACTTTTGTATTGTGGCCTCTGGCCGATGTACAGTGAAAGTCTGAAGTCTCTCTCTCTCTCTCTCTCTCTCTCTCTCTCTCTCTCTCTCTCTCTCTCTCTCTCTCTCTCTCTCTCTCTCTCTCTCTCTCTCTCTCTCTCTCTCTCTCTCTCTCACATGCTTTTCTAAAAGAAAGTGTAAGAAAATGAAGATTCGATTTCTTGACAACAGGCCACTTCCAAGACACTCCCAGCCACAGCACAGGAGTCAGGTCCATTTGCACAGAAATCCTCTGCCCTCCTGTTCAAGACGTCAGTCCACACAGACGAGAGCGGGTATCCTGTGGCTTCAATTCACTGCTGATACTTTCCCTGCCTTTGATCATAAAAAAGGCCCCTACAGGAACCTGAGGGAGAGACAGCTTCTATCACCAAACTCTTTCAACTTGTGGCCAAAGCACAAAGCCTTTGAAACTAAACCATTACCGAATTCGAAATGTGGTTACCTTAGTAGGGGGTTAAAACGGTCGCGTACGCAAAAACTCGCCATTGGTAAATTATAAACCTCGAAGCGTCTATCCGAGGAACGAAAAAAAGCTTCTTGGAAGGTCTCTTAACAGAACATTTTCTTATGCATAATAATATTATCTCAATTATTTTTCAGTAGAACGATTAGCATTATTCTTACAGCTTTTTGTACAGAATTTTACAAAGAACAAGTGTGTTAGTCATAACAGGAAGGTTGATTTCTTGTTATTGGCATATTGGAAAAGAATATAGATTAAAAAAAAAACACACAACAAAAAACACGACAATAATGAGTGTTTTTCCTAACAAAAATGATAGAAAAAAAGCTATTAAGATTCTCATAGGGAAACAACTGCACACGCAGCCATGATAGTTCTTTTTTCAGTTACCAACTTAGTGGTACTGCTCCTGAGGTAACGTACTATGTATGAAGTAAACAGCTGGAACTTTAAGCTGAGAAATTTGCTGTGACTGAAAGTGGTATATAGTAAAATAGTGGTGTCTGTCTGTTCACATTTCCAAATCAAATGCCTGAGAGTATAATTCTCAAGTTCTACTCTTGATTTCTTTTAAGCGATAATCTTACTAACAAACATAAGGGAGGATGGCACGATGTATCAGACTTCTGATCTTAAGCCAGAATCTTCCCCTGGGAATGCTGGGGACCTGTCAGTATAAGTAGAATCTCCACCTTCTGGAAATTTTGTGTTAGGAATTCCCTCATTTCTTTCCCTCTCTTTGTTTCTGCCTTGTTCCTTTTCCCCCTGTCACCTTCTTTGTGTATATTTTGTGCGGTCATGGTCTATTCTGCTTTTTTTCCCCAGTGAGACTTAAAACATACCAATTCTCTCCCATGCTGGATGTGTTAGGTCAGACTTGTCAGGCGCTAAACGGCAGTGCAAAGCATTATAGCTCACATGACAGCCAACAATAGTTGCTGTCGGAGGGTTCGACAAAGAAACGGTAACCAGAATCTTGAAGCCAATGGCTTGAGCTTTTCGTGATGCTTGCAGCATCAAGGTTTCTCTCCTTCATCCATCTCATATGTCGACTGATGTGTATAAAAAAAATCCCGCCCTAAGTTCACCAGACGGTGCTAAGAAACAAACCCACGACTTCTTGGGCCCATGGGATTGAAGGTCTTATGGCTGTAACCATTGTGTTATAGCGTATGTCTAACCTATGCTTGATTTAAACAGGTGTATATTAAGAAATGGGGTTAGACATGTAAAAGAATCTCATGCTTAAAACTAAAAATCAATGTCTAATGAAGTGCTCGTTGTCTAAAGCTTCATAAGTCCTTGTTTTAGCATGGGAGCGTTTTGCTTATACCAAACGTTTTTTTAAAAATTTAAAACGCCAAAAGTGTGAGAGTATTTTAGTTCTGAACAAGAAGAAAAGTTTGTTGTTTTCTTTCTAACGTAGATTATTTGAAAGAGACTACATAAGAAGGGGAAAGAGAAAAAGAAAGAAAACATATAGAAAAGGCAAGCAACAGTAAAAAAAGAACTAAAACGGAAGACGTCACATAGCATTAAAAAAAAGAAATAAAGGCAAAAGAAAAACTTTCAAAGCTTAACAGGAGGACAGTATAGAACTCAAAGAGGCTAGAGACTACAGAAAGAGAAGAATGCAAGATTTTTGTTTCAAGTTGGCTCTGTCTCTGTCTCTGTCTCTGTCTCTGTCTCTGTGTGTGTTCTCTCTCTCTCTCTCTCTCTCTCTCTCTCTCTCTCTCTCTCTCTCTCTCTCTCTCTCTCTCTCTCTCTCTCTCTCTCTCTCTCTCTCTCTCTCTCTGCGAGTTCTTAGTTCTCTGTCTGTCTGTCTGTCTGTCTGTCTGTCTGTCTGTCTGTCTGTCTGTCTGTCTGTCTGTCTGTCTGTCTGTCTGTCTGTCTGTCTGTCTCTCTCTCTCTCTCTCTCTCTCTTTGAGTTCCTAGTTCTTTCTCTGTCTCTCTCTGTCTCTCTCTGTCTCTCTCTCTCTGTCTCTCCCTGTCTAGTTGTCTCTCTTTCTCCCTCCCTCCCTCTCTTCTCTCTGTCTGTCTGTTTCTCTGTCTGTCTGTCTGTCTGTCTGTCTGTCTGTCTGTCTGTCTGTCTGTCTGTCTGTCTGTCTGTCTGTCTGTCTGTCTGTCTCTCTCTCTCTCTCCTCTCTCTCTCTCTCTCTCTCTCTCTCTCTCTCTCTCTCTCTCTCTTCTCTCTCTCTCTCTCTCTCTCTCTCAAAAATGATAGCTGATCGTAGAGGGGGGTCAGGGGGGAGAGGGGTGTTTCAGGGGATGTGCAGCTGTCAAGGTTTCTGTAGTAAGTTCAGATAAGAAAGCTTAGGACGTGATAAAACAGATACAAGGGACACGACAGATAATTCTGCCAGGATCTTCTTGTTTCCTGGTCACCAAGAGAAGAACCCCCCCCCCCCCCCCACCTCACTCCTTTGTTAAGCTTGTGTATCTCCTCTCTCTTTTATTTTTTTTTTCTTAGGTCAAATATATATGGGATATTCCGTTGTCTGCTACTAGTGTGTTAATGTATCAAGTAAAGACAGTGTTGCTGGTTAGTAGATGGGATTCATGTTAAGATCAAAGGAATTACTCAGTTACTAACCTGTCCATTAGCAATATGACATAGTCTGATACAGGATGATGAGTCTACTTCCCATTTCTTTCCTTCTATCCTTCAATCTACTGATGTTTTATTTTGTTTTGGTTGTTTGTTTTTTTTATTTGGTTTTTTTTGGGTTTTTTTGTTGCTTACGGTCGATTGTTGCATTTATAATAACATTACTGAATAAAAAAAAAAGAAAATCTACTGAAGTTGTTCATGCTTATATTCTTCTTTTTCCAGGTGACATTATTTTTGATAATGTGTACGCATTCTTTGAAAACGTTTTTCCTATATAATCTCACATTACAATTCTTAAGAATGATATTATTCATGACAAAATTTACATCCCGTGATTTAAACATTGCTTTCTCTGATGTTTAAGAACAAAACGAGTCTTAAAATAAGATCGAAATAAAATTCATTTTCTTTATTTATCATCTACATCACTGAAACTTTTTTCAATCCATGTGTGGCTTTATGTAATAGCTTTTTGTTTCTCCACATTTAATTTCTATTGCTCTGATTCTGTTTAAGTCACTTCTTGCCACCTCTTTCTCTTCTCTTCTAGCAGATGGGTCTGCGGAAAAAGCAGTAAAAAAAAAATGGAGAAAGCGAGGTGTACATTAGATTCCCTGAAGGCAGGACCATGAGGAAGTCTCTGGCCACAGGCCCCCTATCCATCAATGACCGTGCTGAGGCCTGTGCTCTGCCACTTGCAGCCCACACTCTCAACCAGGACACACTATCAACCAACACTGTCTTCTTTACTGAATTCAAGTCCATCCTGCAGAATCTCCAGGCACCGTGAGGAGATCAGATCCTAAGAGACATCAAGCAAGAACTCAGCCTCCTCAGCCAGACAACTCTGGTGGTGCTGCAATGGATCCCTCCCCATTGTGGCATTATTCTTACTTATGCCAACATTCACGATCACGTGTTTTGATTCTGTGAAGCAAAGATGACTACATAAATTTTTGCATTGAGAAAGCTTATTTTCAATCATAGGGAAGCGGCGTAATCCCTACATTTTTTTTTTCTAGGA
>CM060345.1:17037876-17040376 GCA_030674155.1 Stramonita haemastoma | reverse complement strand
ACTGTAGGCAAGAAAGTTATGGGTGCGTTTGGTATTCAAATCACGAGTAGTTTTCTGTACTCTAATCAACCCAGCTTACTGGTGCGTGTATAGCCATTGGACATAACTCAATCCAAAACATCCCGTTTTCCCCATTGATGGGAAATGTACTCGGTCAAAGACTTCAAGCAGAAGCAACACATGACTATCCCAATCCAACGAGACTTAGTTAATGACCACTTTTCTAAAAAAAAAAAAAAAGGCAGATATTTTACTAGGGGGAAGAACATTAGTGAACCAGGAGCAAGTTGAGCTCTTGTATACTAGTAAGGTTTCTAACAGCAGAGGAAGAATTTAAAGCCCATGTATATCAGTAATGTTTCCAACGGCAGAGGAAGAATTTAAATCCCATGTATATTAGTAATGCTTCCAACCGCAGAGGAAGAATTTAAAGCCCATGTATATCACTAATGCTTCCAACAGCAGAGGAAAAAATTTAAGCTGTGTATACCAGTAATGGCAGAGGAAGAATTTAAAGCCCATGTATACCAGTAATGGCAGAGGAAAAATTTAAAGCCCATGTATAGCAGTAACGCTTTCAATGGCAGAGGAAGAATTTAAAGCCCATGTGTACCTGTAATGCTTGCAATTGGAGAGGAAGAATTTAAAGCCCATGTAGCCTATATCAGTAACGGCAGAGGAAGAATTTAAGCCTACGTATATCAGTAAAGGTTCCAACAACAGAGGAAGAATTTAAACCCATGTATACCAGTAACTGGCAGAGGAAGAATTTAAAACCCGTGTATACCAGTTAGTTTCTAATGGCAGAGGAAGAATTTAAACCCATGTATACCAGAAACCATAAGAGGAAGAATTTAAAGCCATGTATACCAGAAACCATAAGAGGAAGAATTTAAACCCATGTATACCAGAAACCATAAGAGGAAGAATTTAAAGCCCATGTATACCAGTAATGCTTCCAATGGCGCGCGAATCCAATTTATCTCAGAGAAAGTTTGAGGCTTTCAGTCAGACAGAGTCCAATGGAAATGGCGACCATGCTTAACCTGTAGGTCACAGAGCATGGGCAGAGGCAATCACAAGGGCAGGACTGAGGTAGGACAAGAAGAAAAGTACAAAATGGTTCCTTGGTATGGTCTGAACGAGACGATTCATTCTGCCATTTGTGCAAGGAATGAGGAAGATTGATCTCACGAAAATATAACTGGAAGCAAAGGATCTTTTTTTTATATCATCATCCCCTTCCCCCCCCCCCCCCCCATATGAAGAGGCTGTATATTTATGATATAAACTTTTGGAAAAAAAATATCCTCACAAAAGTGTGTGTGCATATGTACATGTGTGTGTGTGTGTGTGTGTGTGTGTGTGTGTGTGTGTGTGTGTGTGTGTGTGTGTGTGTGTGTGTGTGTGCGCGCGTACGTGTGTGTGTATGTGTTGTGTGTGTGTGTTTGCGTGTGTGCTGCAGCATACGTGTTTGCGTTTGCGCGTAAGTACTGGCGAGTGTGTGTGTAAGTATCATAAGAAAAGAAAGCACATACCTTATTTCCACTACAAATCAAAGCACGTGAACAATTCATAACATAAATAACATCCGAGTAAAGCACAAAAGCAAAAACAAAACAAAAAACCTACCCCCCCAAAAAAACACCCAAACATACATACAAACAAACACGCATGCAAACTTTATTTAGTTAACAAAACCCTGTATAACTCATTCTGTACTTTACTGGCAACCCTCTAGGAAATCTCTGATCAAAGTAGAAACCAAGAAAGGAAAAGAGCATTTTATTTGTTCTATGTTTGTTGATCCCGTAATCCACTACGTGTATGTCTTGTGGCATTAACTGTGTATGAACTATTACCTCAACTGTGTATACACTATGACCTTAACTGTGTGCACATTATTGCCGTAACTGTGTAAGAACTATGACATTAACTTGTATACTATGATTTTAACTGTGTATGAACTATGACCTTAACTCTGTATACACTATGACCTTAATTGAGTACACATTTTAACCGTAACTGTGTATGAACTATGACCTTAACTGTGTAGATACTATGAACTCGACTAAGTATTGCACTTTGACCTTAACTATGAATGCACTATGACCTTAACTATGTATGCACTTTAGCCTTAACTGTGTATGCGCTATGAACTTAACTGTGTATGAACTATGATCTTAGCTCTGTATATATTATAACCTCAAATATGTATGCACTTTGACCTTAACTGTGTATGTACTATGATATTAACCATAGTGGTAGTAGTAGTAGTAGTAGTAGTAGTAGTAGTAGTAGTAGTAGCAGCAGCAGCAGCAGCAGCAGCAGCAGCAGCAGCAGCAGCAGCAGCAGCAGCAGCAGCAGCAGTAGTAGTAGTAGTAGTAGTAGTAGTCGGCATCCGTCACTCTCGGGAGACTATGGAGTGCTCTAGAGCATAAATCCTGAATAAGTAAGTGTGGAAGGCAAGCTGCTACCCATGCAGCAGACCCCCCTTTTC
>CM060345.1:17022876-17032876 GCA_030674155.1 Stramonita haemastoma | reverse complement strand
TAGGATAGCCTGGTGGTCAGAGTGATACGCTCGTGATCTTCTGACCTTCTTCTTTTCTTCTTCTTCTTCTTCTTCTTCTTCTTCTTCTTCTTCTTCTGACCTTCTTTCTTCCTCTGGAGTTAACATCAGTGCTGACTCCACTCCTTCCAAACGTCCTTCGGATGAGACTAGAAACCGAGGTCTCGTGTGCGAACGCACGAAGAACATTGCGCACACGTTAAAACCAGTTTTACTTTTGGAAAGCCTGGGCCATTGTGTGCCGGTGGGAATGGATGACAAATTGACAAAACTGCCTAAACACGGGGACTGGATGTAAAAAAACCCACATGAGTGCTTATTCCATTATTCTCGAAATAACAAAAAGTAAAAAGAATAAAGCAAAATGAATAAAGCAAAAAGAATAAAGTAAAAAGAATAAATTCATAAGTTCAGATGTTCGTGTGACATAGGTCATTGACTCGTAACTGATACATCCACATGATGTACAGTGTCTGGCACGTGAGTGATTAAAATGTGAGATATGAGAATGACTGGATATGTCTGCCTTCTTCGCTAATCTCGCTAGTGAAGTTGTATCATGCATCAGCTATAAACTGGCATCTCAAGGTTTGCGTGTCTTCTTTTAAAGATTGTCTTCGTTCATGGATAAATTTCCATGGCTTCTTCTTTTCTCATTTTACTTAAAAAAGCCCTGTCTTGCTGTGCTGTTTTGTTTTCCTTTCATAAAGGCAGGTATAACTATGTGACGTTCAGAAGAGTGCATAATGAACTAGGTTAGTACTTCAAACACAGCAGTGTGCTAATGACTTCAGTTCCTGTGATAAGTTTGCTACTTTACCCTGTGGGATAGGGGTCTGTGATCTGTGCAATAAAATCGTTGGAAGGAAGGTGTGGTAGTCAACCCATCCCTTCAGGGGGTGTCTCACTAAGTCCAATCATATCTAATCTTGGGGTTATAGCCCCGCTGACCACTGGGGCCTTATTGAGGCTGTAGAAGATGTAACTAGAAATTAAGTTCTCATAATTTGTGTAAACAAGGCAAGAGATAAGCTAAGAAGGCAGACAGTAAAAAAAGAAAAGGATGTAACCCACCCCAAAATTTTGCCTGGAAAACGGGAACAAAATTTTATAGGGTCACCAGTAAAAAGACAACATTTTGACCAAAGTGCACACACATTGGAGTGTAGCCCCAAAGAAAAAAAGCGCCAAAATGTTTAAGTTGTTTTAAGTCAACAAAAACTTGGATTGTTAGTTTTTTGTTGATATTTTGTTCGGTTTAATAGGTATTTTTAATTTGTATTTAAATTTAGAAAATATTTAGAACATTTTAATAGTGAAGGAAGGCGTAGCAATCTAGACATTTCCTGCTGAGTCATTTCCTGTGAGACCTGGGAAGAGTGGACAGTCCCAACTAAGGCATGGTCATGGAAGGTTGTAGACACTCATAGTAGGTCTATAGGCAGCATGTGCTGTCCACCCAAATGGTTTGGGGTTATAATCTGCCCTTTGTTCGAGAGCACGAACACCAGGTCACCTTTATGGAATGGTGTTGTGACTGAGTTACGTTGATTTGGGGGAATTTGTCTTATTGTTTTACCACCTTACAATTTCTAGAGATTTTAACATCAATAAATCTTTGGAACGGCCATTTCTGATTTTGTCTTTATTCTTTTGTCTGAAAGATGTCCAACCTAAATTTCTTTTATGTACCCAGGGGAAGGATTGAGAGTTGGGGTTACAAGGAGATGACAGAAAAACAAGAGCAAAGCAGACAAAAAGAAAGACAAAAAAGAGGAAAGTCCTAGCACAGAATTTTCAGAAGTTGGAGATACTATTTTATATTAAAAGGCCTCTGGTATCCCCACGGAGGGCTTACTAAATCTGCACCACAACCAGGCTACTATTGTAGGAGGCTTAGTACTTGGTGTCTTCAGTATGTCAGATGAGGACAGCGGACAAAGAACACAACTAGCGTGATCAGAAAGCAGTGCAGGGCCCTTCTGGCTGGTATCCTCATGGCAGCTAAACTTTTACAAGCTCTCTCTGGAGTTTTTATCTGCTTTTATCCTGAAGGTACGGCCTGGTGCACCTGAAGTCTGGCCAGGGTGGTGAAATTAGAACAAGTAGCGTGGAATTTGTATGACAGAAATATCATGAAAAGTGAGGGCGAGATTTTTTTTCAGCCACAAAAATCCATAAACATACAAAATAATGCTAACACAGAAATACAATAATATAGGCTCTCATGGGGTAATCTTGATGTGGTTTAACTAGCACAGCTGTCAGTTTCCTCTACTTTCACCTTCTCTCGGGTGCTAATTATTTCATCCCATCCCAGCCCAGATGGGGACCATCTGGTGCTGATTAATTATAGCAGGAACTGACCACACTTGGACTTGGTAAAAGGAAAGGGCACGCTAGATTTAGCACTCTTGACTGAGTGATGTTGTATTTGTGTGCTCTGCTAGATGTCAACTTCCTCTGACATTGTCAAACATTATCTATAACAAGAAAGTGAAACAAAAAGTAATCTCAGTACTTAGCTTTTGCCTTTGGGTGAGTGGGTCTTATTTGCTCTTTAAGGTACACAGTTATCGGGAGTTTTCACAACTGCCATGACATAGTTGATCCGTGTACATTCTGCAAAATAATGAAGGTCATTGTTTGCTATGTTTGCTCTTATTGATGACTTTATGGCCATGTATACAACATTCTCTCTGAAAAAAAGCAATAAGAAAACTGGTTCTTAGGCAAACAAAACAATTCAGACAGAATGATGATGAAGCAGAAGTAGCAAGAATGTCCAGACAATCTTTGAACATTTTCAAGATGTGCTTTGTAGCTTAAAGGCTTTTGTTCAATGCAAAGGTTGAAAAGTTACTGTAACTGTCATAAATTAATTGTAGACATAAACACTTGCAAAATGATAACCTAAAAGGAAATTCAAACTATAAGAATTATTTAATCCTTACAATTGTTTACTTAATATGATCATAACTATTATTGTAGCTCATTTTCCCTCAATTTAAGGGCTCGTACAAAAGCAACTCAGATATAGTAAAGGGATAAATTCATATAGTCTTTTTATATACATTTACCATTACATTTCTCTCTGATGTTAAGACTTAAACAAGTAACCCCAGCCAGTCCATCAATGCTCAGAAAGATTCAAAACAGCCAAAGAGGCAGAAACCCATCTGACAGTTTGATGATGGGCAGTGACATCAGCTGACACAGGACAGGCAGCAGAGCAGTGAAGCAGGGTCAGTGCTGATGGCATCAGACCTTCACTCACCACTCACACATCCACACATTGATAGTGTCTGGCCTGTGGACAGCGATGGTCACTGACTAAGAACCGACAGACTGGCGGAGTCTACGTTTCTCCGCCTACGTTTCTGTTTGGTTTCAAATAAGTCTCGTTCTGACATAATGGCAAGAAAGTTTTCACCTCCATAAACACCTCCGCTTTGATTTGTTTTTACAAGATATAGCGCTATATAAGTTCCATGTATTATTATTATTATTATTATTATTATTATTATTATTATTATTATTATTATTATTATTATTATTATTATAAAGTTTTCTGATTCTGATTCTAAGGCATCCATGCATAGGATACAGAGATGATTTGACCTTGTCCTAATCCTTAGCATGGTTTATTAGCATCCCAATATGCTATTTTAACTGTACACTGTCAAGTCAAAGATTGCTTCTTCGTCTTCTTTCCAGCTTTTCTCATGTCTACGTATAGTATTACTGTGTTTGTGTTTATATTCTCATCATGGGAAGATTGTGACCATTGTTTATTGCGAGTCCAGACCCTTAGTTGGGTAATTCTCTAAGGACATTGACATGAACTAAAAAAGATGTGTGTCCTACATCAGCCACACAAACACATGAGTGAACACTGACAGAACACATCAGCTACACAAACACATGAGTAAACACAGACAGGACACATAAGTTACACAAACATATGAGTAAACACAGATAAGACACATCAGCTACACAAACATATGAGTAAACACAGAGAGAACATATCAGCTACACAAACATATGAATAAACACAGACAGAACACATCAGCTACACAAACATGTGAGTAAACACAGACAGGACACAGCAGCTACACAAACAAACACAGAAGTAAACACAGACAGAACACAGCAGCTACACAAACACAGACAGAACACATCAGCTACACAAACACAGAAGTAAATACAGACAGAACACATCAGCTACACAAACAAACACAGGAGTGAACACAGAGAGAAGAAGACAAGCGAGCAAACAAACAAAGAAACAAACAAACCACGTCAGCAGACTGGGCATCACTCAGTGTTCAAAGTGTTCTATGTCTGACTGCTGGGCAAACCCAGCAGACAGTGTTTAAATGTGTGGATTCATTAGTGATGGGGAAATGCTCTGTCTAGCCGCAATCTCATTACCCGTTCCTGCTTTCGTGTATATGGTCCGTTTCCACTGGTTGGTTTTTATTTAACCTCAAGCATAACACGTTTATCTGTAATCGCATTTTAAATGTTGTTTGTCTGTCTATCTGGATGTCAATTATCTACCCCTTAACTGCTTCTCTCTCTCTCTCTCTCTCTCTCTCTCTCTGTTTCTGTCTCTGTCTCCCTCTATCTCCCTCAATGCAATTCGCCCGCGTGTTTGTGAGTGTGTGTGTGTGTGTGTGTGTGTGTTGTATTAGGGTTGGTTTTTTTAGAATAATGAAATAAGCACACATGTGGTTTTTTACATAGAGTCCCCGAATACATGCAGTTTTGTAAATTTTGCCATCAGTTCCCACTGGGATACAATAGCCTTCTCTGTCAAAAGGCGAAACAGGTTTGAATATGTGCCCAAGATGTTCTGTGCGCGCACACACACACACACACACACACACACACACACACACACACACACACACACACACACACACACACTACACACACACACACACACACACACACACACACACACACACACACACACACACACACAATCACGAAATATGTCTCTAACCATCCCTTCATCGTAACATGATTGACAACACTCAGACAGAAATGGAAACCAGCAGAGCAGGAAAATGTCTGAGGTTTCTGCTCGCGTCTCGCTCGGATCGATACAAGTCGTGCTTGGGTCTGCGGAGTAATTTGGTTGTGGCTCTGTAATGAGTTCCCTCATCCAGACAGGATGGTTATGGCCGTGTCATTTTGCATTTGTTGCCACTTGCTAAACAGAGCAGAGACTGGAAGATGTTTGGCTTTTATTTTCTTATTTATGTGTCTGGGACATGGGACAGGATGGTTCAGTGGTTACAGCCGCAGTTTCATGATCTGTAAAAAAAAAAATCCTGAGAATATAGGTTTGAGTCACCACTAAACCATTCATTGCAGACGATTTTGCCATGCACTTAATTCCAAGGCTATGTGTGCAAATTCATGTGTAACATTTATTCAGACATCTTATAAACACATTTTTTTTCTTCTTTTCAGTACAAGAGTGGCTGATGATATATATATAATATATATATATATATATATATATATATATATATATATATATATATATATAGAGAGAGAGAGAGAGAGAGAGAGAGAGAGAGAGAGAGAGAGAGAGAGAGAGAGAGAGAGAGATACTGAACAAGAATGCGTAGTGTATATACCCTTCATCATGCCTCAAACTTTTTCTCTTTAGCTGAAGTTGGAACAAATAGTCCCAGTCACTAAACAGCAAAGTTGACTACAGCCACAGAGGCAGAAACCTATCTGACAGTTTGATGGTGGGCAGTGAAATCAGCTGACACATGACAGGCAGCAGAGCAGTGCAGCAGGGTCAGTGCTGATGGCATCAGACCTTCACTCACCACTCACACATCCACACATTAACTATGTCTGGTCTGTGAATGACATGTGTCACTGACTCAGAACTAACACATCCCTACATTAAACTGTGTTTGGTCTGTGGATGACATGGGTCACTAATTCAGAACTAACACATCCACACATTAAACACTGTCTGGCACATGGAGCGCCAAAGCGTGTGAAGTGGAATGACTGTAAATGTCTGCCTCTTTGGGGAAAAAAGTATGGTTAGTAAAGCTGCGAAGGGGAGCTGGATAGCTATGTGGTCAGAGCACTCGCTTTCCCCAAGTCAAGTTAAGCAGCGTGGAGCCTGGTTACCAGTTGGATGGGTGACTGTTTACCTGTTTTGACTTCAGTACCCCCCCCCCCCCCCCCCCCCTTCATCCAGCTGTAAATGGGTACCTGCCCTCTTTAGGGTCAGGGAAGGTAAAGCAGCGAGGGAGAGGAGATGGGCGCCGCCCTCAACATGCTGGCCCCTAGAGAAGCTGAAGTCTCTGATGCCGCACTCCCGTACGACCGCCTAGGTTATGGGACACTTTTACATTTACCTTTTAAGCTGCAAGGTGTCTCAGCCATAAACTGACATGTCAGGGATCTTGTCTTCCCTCAATGAGTTTTTCTGTTTCAGTTTTGCTTTAACCGTGTGGTTCCGTCTCGTTTATGGAGTTCTATGTTTGGCTGTGCCCATGTTTACTTGCAGGTCGCCATACCCGATGTTTAGATAGATGCTATCTTGGAATGTTCGTGTGTTGAACGTGTCTAGTTAGTGACCTGTATCAATGTCATTTCCCTGACTTATCTCTGTTTAATCAGTGTTTGCACGCTCCAGTTTTTGCCCTTTGGCTTGAAACAGAATTGATGCTCACTAATTTTTTGTACCATCTTTGTTTATTATTAGAAAAAAGAACAATCTCTCTGCTTTAAAATCTGGAATGATAATAATCTGCCTGGCAATTATATCCAAAAAATTTCAAAGGAAGTGCAGTAAATCACAACAATCAATCAGCTAATCCCATATAATTATGTGATGGGGTGGTAAGTAGATTATCTTACATGTGATCAGAGCGCAACAATCGCAGCGTCGTGTTTCTATTTAGAGACACACCTGTGAATTGTCGATGCTCTGTTTCCTTGGGTAGTGGTCGGAAACCCTCCGTTGCATACACGGTGAAATGTGATATATCACATAACACGGTTCACTTCAGGGTGAAATGTAATTTATGCAACCTCTTTTCAGAGGTCACATATAATACTATATGGCTCTGCCGTGTTCCCAGGTATGTGCAGAGATGGGATAACAAACATGTCCACTCTAGTACAATAATTGGAAAACACCTTTTGTGTCAGTGAGGTTCAGTGATGTAGCTGGTTTTAACAGAGTGATAGCGATCAAATGGGCAAGGATGTCTAGTGAATTCGAAATGCTACTTGTTTCACAAACAGGGACTTAAAATGCATTGTCACCCTTGGTATTCTACAGACAGAAGTATTAATGTTTAACAACAATTATAAGAAAAAGGATTACATTGACGATGGAGATGCTGCAGCTGCTGATAATATTGATTATAATGATGATGCTGATGATGCTATTGATTTGATGATAATGATGGCAATGATGAGGATACATGGTGGTGGTGGTGGTGGTGCTATTGGTACGTATGGTATTGGGGATGGTGATCATAGTAAGAAGGAGGTGGAGAATCAGATTGAAAGTTAGATGATTTATTAACATGGAAGATAACAGACACGAGTATGCAGGACACAGAGATGGACAGACAGACAAACAAGACAGACAGACAGACACAGACAGACAGAGAGTGAAACAGAAAAAAGAGATGGAGACAGAGAAGTACAGAAACAGACAGAAACAGAGACAGAAACAGAGAGACAGAGAGATGGAGAGAGTCGTAGGGGTAAGATACAAAGAAATAATGTCAGTAAAATGAATGTAACAAAAACGAGAAACAAAAACAAGAACATTCACAAAAAAACATATCACAGATCTACAGGAAAACCCCACCACCATCATCAGGCTAAATCAGCAAGTGTCGGACTAGTCAGGAATATTGCCTTCTTCCTGTCAAACTCTGTCAGCATAAAGGGAAAACGAACCAGCGAACCAGCGGTCAGATGAAAAATCAATGCTAGTAAAAACTTGGCTCTGTCTACAACACATCCAGACATCTAGGGGCTGTATGTACCGCATCATAGAGAAAGAGAGAGGTAAAGGTCTAGCGGCTGTATTTACCCATCATAGAGAGAAAAAGAGAGAGGTGAAGGTTTATATATTTATTTATTTATTTATTTATTTATTTATTTATTTATTTATTTATTTATTTATCTATTTATTTATTTATTTATTTTTATTCTGATAAATTGAGAATAATGGAATAAGCACTCATGTACTTTTTTTTACATCCAGTCCCCGTGTGTCTGCAGTTTTGTAAATCTTGTCATCTGTTCCCACCGGCACACAATGGCCTACTCTTACGGAAAGCAGAGCAGGATTTAACGTATGGGCAAGACGTTCTAGCGGCTGTATGTACCGCATCATAGAGAAAGAGAGAGGCAAAGGTCTAGCACAACTTTGTGTGTCAGAGGAGAAGTAAAGGGTTAGCAAGGGTAAGGAGAAATACTGGGAGTGAGTAACCACCACACAAAATGCCAAGCCAGCACGATACTGCAAGATCGTAGTTCCAGCAGTAAATTCACCAATCCATTTCCAGGGTGGTGGTTGGAAGGGGGGAGGGAGGGGTTTCAGGGAAAGTTGACCACTGTGCTACCACATAAGCCTTCATTGGTTGTTGCTTTCTCTGACTTAAGCACATGGCTCCCTGGGTATAAATTCCCATGAAAAGCAATGTTTGTTTTAAGTTAACATCACATATGAAAACATCAATGATAGAAAGAGAGTTGTACATACCATGCTTTAAAAGGAAACACAAATGAAAGAATGTAGAAAACTAGGAGAAGAAGTACTGGAATTCGGGAAACAAATACTGAAGAGCAACCACCATCCCTACTCTCATCCCTAAAAAAGAGAGAACAAACAAACCAAACCAAAAGAAAACTAAAAAATCAAATCTACAGCAAAAAAAAACTATACCGAAATCAGTTGGTGCAAACATGAAACCTAAACATAAGCAAATAGGCAAAAGCCAAACGATAAAAAAAACTTACCAGTTGAAGACTAACCAAAACTGGTTACAGAGTAAAAGGGACCCAGGAGAAAAAAACAAAAAAGCAATGAACTCAACATGTCAGACCAGCAGCATCAACAAGATCAAAGAGCATTCCGCATTCACCCCCTGGGCATTAAACTCTGTCAACTTGAAAGACAGGCAAACACCAACCACCACACACTGATCCACTGGAAATAAACTTTTTTTACGCCTGAACATCTAGCTAGACTGTTTTTGAGAGAGAGAGAGGGGGGAGAGAGTTAGAGAGAGGGAGAGGGAGAGGGAGAGGGAGAGAGGAGAGAGAGAGAGAGAGAGAGAGAGAGAGAGAGAGAGAGAGAGAGAGAGAGAGAGAGAGAGAGAGAGAGAGAGAGAGAGAGATGCCGGGAAGAAAAGCAAGCATAAAACATCAAAAAGTGAATGTGAAAAACATCTTTAAAAAAAACCCACTGAACACAAATCTACAGGAAAACCATGATCATGCTAAATCAGCAAGTGCCAAATCATTCATGACTGCATCATCACAATACTGCAAGATAGTAATTCCCTTGTAAATACACCAATCCATTTCTAGGGGGTGGATGTGGGGGTGGTAGTGGTGGGGGGAGTCAGGGAAAGAAGACCACTGAGCTACCACATGCCTTCTTTGGATATTGCTTTCTTTGACTTAAGCACATGACAATTATCTCCTTAGGTATAAATTCCCATGAAAATCAATGTCTGTTTTAAGTTAACATCAAATATAAAAACATCAATGACAGAAAGAGAGATGTAAATTTCACGTTTCCAATAGGAAACACACAAAGAAAGAATGTAGAAAACTAGGATGAGAAGAAAGGGAAACAAACACTGAAGAACAGCCACAACCCCCACCTTTACCCCTAAAAAAAGGAAAAGAACATGCAGACAAAACAAAACAAAACTAAACAAAAATCAACAACAAAAAAAAA
>CM060345.1:17002169-17012169 GCA_030674155.1 Stramonita haemastoma | reverse complement strand
AGTATGGTAGGAGACGGGATAGCTCAGTGATCAGAGCGCTCGCTTTCCCCCAGCCAAGTTAAGCATCGTCGAGCGTTGTCACCAATTGGATGGGTGACCGTTTGCGCGCCTTGGTTTCTGTACAGTTCCCCCAAGTTCACCCAGCTGTAAATAGGTACCTGCCCTCTTTAGGGTCAGGGAAGGTAAAGTAGCGAGGGAGAGGAGATGGGCGCCGCCCTCAACATGCTGGCCCCTAGAGAAACTGAGGTCTCTGACGCTTCGCTCCCCTACGACCACACAGGTTATGGGACACCTTTACCTTTACCATTGGTAGGAGAAAGAAGCAAAGCCAACAGTGGCACTCCTACCTGCAGCTGTCCGTTAGCCACAGCCTTGTTGAAGGCCAGGGCAATGGCTGTCCTGCCCGCCTGGTCAGAGTACAGAATGCGGGCCTGTGACCCCACCACCTGTATACATAGAGCATAGTGTTGTTATCATACATATATATATTATATATATATATATATATATATATATATATATATATATATATATATATTACATAGTGCAATCATCACAGAGTTAATGCAGCTTGCATAAGACCCCACCACATGTATACATACAGCAGCACAGTGATAGTGATAGTGATAGTGATATATAGTGCTCTCATTATAGAGTCATTGCACCTTCCATCACACTCCACCACCTGCATACGTAGACCACTGTCTTAATATCATAGATATAGTGCAGTCATTACAGAGTAAATGTGTCTTGCATAAGACTACACCACCTGCATACATACAGCACAGTCATAGTGATATAGATAAAGTGCATAGTGCAGTCATTACAGAGTCACTGCACCTTGCATAAGGCCCCACCACATGTATACATAGGCCTACATCACGGTGATAGCCGCCGCCGTAGTCTAGTGGTTAGGGCGTTGGACTAATAATCTAAAGGTTGCGGGTTCGATCCCAGCTTTCGGCTATGGCGTCGTGCCCTTGGAAAAGGCACTTTACGGCTATTTTCTCACCCCACCCAGGTGTAAAAGGAGTACCAACCTTGTGTTGGGGGTTAACCCTGCGATAGACTGGCGTCCTATCCAGGGGGGAGTCTATGACTCTCAGTCGCTTAACGCCACAGAAACCGGGATAAGCACCGGCCTGATGAGCCTTAGGCTCGGGACAGACTTTAATTTTTTAAGTAACATCACGGTGATAATGATATAGATATAGTGCATAGTGCAGTCATTACAGAGTTAATGCACTTTGCATCACACTCCACCACATGCATACATAGAGCACAGTGTTACCAAAGAACAGCCTCTACAATAGTCAGTGCACTTTGCTCGTTATAAACTTAAGCCACAGTGTTAACAAGGGGAAGTTACTGCTATAGTCAGTGCAATTTTCCCACAATGTAATACAATCAGAGTGTTATCATGGGGAGGTCACTAATGTCAACGAGCTTTGCATGATACCTCATAATTAGTACATTCCATTATCCTCGAAATAAAAGAATGAATACATTGAGAACAGTGCTAATATGGTGCAGTAACCACAGAGTCAATGCGCTCTACCTGAAACCCCGCAATCTGTACATAGAACACAGTGTTGTTATCATGTATAAACACTACAAAGTTATGCATTTTACACACACACACACGCACACACGCACACACACACACACACACACACACACACACACACACACACACACACACACGCACACACACATATACGCACGCACGTATGCACGCATGCTCATGCATTCGAACACATCCTAAATGTTTGATTTTTCTAATCTTGTTTCTATCCCAGTCTGTGAGTCAGTCACTTTCCTTGTGTCAGCCAGTCTGAATCTATCAATTCTATACGCACCAAACGCTGACCCTACGTACCATTTTGTGAGACCCTGCATCCTTGATCCAGCGAAGGTTGTCGTTGTATTGCTGTTTGATGTTGGCGGGTGCTGAAAAGATAATAAGGTAAAGGTAAAGGTGTCCCATAGCATTATGTGGTCATAGGGGAGCGAGGCATCATAGACCTCAGCTTCTCAAGGGGGCCAGCATATTGAGGGAGGTGCCCATCTCCTCTCTCTCCTTGCTTTACCTTCACTCACTCACTCACTCACTCAGTCCCATGTCCCAAAGGACGTAGGGGGGACATGAGAGAAGACGCAACAGAGATCTTTTTCCATGCTTCACGATCCTGTGTGGCTAGTAGGAGGTGTTGTAGGGGTTGGGCGGTCCAGTCTTTGATGTTGTCAACCCATGATTTCTTTTGGCGGCCTCTTCTTCTCTTGCCCTCGACTGTTCCTTGCAGGATGGTTTTTGCTAGGGTGTTGTGTCTTGTGGTGTGACCAAACCACATCAGCTTTCTCCTCTTTATGGTGGAGAGCAAAGGCTCTTGGGGGCCCACACGCTTTTTGATTTCTTCTTTCACATAGTTATTGGTCTTGTGTTCTTTGTATGATATTTTGAGAAGTCTTCTGTGGCACTTGTTCTCGAATGCTTGGATTCTCCTCTCTAACTCTGCTGTCAGAGTCCATGATTCACAGCCATATAGGAGGATAGATATCACGAGGGATTTGTAAAAGTGGTATTTGGTGCCGAAGCTGATGTTGTTGCTTCTGATGATCTTCTCGAGTCTGACTAGAGCAGATGTTGCTGTTGCAATGCGAGCTTTCACTTCATTGTTTGATGTGCCATCTTTTGTTAGGATGGAGCCTAAGTATTTGAATTGGCTCACCTCTTCTAGTGTTTCTCCATTCATCTTTATTTCCGTGATGTCATTACTTGCGCTGTTGACCATGATCTTTGATTTCTCTGTACTGACCTCCATGCCGTATGCGCTCGCTCGATCTGTTAAATTGTCTGTGAGGATTTGCAGTTCTTGTTTGCTGCTGCCCATGAGGTCAATGTCATCTGCAAATCTGAGGTTGCAAAGGGGTCTTCCACCAATGGAGATGGAAGTGTGGTGGTTTTGCAGTGTCTCTGTCATGATGTTTTCGAGGAAGAGGTTGAAGAGTACAGGTGAGAGAAGGCAGCCCTGGCGAACCCCAACCGTGGTCTTGAAGAACTCGCCCACGTGGTTGTTCATGAAAACTGCACTTTTTGCGTTCTCGTACAGAGCCTTGATGACTTCAATTAGGCAGCTGTCAATGCTTTACCTTCCCTGATCCTAAATAGGGAAGGTACCCATTAACTTCTGGGTGAATTTAGGGAGAGTGTACTGAAGCCAAGGCGTGCAAACGATCACCCATCCAACTGGTAACCACGGTCGTTGCTGCATAACTTTGACACTGGAAATTTATCGTTTGGTATTTTGTTTGGCTATATGATATACATAACAATCATTATAGTCATTCTGGACTTGAGATTTGAATCTTTTGGCTGCCTTGGCATCGCTACAAATCAATATTATACGCCTGCCTCTTCCTCCCTCCCTCTGTCTGTTTGTCTATCAGTGTGTGTGTGTGTGTGTGTGTGTGTGTGTGTGTGTGTGTGTGTGTGTGTGTGTGTGTGTGTGTGTGTGTGTGTGTGTGTGTGTGTGTGTGTCTCTCTCTCTCTCTCTCTCTCTCTCTCTCTCTCTCTCAGAATCTTGGTGGTATGGTGGAAATAAATTGGAAGTTGTGAACAGCTACAGATACCTGGGCCTTACCTTCTCAACTCGGTTAAGTTTTACAGATGCTATTGACAGTTTCGCTTTGAAAGCAAAGAAAGGTACTTTTGAATTACTAAAAACTATGAAAAGATTAGACACTAGTTCAACACAAATTTTCTTTAAGCTTTTTGATACGCAGATAGTACCAAGTTTGTTATATTCATCAGAAATATGGGGGTATAAACATTACGAAAAAGTAGAACGTATTCACTTGTTTGCATGCAAAAAAGTTCTCAATGTCCCTACCCAGACACCAAACGACATGGTGTATGGCGAACTTGGTCGCTATCCACTGTTTATTGTATCTGCAGTGAAGTGTCTCACTTATTGGTTCAGGCTCTTGAAGCAGGATGTTACGCTGTACTCCAAGAAATCCTATAACATGTTGCTTGATCTACACGAACGTGGGAAAGTAACGTGGGTCACACATATTAAGTCGTTGTTGTGTCAGAATGGTTTTGGGCATGTGTGGTTGTTTGGATGTGGGCATGAAACATGGTTTAAAAAAGAGTTTAAAAATCGTCTTCGTGACTGCTTTTGCCAGAGATGGAATGAACACTTGAATGTCAGTGACAGATTTTCATTGTATAGCAGTTTTAAGAGTTGCCTAGAAAGAGAAAAGTATTTGGATGTTATACATATCAGCATGTATAAATGTGCCCTAGCTAGGTTTAGATGTGGTGTATCCCCTATCAACGGCCACAGATACCAATACTGTAAAGATGCAAATAAGAAAAATTGTTATTTTTGTCCTGACTCGATTGAAAATGAACACCACTTTTTATTCAAGTGCCCAATGTATAACTCATTAAGGTATAAATATCTACCTCACATTCAAAATGTTCACTTTCCACTTGTAAAGTTAGCCATTAATCCATGTGGTGCTGAAAACATCATAGAGCTCTCTAAGTACATTGCATTTGCCTTTGAGCTAAGGAAAAAGCAACTTTCTCAAACAACGTCTTGATCGCATTTGTGCTATGCTAATATTTGTTTTGGACATTCGAACAACGCATCCCATGTATGAATATGTTTTGTTTACTTTCATTACTGTTTTGTATTTGATTGGGGCAATGGCCTATATCAATTAAATTTCCGAGTTTCCGAGTTTCCGAGTTTCTCTCTCTCTCTCTCTCTCTCTCTCTCTCTCTCTCTCTCTCTCTCTCTCTCTCTCTCTCTCTCTCTCTCTCTCTCTCTCTCCCTACCTACCTCCCTTCATCGTTCTAAAAACATACATACATGTCATGTTTCTTTACCCACAAGTATCGCTATACAATAATCCTCCTACCATCTCCTTTCATGATGTCTTCCAACACAGAGGCAGCTCTCTCTCTCTCTCTCTCTCTCTCTCTCTCTCTCTCTCTCTCTCTCTCCTCTCTCTCTCTCTCTCTCTCTCCCCCATCGATCTAAAAAACACAGAGTGTCATGGTTTTTTTCCCCCATCCTACCATCTCCTTTCATGATGTCTTCAAGCACAGAGGCAGCAATCTTGTCCGTCTTTTCCAGGTCACTGGGCAGTCCGGAGGTACACACCCACCTGTAACAGCGCCGGGAGGGGATTGGATTTTGATATATTCTATTCTATTGCCTTCAGTAATCGTAAAGATTGTGTGAATTTTGTGTCCGGCACACTTGAGCACACACTAAGCAGAGGAATGTCTGGAGAGGTACACCTGGTGATGCTGAGAGACTCAATACCTGGGGGACGGGATAGCCTAGTGGTCAGAATATTGCGCTCGCAATTTGATGACCCGGGTTCGATTCCCGTTGGAGGGGATTTTTCACCCTGGAGTTAACATACGGGGGACAGGATAGCCTAGTGGTCAGGACATTGCGCTCACAATTTGACGACCCAGGTTCTATTCCCATTTGAGGGGATTTTTCCCCTGGAGTAAACATCAGCGCTGACTCCACTCTCCCTAAAAATCCTTCTGAGGAGACTATAAATCGAGGCCCCGTGTGCGAAACAAAGCAGAACATCTTGCACACGTGTTAAATCCTGTTCTGTTTTTTTGTAAGAGTAGGTCATTGTGTGCCTGTTGGGAACATATGACAAGATTTACAAAAAAAATGCATACACAAGGGGACTGGATGCAAAAAAATGCACATGAGTTTTTATTCCCTTTTCCTCGATATAAAAGAACTTATTGAATAAATAAATACATAGATGAATAGATAAATAAGTAAAAATAAAATCAACACTTGAAGGGGCCAAAGCCCACGGAGAAGATGTCTCCCATGATGTCCTAAAATTTGCATACACACGGGGACTGGATGTAAAAAAAAGCACATGAGTACTTATTACCATTATCCTCGATATAAAAGAATAAACAGATAAAAATAAACAAATGAATAGATTATAAAAAAATAAATAAATACATAAATAAATACATAAATAAATACATACATACATACATACATACCTGAAGGGGCCAAAGCCCATGGAGAAGATGTCCCCCATGATGTCCTGTACATAGGAAGGGTAGCGGAACCGAGTACCGTGCATTCCTTCCACCTTCCCCACATCCGCGCCTGTTGAAGATTCAAACCATCACAGAAACCGTTTTCACTGAGGAGAGTAAAAAGGTAAAGGTGTCCCATAACCTAGGTAGTCGTAGGGGAGCAAGGCATCAAAGACCTCAGCTTCTCTAGGGGGCCAGCATATTGAGGGCGGCGCCCATCTCCTCTCCCTCGCTGCTTTGCCTTCCCTGACCCTAAAGAGGGTAGGTACCCATTTACAGCTGGGTGAACTGGGGGAGGGGACTGTGCTGAAGCCAAGGCGAGCAAACGGTCACCCATCCAACTGATAACCACGCTCGATGCTGCTTAACTTGACTGGGGGAAAGCGAGCGTTCTGACCACTGAGCTATCTCGCCCTCTGAGGAGAGTAAGCAGATGAAAACAACAACCATGACAAACAAAAGCCCAGTCTTTTTTTTTGTTCCTCGATTACAGCTCCGAAGTTTATCAATGGTAGGATTTTTTTTTTGCGTATGCCACCGTGAATGTCGGGTACTGATTTATTCGCTTATTTCATAACAGAACAAAATTAATCATATCAATCATGCCAAAAACAACTAGGTCTCGATTACTGATTAGATAACAAAACTAAGTCACGTCAATCGTATCATAAACAAAGACACACACACAGACACACACACAGACACACACACAGACACACACACACACAAACGTCGGGGACTGGATGTAAAATAGCACACGAGTGCTTATTCATTATTCTCGAAATAAAATAATTTGTTTTAATTTGATCTGATTTAGTTTTACACACACACACACACACACACACACACACACACACACACACACACACACACACAAAACACACACACACACACACACACACACACACACACACACACACACACACACTCACACACAAACATACACACACACACACACACACACACACACACACCCCCACACCCACACACACACGCACGCACGCACCCACACACACACACACACACACACACACAAAACACACACACACACACACACACACACACACACACACACACACACACACACAGAGAAACAGACAGCCAGAAAGGAATAAAACAGACCAGCCCTGTCAGCCTCCAGGAGGAAGGCATTGCCGTAATCCCAGAAGAACATCCCTCCTTTGGACAGTTTGTTGATGGCCGCCACATGACGTCGGAGGCTGAAACAACACAGACACACAGAGATGAACCTCCTGCCATGAGGTTATGTTGTTACGTTTGTTTCCTATGATATACCAATCATATAGTGAGCCATTTGCCATGAGGTTATGTTGTTACGTTTGTTTCCTATGATATACCAATCATATAGTGAGCCATTTGCCATGAGGTTATGTTGTTACGTTTGTTTCCTATGATATACCAATCATATAGTGAGCCATTTGCCATGAGGTTATGTTGTTACATTAATTTTGTTTCCTATGATATAACAATTGTATGCTAAGCCTTTTGCCATGAGGTTATGTTTTTACATTTGTTTCCTATGATACACCAATCATATAATAAGCCATTTGCCAGGAGGTGACGTTTGTTTTCTATAATACACCAATCATATGATAAACCTTTTTGCCATGAGAATACAATGTTTCCTATAATACACCAATCATATGATAAACCTTTTGCCATGAGGTGACATTTGTTTCCTATGATACACCAATCATATGATAAACCTCTTGCCTTGAAGTTACATTTGCTTCCTATAATACACCAATATAAACCTGTTGCCATGTTACATTTTTTTGTCATGATACACCAAGTATGTTATATTATTTTGAAATTTGGTTAAAACTAATGGTAACCGTTTGAAATAAGGGTGGAAACTGTTCCTTATGTTACAGCAGGAATATCGTAACGTTTTGAAATAGGGTTGCAACTAATTCCTATAATACAGCAGGCATATGACAAGGTTTTGAAATAAGGTTGCAACTAATTCTTATGATACAGCAGGTATATGATAAGGTTTTGAAATAAGGTTGCAACTAATTCCTATGATACAGCAGGCATATGATAAGGTTTTGAAATAAGGTTGCAACTAATTTTCATGATACAGCGAGCATATGATTACCTTTTCATGATACTACAAGTACATGATAACCTTTTGAAAGTAGAGTGCGACTATTTCTTATGGTACAAACATATGATAACCTTTTGAAACGAGGTTACAATTGTTTCCTATAATAAAGCAAGAATATGATAACATTTTTATGATACAGCAAGCATACAAACACCATTTGAAGTTAGGTTGCAACTGTTTCTTACGATACAAACATATGATAACCTTTTAAAATAAGGTTGAGATTGTTTCTCATGATACAGCAAGCGTATGAAATAAGGCTGCAATTGTTTCTTGCAATACTAATATTGTAAGTGTATTGAGTCCAACAGACCATTATCATGTAAGCAATGGACTGTGTCCGGAGCAGTCTCTATCTTTCTGTCTTGGACTTTCTTGTTTCAAAATATTCACAACACTCAAAACTCCTCTTTTAGGTCGAAGCTGTGTGACAACCAAATGACCAGATAGGTGAAAATTTCTCTCACCTCTCCTGAACCAAGCTCTTGAACTTGGCGGGGTCTGCATGCATCATGGTGAGAGATTCTTCATACTTGATCTGCACACACACCACACACACACACACACACACACACACACACACACACACACACACACACACACACTTACACACACACACACACACACACACATTCCAAACACACACACTTACACACACACACATACACACACACACATTCCAAACACACACACTTACACACACACACACACACACACACACACACACACACACACACACACACACACTCACACACTCACACCCACCCACCCACACACACACACACGCACACACACACACACACACATATATATTCCCAACACACACACACACACACACACACACACACACACACACACACACACACACATACACACACACACATACACACACATACACACACCAACGTGTAAAACAGTGCCAGTGTCTTCCAAAACACATTCCAATTTCAATTTCAAACACTTGATTATTTTAAAACAGAGAAACTCATTACGGTCGCCAGACTAAGGGACAGGTAGAGAGAACCCGTTAACTACATTGCACGATGCCCACCCATGAAAGGGTTGTGACAGGATAAAGTGCTGGCTATGGGAAACATATCGGAATCCATGGGTTTAATACCTGTTTAGATAGGGGCTGTGACACGATAGGTATATTATGGGAAACATATCGAAATCCATGGGTTTAATACCTGTTTAGGTAGGGCTGTGACACGATAGGTATATGGGAAACATATCGAAATCCATGGGTTTAATACCTGCTTAGGTAGGGGCTGTGACACGATAAGTACATGGGAAACATATCGAAATCCATGGGTTTAATACCTGCTTAGATAGGGGCTGTGACCCGATAAGTATATGGGAAACATATCGAAATCCATGGGTTTAATACCTGCTTAGATAGGGGCTGTGACACGATAAGTATATGGGAAACACATCGAAATCCATGGGTTTAATACCTGCTTAGATAGGGCTGTGACACGATAGGTGTATGGGAAACATATCGAAATCCATGGGTTTAATACCTGTTTAGATAGGGGCTGTGACACGATAAGTATATGGGAAACATATCGAAATTCATGGGTTTAATACCTGTTTAGATAGGGCTGTGACACGATAGGTATATTATGGGAAACATATCGAAATCCATGGGTTTAATACCTGCTTAGGTAGGGGCTGTGACACGATAAGTATATGGGAAACATATCGAAATCCATGGGTTTAATACCTGCTTAGATAGGGGCTGTGACACGATAAGTATATGG
>CM060345.1:16982169-16989669 GCA_030674155.1 Stramonita haemastoma | reverse complement strand
GAATTTTGCCAGGGTCAGTCCCCTTGTTGCCGTGGGTTCTTTAACGTGCTCTAAATAGTGATGTATAACAAACAGGACCTCGGTTTATCATCTCATCCGAAAGACTAGCGCCAAGACCACCACTCAGGGTGTAATGGATGGGGAAAAAGTTTTGGGTCCAAACGGGGTACGAACCACCGCACACTCCGACCCAGACTTTTTGCTTTCTAGGCAAGGCGTGTTACTACCTAGACCAACGATCCACCAGCTTTATGACAATAGGAAAAAAAGCACACACACTCACTTCATCTCCAGAGTGGGCCTGAAGCGATGCATGTAGATGTGGCCCTGGTTTTAAGCTCCTGGGCAAACTCCGGGGCCAGGGTGGCATGTACCCGGGATGGGAAGTACCGTAGAGCGTTCTGCAAGGCTAGCTGGAACACACACATACACACATGTATGTACAGACACATGTATATGCACAGACACACAGGCACACATGCACACACGGATAGTCTAGTGGTCAGAACATTGCGCTGGCAATTTGAAGACCCGGGTTCGATTCCGGTCGAGGAGATTTTTCTCCTGGAGTTAACATCAGTGCTGACTCCACTCTCCCCAAAAGTCCTTCGGATGAGACTTTAAACCGAGGCCCCGTGTGCGAACGCACGCAGAACATCTTGCGCACACGTTAAATCCTGTTCCGCTTTTCGTAAGAGTAGGCCATCGTGTGCCGGTGGGAACAGATGACAGTATTTACAAAAAACTGCATACACACGGGATCGTATGAAAAAAAAACACATGATTGCTTATTCTGTTATCCTCGATATAAAAGAATAAATAAAATAAAAATAAAATAAAATGCCCACCCACACATGCACAAATATACATGTACACACACATGCACACATATGTACACACATGCACACCACACACAGACACAGACACAGACACACACACACAGACATATATATCTCTCTCTATATATCTATATCTATATCTATATCTATATATATATATATATATACACGCACACACATTTAAGAAATCTTCATCACCAAAGTTTTTGTTGCTCTTGTCTAATATAATTTTAAGTAAACAGACATTACATGAATTTAAAGAAAAACACACACACACACATCACCCCCCCCCCCCCCCACACACACACACACACACAACACACACACACACACACACACACACACACAACACACACATCCACCCACCCACTCCCACACACACAAACACAACACAACACACACAAAACACACACACACACACACACAAACACAACCCCCCCCCCCCCCCACACACACAACCCATACATCCACCCACTCCCACCCACCCCTACACACACAGAACCCCCCCCCCACACACACACCCCCTACCCCCCCCCCCCCCCCCCACACACACACACACACACATACAACACAACACAACACACACACACACACACTCACCTTCTGCTCCTCAGTGGTGAGGTTAGGGGTGCGGACAGGGGCGTGAGGAACACTACTGTCCAGAGGACGGGGAGAGGGGAGGGGGTCCAAGGGCAGACCACCGCACACTTCCTTTAGCGAAGCCATCTTGTTTGGGAGAGAGGTCTGCAAGGAGGAAAGGTGACAGAAGAAAAGAAATACAATAACTAACAAAATCAACAACTATAACAAAATGCCAATCAATCAAGTTTGATTTTGATTTCGGATGGTGATGATGATGATGATGATGATGATGATGATGATGATGATGGTGATGGTGGTGATGACGGTGATGGTAGTGGGAGATTCATATGAAAAAGATGATGATCACAAGGAAGAGTATAATACAGAGAGAGAGAGAGAGAGAGAGAGAGAGAGAGAGAGAGAGAGAGAGAGAGAGAGAGAGAGAGAGAGACAGACAGACAGACAGACAGACAGACAGACAGACAGACAGACACACACACACACACACACACAGACACACAGACACACAGACACACAGACACACAGACAGACACACAGACAGACACACAGACAGACACACAGACAGACACACAGACAGACAGACAGTTTGTAGGGAAGCAGGCATCAGAGACCCCAACTTCTCTAGGGGCCAGCATATTGAGGGCGGTGCCCATCTCCTCTCCCTCGCTGCTTTACTTTCCCTAACCCAAAAGAGGGCAGTACCCATTTACAGCTGGGGGAACTGGGGGACTTACTGAAGGCAAAGCGTGAACGGTCACTGATCTTATTGGTAACCACGCTCGATGCTGCTTAATTTTGACTTGGGGAGAGCGAGCACTCTGACCACTTAGCTATCCCGCCTACACATGTACATTCCCATGATATATATCAGCTTTCCTTTTTTTTTTTTACCAAAAGCACTGCTCGAAGCCAAACATTAATGTTTCATTTAAGAACTCACAAAATGAAATTGAAAATCTTTCATTGAATTTTTGACAGGATAGCTGAATGGTCAGAGCACTCGTTTTCCACAAGCTAGGGTAAAGCAGCATTAAGCAAGGTTACCAATTGAATGGGTGACCGTTTGTTCGCCTTGCCCTCAGGACACTTCCCCAGTTCACCCAGCTGTAAATGGGTACCTGCCCTCTTTAGGATGAGGGAGTGTAAAGCAGCGAGGGAGAGGAGATGGGCACCGCCCTCAGTTTGCTGGCCCCTAGAGAAGCTGAGTTCTCTGACATCTTGCTTCCCAACAACTGGATAGGTTATGGAAACACCTCTACCTTTTACACTGAATTAGAACCTAGTTCGCATCTTCCGAAATAATTTAAGTTTTTGGCCTAGGCCCAAAGTTGTGTCAGTTATTGATGTACGCTAAGTAACAAAAAATGGTGTGGTGTTGTAAAATGGTATGTTGAAATAGTCTCCGGCCATGAGAAACCCAACATAACCAGTATTCTCTTTCCAAAGAGGAACAAAATCTAAAGTCGGAGTATGGCTGCCTCTTTGGCGAGGTACGTAAAGACAATTTCACACGCAAATTTCTCATCCACTATGCGTTTTCAATCTCACAGTGATTCTCAGCTGTGCTGAGTCAGTCAGTATGTATTTGGTGGGTGACCCTTACAGTGTTAAACTGGGGAACGCACAACAACATCAGCAACAACATGTAAGCAAAAAAAAAAAGGCTGACCACTGAGGAGGCAGCAAAAAAAAGACAAAAAAAGCATGACCACATAGTTACCTTGATGGAGAAAAGCAGTGGGCTCTTGTGTAGTCTTGTTCGACTTGATGTCTCTCTGTAAGCCTGCAGAACAGTGAGGGGACTCAAGAACTGGGGAGACATTTATACCCTGCAGGGTTAAGCTACACGCCATCCCATTGGTCAAACATTTTTTTTTGTTGGCTTTGGTACATTCATTTGTATTGGTAGGTACTTAAACAATTATCGTTTTATGTCTTACTTTTAACTTATTTTCAATAATGTTTTAAAAAATATTTATATTTATGTGAATTGAATGGCAGAAGCGGCTATTAACAAGTGTATTTGATAGTATGTGCTATTTCTGTCATATAACACAAAATCTAAAACTACTTGGGCTGTACTCCACAGTTAGCTTTCTTACTATTTTACTAGAGCAAGTAACTCATATGTGCTTCTTAGGACCATGTTCTTTATAACTGTCCTTTCTTTGCAGAACTGATGTCTAAATCTAACTGCCAGTTTCTAACATTAAAGTTGGTAGAAGTAAAAAAAAAAAAAAAAAAAAAAAAAAAAAAAAGGTAATGATAAAGGTGTCCCATAACCTATGTGGTTGTAGAGGAGCGAGGCATCAGAGACCTCAGCTTCTCTAGGGGCCGGCGTCCATCTCCTCTCCCTCGCTGCTTTACCTTCCCTGACCCTAAAGAGGGCAGGTACCCATTGACAGCTGGGTGAACTAGGGGGCTGTACTGAAGTCAAAGCGCACAAACGGTCACCCATCCAATTGGTAACCACGCTCAATGCTGCCCAACCCTAGCCTTGGCAAAGCGAGTGCTCTGATTGCTGAGCTATCCCGTCCTCACTAGCGGTCTCACTGTTAGTAGTACCAACACAAACACTCAATGGCATTCTATGAGATTTTGTTTTCTTGTTGCTATGGGTTCTATCACATGTGGTAAATGTGTGTTGCACATAGGACCTCAATTTAGTGTCTCAGCCGGAAAAAAAAAATCTTGCAGCCAGACCCCGTTTCATGATCTAGTGGATAGAGCAAAAGTTTGGAAGACAATCAGGAATCAAACTCAGATTTTTCGTATTCTAGGAAAGTGTATTATCTGTAGACCAACGGACCACCATAATCAGAGCAATTCATCAGAAATTAGCACAACGTTTTTCAAACGAATCTTTGGCTTAATAATGACTTATGCAACAATGGACTGAGGCCAGATCTAGACATCCCACCCCCCAACCCCCTGCACTCCCCCTCTACACACAAACATAATCTGTGCAACAACAATCTGCACATTACAACTATTGCACCAGAAAACTGTTTGTCGTGCACCTGTCAAAACCCAAACTGTCACAGCACGTGTTGAGAATTGATCAACATGAATGATAGCCCTGGTCCAGCCACGAGCCAGCAAGCGTCATTAAAAAACTGAGGGCAATAACAGTAATAACAACAACAATAATATCCCCCCGTGCCCCAGATATACGATGCCACGCCAACCAACGTATAAGAGGTGAACAACATGTTGCGAACCCGTAAAACTTTATTTATTGCCAACTTCAACTCGACACAAAAAAACTCAAAAGTCGATGGCTGTAAAATTAAAAGACTAGTCAGCAAACTGGTAAAATATGTTGTTTTTTTAAATGCTTGTGATAAATGACTCAGAATCTATGGAACTGTGTGTAAAATAAGGAAGAATAGTAGCTTAGTGGTTAGAACATTCAGCTCAGGAGTTCTAAATGTTCGAGTCCACATTGGGCATGTCGATTTGATGGGGTTGCTCCCCTGTAGTTAAGGGGACGGATAGCCTAGTGGTCAGAACATTGCGCTCGCAATTTGACGACCCGGGTTCGATTCCCGGTCAAGGGGATTTTTCCTCTGGAGTTAACATCAGTGCTGACTCAACTTCCCCCAAAAGTCTTTCGGATGAGACTATAAACCGAGGCCCCGTGTGCGAACGCAGGCAGAACATCTTGAGCATACGTTAAATCCAGCTCCGCTTTTCGTAGGAGTAGGCTATCGTGTGCCGGAGGGAACAGATGACACGATTTACAAAAACTGCATACACACGGGGACTGGATGTAAAAAGGCACACAAGTGCTTATTCCATTATCGTCGATATAAAAGAATATAAAAGAATTTTTAAAAAAATAATAAAGTAGTTAACCATTTTCGGGAGGAGGAAGGGGGGGGGGGGAGGGCGGGGGCGGGTCCAATTCTGACTCAACTCCCTTGCAAGTTGTTCAGATGAGACTGTAAACCGTGTGATGTCCTTAAAAGGTTTTCTTGTTGCTAACTGGATGGATTCAGGTGAGCAACTGCGCGAACCTGGTCCAAACGTAAGAAAAATATCAATTTGAAACTGCTTGGCACATCGTTTCATATCAACACACTTGACAACAAACTGACCCCAAAAAATAGTGGCAATAACAATAAATGACATAGATGAACTCAACAAAACCCTGAGAAAGGCAGAGCAGAGAGAGGAATGAAGGAAACTGGTTGTCAAGTCTGCATGGGTTCCCCCACGGTCATCAGTCTAAGGGATGGATAGACAGACAGACAGACAGACAGACAGACAGACAGATAGATAGATAGATAGATAGATAGATAGATAGATAGATAGATAGATAGATAGATAGATAGATAGATAGATATGAACAGTCAGTCGAGACTGGAAAGCCTAAATCTAATACTTCCAGATTTCTCCCCGGAAAAAAAAAACTTTTTTTTTTTTTTTTTAAATTTTTTTTTACTTGATTCGCAGCACACAAGGACATTATTAGGAATTGTCAGATTTGGTATTGTTTGTCTTGAGATTTGTGGTCTGTGCGTTAACAGCCAACCCGGTAAAGGAAAGGAGAAGATCGGTTTGGAGGTACCGTTGACGATGAAGTTGATAACAACGACGTTGAAGGTGATAGAGCTAGGTTCGATGATGGTTGGGATGGTGAAATAAATCGTAAAGGACTGTGGGCATCTTTTGCATGAGGAAGGGGGTGGGGGGTGGGGGTGGGGTGAATCTTATCTTTCTTGTGTATGTTTAAGGTGTATGTGGATGTGCATAGGCAGGCTCTTGAACACAGACAGCACAGCACCTCTAATGTCAACAGTAATATATGTTTTTTTTTTTGTCTTTTCTAGTGTCTTGGCTCCTAGGTTCACCAATGGTGAGATTTTGTGTATGCACCTGTTCCCCACCACCCCCACCCCTCCCCACCCCCACCATGAAGGTAGCTGCATTTCGACTTCGGGGGTGTATGCTGGCTATGTTCGTGTTTCCGTAACCCACCGAACTCTGACATGAACTACAGATATTTAACGTGCATGTTTTGATCTTCTGGATATACGTACGTATGTACGTACGTACGTACGCACGTACGTACGTACGTACATACATACATACATACATACATACATACATACATACATACATACATACATACATACATACATACATACATACATACATACATACATACATACATACATACACACACACATACACACATACATACATACATACATACATACATACATACATACATACATACATACATACATACATACATACATACACACATACACACATACATACATACATACATACATACATACATACATACATACATACATACATACATACATACATACATACATACATACATAATCATTATACAGCAATATGATGCACCACAACAAAGTGCAGGGTCCCCGCCACATGCTCATACACAAACAAACATACTGACAAACACCAGCGTGCGCGCGTGCGCGCATGCATACCCACCCTCCTCTAGAAAAAGGTGCCGTTTTGCGCAAAGATGCGACCGAAAGAGCCGTTTTCAGCCCCGTCCAACCCCCACTTTTGCACGGTATAAGATCCCACGGCACCAAGACAATATCGCACTGTAGGCATACACTCTCTCCTACCATCTTGGATATCCGTGGCGACGGATTTGTGGCGACGCCACATCCCCCAAGAGCTAAGAAAACTAGTTTGTGAAAGGAATGCTGGTAAGAGTACGCGACAAAAAAAGCAGTCTGCAGAAAAATAGTGACAACATACAGCAATACGATGCACCACAGTGAGGTGCAGGGTCCCTGCCACATGCATGCACACACGCAAACACACTGAAAAACACCAGCGCGTGCGCGCGTGCGCGCACGCATACCCAACCCCCTGCAAAAAAGCTGCGGTTTGGGGCAAAGACGGGACCCAAAGAGCCGTTTTCAGGCCTGACCTACCCTGACTTTTGCAGGTTACAGACCCCAAGGCACCAAGGCACCAAGACAACATGGCACTGTATGCATACCGTGGGGGCACAAATGAAGATTTGGCAACAGCTTCCTCCACTCCCCACTGACGA
>CM060345.1:16971007-16972069 GCA_030674155.1 Stramonita haemastoma | reverse complement strand
TACTAACAAAACATAGGGGAGGATGGCACGATGTATCAGAATTTTGATCTTAAACCAAAATCTTCCCCTGGGAATGCTGGGGACCTGTGGTATAAAGTAGAATCTCCACCTTCTGGAAATTCTGTGCCAGGAATTCCCTCATTTCTTTTCCTCTCTTTGTTTCTGCCTTGGTCCTTTTCTTCGTGTCATCTTCTTCGTGTCTATTTTCTGCGGTCATGGTCTATTCTCCTGTCTTTTTTTTCCCCAGTGAGACTTAAAATATAGCAATTCTCTCCCATGCTGGATGTGTTAGGTCAGACTTGTCAGGTGCTAAACAGCAGTGCAAAGCATTCTAGCTCACATGACAGCCAACAATAGTTGCTGTCTGAGGGTTCGACAAAGTAACGGTAACCAGAGTCTTGAAGCCAATGGCTTGAGCTTTTCGTGATGCTTGCAACATCAAGGCTTCTCTCCTTCATCCATCTCCTATGTCGACTGATGTGCATAAAAAATCCCGCCCTAAGTTCACCAGACGCCGCCAAGACACAAACCACGACTTCTTGGGCCCATGGGATTGAAGGTCTTATGGCTGTAACCATTGTGTTATAGCGTATGTCTAACCTATGCTTGATTTAAACAGGTGTATATTAAGAACTGGGGTTAGACATGTTAAAGAATCTCTTGCATAAAACTAAAGATCAATGTCTAATCAAGTGTGGGTTGTCTAAAGCTTCAAAAGTCGTACTTTTAGCATGAGAGCATTGTGCTTTTACCAAACTTTTTTTTAAAACACCAAAAGGGTGAAAATGTTTTAATTCTGAATAAGCAGAAAAAAATGTTTTTTTCTAACGCAGATTATTTGAAAGAGACGACATAAGATGGAACAGAGAAAAAAGAAGAAGAGAAAATGCACGCAAAAAGAACATAGAACTAAAACAGGAGACGTCACAGAGTATAAAATAGAAATAAAGCCCAAAAAATCTTAAAAGCTTAATAGGAAGACAGTATAGAACTCAAAGAGGCTATAGACTACACAAAGGGCATGCTGTAAGTTTTTTTCTTGAAAAGTTGGCTCTCTCTCTC
>CM060345.1:16963507-16966007 GCA_030674155.1 Stramonita haemastoma | reverse complement strand
TGTGTGCGTACGTGTGTGTGTATGTGTGTGTGTGTGTGTGTGTGTGTGTGTGTGTGTATGTGTGTTTGCGTGTGTGCTGCAGCATACGTGTTTGCGTTTGCGCGTAAGTACTGGCGAGTGTGTGTGTAAGTATCATAAGAAAAGAACGCACATACCTTATTTCCACTACAAATCAAAGCACGTGAACAATTCATAACAGAAATAACATCCGAGTAAAGCACAAAAGCAAAAACAAAACAAAAAACCTACCCCCCAAAAAACCCCAAACATACATACAACAAACACGCATGCAAACTTTATTTAGTTAACAAAACCCTGTATAACTCATTCTGTACTTTACTGGCAACCCTCTAGGAAATCTCTGATCAAAGTAGAAACCAAGAAAGAAAAAGAGCATTTTATTTGTTCTATGTTTGTTGATCCCGTGATGCACTCTGTGTATGTCTTATGACATTAACTGTGTATGAACTATTACCTCAACTGTGTATACACTATGACCTTAACTGTGTGCACATTATTGCCGGAACTGTGTAAGAACTATGACATTAACTTGTATACTATGATTTTAACTGTGTATGAACTATGACCTTAACTCCGTATACACTATGACCTTAATTGAGTACACATTTTAACCGTAACTGTGTATGAACTATGACCTTAACTTTGTAGATACTATGAACTCGACTAAGTATTGCACTTTGACCTTAACTATGTATGCACTATGACCTTAACTATGTATGCACTTTAGCCTTAACTGTGTATGCACTATGAACTTAACTGTGTATGAACTATGATCTTAGCTCTGTATACTATAACCTTTCAACTGTGTATGCACTTTGACCTTAACTGTGTATTGCACTTTGACCTTAACTGTGTATGCACTATGACCTCAACTTTGTATGCACTTTGACCTTAACTGTGTATGTACTATGACATTGACCGTGAGCAGCAGCAGCAGGCAGTAGTAGTAGTAGTAGTAGCAGCAGCAGCAGCAGTAGCAGCAGCAGCAGCAGCAGCAGCAGCAGCAGCAGCAGTAGTAGTAGTAGTAGTAGTAGTAGTAGTAGTAGTAGTAGTAGTAGTAGTAGTAGTAGTAGTAGTAGTAGTAGGCATCTGTCACTCTCGGAAGACTATGGCGTGCTCTAGAGCGCAAATCCTCGGTAAGTAAGTGTGGAGGGCAAGCTGTTACCCATGCAACTGACCCTCCTTTTCCACGTGCCTGGAATGGCTCATTGGTAAAGCAATCGCCGACAGGCATTGTTCAAGCGCCATCACAGGAGCCACCAGAACGTTGCAATATTCAGACTGGACCCGCGCTTGGAACTCCAACTCCCTGATTTTTCCTCAGAGATGGTGTTGAAACACAACACCTGTGTAAATGCTAGTTTTCTTTTCATTTTGTTGTCTTCTTCTTCTTTTTTTTTAACCTGAACTGTGGTATGCACTATAACCTTAAGGTCAACCATGGCCATCATTTCCTTTTTACCCTGTCTGACTGAGGTCTCACACTGTACTGTGACTGATGCGAAACGGATGTGACAGTTGTGACCGTTACTGCCGTTCAGTGGTGGATTCTCTCCTCTATCATTCCCTGATTGTATTTCTTGTCTTTGACTTTGAGAAAACTGTGTGGGCCATTTTTTCAGGATATTATGTCGTTATTGTAAAGCTTTGACAGATAGTGTCTTTAATTAATGGTGCCAGAGATGTATGAATAGGTCATACCTGTTTAGCCTTGGAGTTGTGTTTCTGTCAGAATTTGTCTGGAATGTTATGATTGTTTGATTGGCAGATAGATGAATTCACATACACACAAGGACTGAATGTGAGAAAAAACAAAAAGCAGATGAGTGCTTATTACATTTTTTTTTCTTTCTTTCTTTCTCAAATTATATTTCGGTTTTTTTTTTTAATCTTTCCTTTTTTTCCTTTCAAAGTGTATTGTGGCCTAAGGCCGATGTACATTAAACAGTTTCAGTGTTCAGTGTTCAGTGTTCAGTGTTCTCTCTCTCTCTCTCTCTCTCTCTCTCTCTCTCTCCTCTCTCTCTCTCTCTCTCTCTCTCTCTCTCTCTCTCTTGGTCTCCTTCTCTTTTTCTCCGATAAATTCTACATTTAAAATCTGTTTGTAACCATTAGTTTCATGTTGGTAAAACAAATCTTTTCCTTCAAACTTAAATGCAGTTAAAGTTTTGTTGTTGTTTTTTTGTTTAAACGTGGATGTGGATAAGACAAGGGTTGCGATAATGAATAAACAAAAACAAGAAGAAGAACAAACAACAACCCCAAAAATATTTCTAGGTGTTTTTCGGCTGCCTCCTGCGTGAGACAGATAAGGCACGTGCAGCTGACACTGAGAGCAGCGCCCTCCACTTCCTGTTCGTGCGATTTATGGCCCTTGTTCTGCTGCCCCGAGCTCCTGTCATCGAGATCTTTAGTCTTGCTCCAGGCATTAAAACACGTTTCCTGTTCAACGGCTTAATTAAAAGAATTGGTTGTTTCTAAG
>CM060345.1:16946007-16961007 GCA_030674155.1 Stramonita haemastoma | reverse complement strand
GAGAGAGAGAGAGAGAAATAGTACTAAATGACAGCAATGAATACTTGCTTTATTTTTTCGAGATGTCATTATTTTTAAATTCATGCAACTAACAATAAGACACGCGATGGATGCTTAACTACTTTACAGTTTTGAAACAAAACAAACAAAAACAAAACTATAAAAACGTCTGGTGACGCAAAAAAACCTGGTATTGTCCATGGTCTAGCCACAGTGCTCTCCTGTATTGTAGTCTCCAATAATCAGACTTGCCACAAACGTGTACCACGTCTCTTCCCCAGACTTTTCCTCACTTTTGTGAGACTAAAACAAGGGTCATCATCCACTTCAATCAATAGTCAGTCAATACAGTCACATAGGTAAACTAGGTATCCTCAAAACATTTGATGTTTGGCAGTGAAACCGGCTGTGGAACTTTACAGGTAGGAGGATATCAGTGAAGCAGTTTCAGTACTCAACTCAAGTCAAGTCAAAATTTCAATTCCAGATGGTATCAGGCCTACACTCACAACTAAGATATCCACACATTGTCAGTGTCTGGAAAGTCAAGTCAAGTCAAGTCAAGTCAAGTCAAGTTAAGTCAAGTCGAAATTTCATTTCCAGATGGTATCAGGCCTGCACTCACAACTAACACTTCCACACATTGACAGTGTCTGGCCTGTGGATGACATGGGTCTTCGCCTTCACCTTTCCCGTATTTTTTTAATTTTTTTTTTGTATACCACTTTATGTCACAGCAGATTTCCCTGCGTGAAATTCGGGGCTGCTCTCCCTGGAGAGAGCGTGTCGCCACAGGCGCAGCGCCTACCCACTTTTTTTTTGTCTGCGACTGTATTTGTTTTCCTATCAGAGTGGCTTTTTTCTACAGAATTTTGCCAGGGACAACCCCCTTGTTGCTGTAGGTTCTTTTACGTGTGCCAAATAATGATGTGTAACACACGGGACCTCGATGAGACATCCGAAAGACTAGCACCCAGACCACCACTCATGGTCTAATGGATGAGGGAAAAGATTTGGGACCAAAAGGGATTTGAACCACCGCACACTTCAACCCGGACTTTTCGCTTTCTAGGCAAGGCACGTTACCTCCTAGACCACCGATCCACCTTGTAGTCTTGTAGTCCGTGGGGGCACAACCCAAGTTTTTTTGCAACCAGCTTCCTCCACTCCTCTGTGGTTCTCTGCTTTCCGTAGCAAATCGTTCCACTCAAGTCCAGTCTACTCTCTGATCGTTTTTTGTCTGTCTGCCTCTTCGTCCCTCTCCTTGTACTGCTCACTGCAGGACAGTCTTGGTCAGTATAGGATAGCCTGGTGGTCAGAGTGATGCGCTCGTTATCTTTTGACCCGGGTTCGAATCTCGTTCCAGACGATTTTTGCTCTGGAGTTAACATCAGTGCCGACTCCACTTCTCCAAAAAGTCCTTCGGATGGGACTATAAACCGAGGTCCCGTGTGCGAACGCACGCAGAACATCTTGCACACAATCATGTTAAAACCTGTTCCACTCTTCGGAAGAGTAGGCCATTGTGTGACAAATTGACAACACTGCATACACACGGGGACTGGATGTAAATAAACCCATGAGTGCTTATTCCATTATCTTCGAAATAAAAGAATAAAGTGAAAAAAATAAAGTAAAACGAAAAAAGTAAAACGAATAAAGTTAAATGAATAAAGTAAAAAGAATGTAAAAAAAAAAAATGAAATAAAGGAATAGAGTAAAAAGAATAAAATAAAAAGAATAAAGTCAAAAGAGATCAAATAAAAAAAGAATAAAATAAAAAGAATAAAGTAAAAAGAATAAAAGAAAAGAATAAAGTAAAAACAATAAAGTAAAAAGAATAAAATAAAAGGAATAAAATAAAAAGAATAAAGTACAAAGAATAAAGTAAAAAGAATAAAGTAAAAACGAATAAAACAAACAGTCCAGATGTTCGTGTGACATAGGTCATTGACTCACAACTGACACTTCCCCATTATGTACAGTGTCTGGCTCGTGAGTGATTAAAGTGTGAAATATGAGAACGACTGGATATGTCTGCCTTTTTTGAGAAGCCTGTTAGTGAAGTTGTATCATGCGTCAGCTATTAACTGGCATCTCAAGTTTTGTGTGTCTTCTTTTAAAGATCGTTTTTCTTCATGGATAAATGTCCATAATTTGTTTTTCTTCATGGATAAATTTCCATAGCTTCTTTGTTCTCATTGTACTAAAAAAAAAGAACCCCTGTCTTTCTGTACTGTTTTGTTTTCCTTTCATGAAGGCAGATACAACTATGTGATGTTCAGAAGAGTGCATAATGAACTCGGTTACGACATCCAAAACAGCAGTGTGTTAATGACCTCAGTGCCTATAATGAGTTTGCTACTTAACGCTGTGGGGTAGGGGTCTGTGATCTGTGAAAGAAAATCGTTGGAAGGAAGTTGTGGTAGTCAACCCATCCCTTCGGGGGGCATCTCACTAAGTTGATCCAATCCAATCTAATCTTGTTGTTTACAGCCCCACTGATCACAGAGGCCATATTGAGGCTGTCAAAGGTGCAACAAGAAAATATGTTCACAGAGTTTGTGTAAACAAGGCAGAGGATCAACTAAAGTTTATGTAAAAAGGCAGGGATAAACAAAATTTTGTATAAACAAGGCAGGGGATAAACTATAGTTTGTGTAGACAAAGGCAGGGGATAAACTAAGAAGGCAGAAAGTATAAAAAAGCAGAGAGATGACAGAAAAACAAGAGCAAGGCAGATACAAAGAAAGGAACAGAAAAGAGGAAAGTCCTAGCCAAGAATTTTTAAGAGTTGGAGATACTCTTTTATACTGAAAGGCCCCTGATATCCCCACGGGAGGAGGGGGGGGGGGTACTAAGTCTGTACCACAACCACGTTACTATTGTAGAAGACTTAGCAGCTGGTGTTTTAAGTATGTCAGATCAGAACAGGCGACAAAGAACACGACTGGCGTGACCTGTAAGCAGTGCAGGGCCCTTCTGGCTGGTGTCCTCATGGCAGCTGAACGTTCACAAGCTCTCTGTGGAGTTTTTGTCCGGTTTTTTTTCCCTGAAGGTACGACCTACGACCTGGTGCACCTAAAGTTTGGCCGAGGTGGTGAAATCAGAACAAGAAGCATGGATTTAGTATGACAGGAATATCATGGAAGGTGAGGGAAAACATTTTTCAGCCACAAAAATCCATAAACACAGAAAGTAATGCTAACACAGAAATATAGTATTATAGGGTTTTATGGTGTTATCTTGAAGTGGTTTGACCAGACCTCAACTTCTTCTGACATTGTGAAACATTATCTATAACAAGAAAATGGAACAGAAATTAATCTCAGTACTTTGCTTTTGCCTTTGGGTGAGTTGGTTTTATTTGCTCTTTAAGCCCTGCAGTTATCAGGTTCTTCGCAAATGTCATGACATTACTGATCTGTGTAAATTCTGCAAAATAATGAACAACCGATTTTGCTATGTTTGCTCCTATTGATGACGGTACTGGCTGTGTGGACAACATTTTCTCTGGTCCTTATGCAAACAAAACAATTCAGACAGAATGATGGTAAAACAGAAATAGTAAGAATGTCCACACAATCTTTGAACATTTTCAAGATGTGCTTTGTAGCCTTAAAGGCTTTTGTTCAATGCAAAAAGGGAAAAGTTACTGTAACTGTCATAAATTAATTATAGACAAAAACGCTTGCAAAATGATAACCTGAAAGGAAATTCAAACTATAATAATTATTTAACCTTTACAATTGTTAATATATAACCATTTATTGTGATCCTCCCCCCCCCCTCCCCAATTTCAGCGCTTTTTTATATAAAAAATGCAACTCAGAGAGAGTAAATTGATAAATTTATATCGTCATTTTATATACACTTTCCATTACATTTCTCTGTTGCTGAGACTTAAACAAGAGCTCCCATCCAGTCCATCAATGGTCGGGAAGATTCAAAACAGCCACAGAGGCAGAAACCCATCTGTACAGTTTGATGATGGGCAGTGAAATCAGCTGACACATGACAGGCAGCAGAGCAGTGAAGCAGGGTCAGTGCTGATGGCATCAGACCTTCACTCACCACTCACACATCCACACATTAACTGTGTCTGGCCTGCGGATAGCGAGCGTCACTGACTCAGAACCGACAGATTGGCGGAGTCTACCTTTATGTTTGGTTAAAAAAAAAGTATTGTTCTGACATAATGGCGATAAAGTTTTCTGATTCTGATTCTGAATTTAAGGCATGGATGCATAGGACACAGAGATGATTAATGACTTCGGGTCGTAATCCTTAGCGGTGGCTCATTAGTGACGCAATATGGTATTTTAACTGTACACTGTCAAGTCAAAGATTGCTTTTTCTTTCCAGCTTTTGTCATTTCTAGCATAGTATTACTGTGTTACTGTTTACTTCTCATCATGGGTAGATTGTGGCCATTGTTTATTGTGAGTCCAGACCTTAGTTGGGCAATTCTCAAGGACATTGACATGAACTAAAAAAGATGTGTGTCCTACATCAGCTACACAAACAAACGCACTAGTAAACACAGACAAGACACATCAGCTACACAAACATATAAGTAAACACAGACAGAACACATCAGCTACACAAACATATGAGTAAGCACAGATAGGACACATCAGCAACGCAAACACTTGAGTAAACACAGACAGGACACATAAGCTACACAAACATATGAGTAAACACAGATGGGACACATCAGCTACACAAACACAGGAGTAAACACAGACAGGACACATCAGCTACACAAACACAGGAGTAAACACAGACAGGAAACATCAGCTACACAAACACAGGAGTAAACACAGACAGGAAACATCAGCTACACAAACACAGGAGTAAACACAGACAGGAAACATCAGCTACACAAACACAGGAGTAAACACAGACAGGAAACATCAGCTACACAAACACAGGAGTAAACACAGACAGGAAACATCAGCTACACAAACACAGGAGTAAACACAGACAGGAAACATCAGCTACACAAACACAGGAGTAAACACAGACAGAACACATCAGCTACACAAACATATGAGTAAACACAGACAGGACACATTAGCTACACAAATATATGAGTAAACACAGACACGACACTTCACCTACACAAACACATGAGTAAACACAGACAGGACACATCAGCTACACACACAAACATATGAGTAAACACAGACAGGACACATCACCTACACAAACACTTGAGTAAACACAGACAGGACATATTAGCTACACAAACAAACACAGAAGTAAACACAGATAGGACACATCAGCTACACAAACATATGAGTAAACACAGATAGGACACATCAGCTACACAAACAAACACAGGAATAAACACAGACAGGACACATCAGCTACACACACAAACACTTGAGCAAACACAGACAGGACACATCAGCTACACAAACACTTGAGTAAACACAGACAGGACATATTAGCTACACAAACAAACACAGAAGTAAACACAGACAGGACACAGCAGCTACACAAACACAGAAGTAAACACAGACAGAACACATCAGCTACACAAACAAACACAGACAGAACACATCAGCTACACAAACACAGGAGTAAACACAGACAGGACACATCAGCTACACAAACGAACACAGGAGTAAACACAGACAGGACACATCAGCTACACAAACAAACACAGGAGTAAACGCAGAGAGAAGAAGACAAGCAAGCAAACAAAGAAACAAACAAACCACGTCAGCAGACTTGGCATCACTCAGCGTTCAAAGTGTTCTATGTCTGACTGCTGGGCAAACCCAGCAGACAGTGTTTAAATGTGTGGAATCATTAGTGATGGGGAAATGCTCTGTCTAGCCGCAATCTCATTACTTGTTCCTGCTTTCGTGTATCTGGTCTGTTTCCACTGGTTGGTTTTTATTTAACCTCAAGCATAACACGTTTATTTGTAATCGCATTTTAAATGTTGTTTGTCTGTCTATCTGGATGTCACTTATCCACCCCTTGGCTGCTTCTCTCTCTCTCTCCTCTCTCTCTCTCTCTCTCTCTCTCTCTCTCTCTCTCTCTCTCTCTCTCTCTCTGTTTCTGTCTCTGTCTCCCTCTATCTCCCTCAATTGCAATGCAATTCGCCCGCGCGTTTGTGAGTGTGTGTGTGTGTGTGTGTGTGTGTTGCATTAGGGTTGTATTTTTAGAATAATGGAATAAGCACACGTGTGGTTCTTTTACATAGAGTCCCAGTATGAGTGCAGTTTTGTGAATTTTGCCATCCCTTCCCAGGAAACAATAGCCTTCTCTGTCAAAAGACGGAACAGGTTTGAATATGTGCGCAAGATGTTCTGTGCACACACACACACGCACGCACACACACACACACACACACACACACACACACACACACACACACACACACACACACACACACACACAGAATCACGAAATATGTCTCTAACCATCCCTTCATCCTAACATGATTGACAACACTCAGACAGAAATGGAAACCAGCAGAGCAGGAAAATGTCTGAGGTTTCTGCTCGCGTCTCGCTCGGATCGATACAAGTCGTGCTTGGGTCTGCGGAGTAATTTGGTTGTGGCTCTGTAATGAGTTCCCTCATCCAGACAGGCTGGTTATGGCCGTGTCATTTTGCATTTGTTGCCACTTGCTAAACAGAGCAGAGACTGGTAGACGTTTGGCTTTTATTTTCTTATTTATGTGTCTGGGACATGGGACAGGATGGTTCAGTGGTTACTGTGGCAGTTTCATGATCTGTAAAAAAAAAAAAAACATCCTGAGAATATCGGTTTGAGTCACCACTAAACCATTCATTGCAGACGATTTTGCCATGCACTTAATTCCAAGGCTATGTGTGCAAATTCATGTCTATCATTTATTCAGACATCTTATAAACACTTTTTTTCTTGTTTCTCAGTACAAGAGTGGCTGATGGTGTATTATATATATATATTATATATATATATATATATATATATATATATATATATATATATAATATATATATATATATATATATATATATATATATATATATGACGCTCCACCACATAATGAGACGGAGTGCACATGAGGTCAATTTTTAGTTATTGACATGTTATTAATGTGCAATAAAGTGGCTATCAAATACAAAAAAACAGATTGAAAATCGGACAATTCTGTGCAACATTATTACATATTGAAATGATAGACTGCAGGATGTGACAAAATTAGAAACGGGCAAGTTTATTTTAGTAACAGGTTGTCAGAATGAGTGCTTTGATATTTTCAAAACACATTTAAAAGCAAAAGGAATAAATATTATGCCTTGATATTTCATTATAAGATAAATAAACACATCTAGTTTAATAATCAATCAAAATCACAAAATTGACAACTTGACCCCCACCTGCCTTTAAAGGCTCCTGGCGCAAAATTGGGTAATGTGCTAAGCGACTCATTTCGTGGTGGAGCGCCATATAATATATATATGTATGTATTACCAAGTGTTTGCTTCTGGTTTGTTTTCCCTCTCTCTCTCTCTCTCTCTCTCTCTCTCTCTCTCTCTCTCTCTCTCTCTCTCTCTCTCTCTGTTATATATATATATATATATATATATATATATATATATATATATATATATATATATATATATATATATATATATATATATATCTGTGTGTGTGTGTGTGTGTGTGTGTGTGTGTGTGTGTGTGTGTGTGTGTGTGTGTGTGTCCGAGGTTCATCAATGTTGCAAATTTGCATTTGTAACAATTTGCACTTATCATTAAGGTAGTTGCATGCTGACTTTGGAGATGCTGGGAATATACATGGCATGAACATACCCAACACGCAATAATAACATAGACTGTGAAAGAATGAAATGTACCAAACAGAACTGGGACAATATATCCAGTATGACTATTTCAATGCAGTTTGTCAAACAATTTTAGGGGAATGAAAAGGGGGGGGGGGAACCGGTAAATATGTCACAAAGTCATGATTATTGTGACATTTTAATTTTTTATACTTAATTAATGTGTCTGCAGCTAAAAGAGGTGTGCCTTTATTCAGTGTAAGAGATCGATAGCCTCTATAGCCTGCCGATATGAGAGCTTTGCTCTCTGAATATGGCCACAAACAAAACAAACTTGACAATAACACACAACGCCATATTGCCGACTTGGGCCTCAACCGCCGAAAAACAAGACGAGGAAAACGTGCGGGCAGACATCACCGCCTGTGGTGTGCCTCTCTTCCACCTGTCTCTCCAGCCACCCCTGACGTCACTTCCTTAACGACTGAAACCACTGACCACGCTGCTTCACCTCCCTGTCATCCCTCTGCTTCAAACATCTCCACGCTGCCTTCCTCTACACGTCACCTTCACCCCTCTAGTGCTTCCCCAACTGACCCAGTTCTACCACCACCCTCTACACCCATTTCACCATTCAAACTCTTCTCTGTTCTCCCACAGTCCACATCTCCACCATCGCCTTCATCTTCGTCCTCTCTCTGCTGCCCTAACTCACCACTTTCTTCATCCTCTCTGTCTCCCTCAAACCTCCTACATATTTGTCTACACAATGTGCAATCTGTCTGCCCAGATGGAAAGGCCGATTTTCTTTCTGATTTTATTTCTGAAAAAAACATTGATCTCATATTTCTCACAGAAACCTGGTTAAAACCGCAAGGCCACGAGCCTAAAATACAACAACTGACGCCGCCTGGCTATAAAACTCTTTCCTTCCCCCGACTCTCCCGTGGAGGTGGCATCGCTGTCATCTATAAAGACACTCTGCATCCAGCGCTTTCTTTCTGCCACTCTCTTCCTTTCTCACCTGAATCTTTCGAAGTCTGTGAACTCAACCTTAGCTTACCCGGCCATTCTATTACTTTCTGCTGTCTTTACCGTCCACCTCCTAGCCGTAAGAACAATCTAACATCTTCAGTTTTCCACCAAGAGTTTCAGTCTCTCCTTGATCATTACAGCCTCTCTCCCAAGAAACTTATCATTCTTGGTGACTTTAATTTCCATTTCGACAACCAGTCTGCTCCTGATGTCAAGCGCCTTTCTCTTTCCCTGTCTAACCACTCTCTTTCCCAGCTTGTAAACGAACCGACACACAGATCAGGCCACATCTTAGACTGGCTCATCACCGATGCCTCACTAGACCTCATCACGTCTGTATCCGTCACTAACGAACTTCTTTCCGACCATTCTGCCATTCTCTTCTCTCTAAACATCGCTAAGCCTATCAAAAAGAAAAAGTGCGTCACCCGTCGCAATCTCAAGGCCATTGATATTCCAACTTTCTCTTCTCAAGCTGCCAAATGCCTATCAGAAACCCCTGAACATACTGACCCTTCTAAACATTATAATACCGTTCTTAGCCAACTGCTTGACGAGCATGCACCTCCTACTGACCATTTTCTGCCTGATCGGCCCTGTGCTCCATGGTACACTCACGATATCCTGATCGCAAAACGCAAACGCCGACAACTAGAGCGGCAGTGGCGAAAGACAAAAACTGAAATAAACAAACAGCTCTTTCGAAAACAAATCAACAAAGTTAAAACCTTAATCCATTCAGCAAAGACAAAATACTATTCCTCTCAAGTTCTTGATGCCACGTCTATGAAATCCCTTTTTTCCCTCACCTCAACTCTTCTTGGATCTACAAAGGCAAGCCCTCTTCCTACTGTCCATAGCCACTCTGAACTTCCTGCTATATTTTCTTCTTTCTTCTCTGACAAAGTCCGCAACATTCGTTCCAAACTGGATCAAACTTCTTTCCAACCTGTGACTCCTGATCCCCAATTTACAGGCACTCCTCTCCTTTTCTTCCGTCCAACAACCGAGAAAGATATTCAGACAATTCTGAGAGAAATGACCATAAAATCATGCGATCTCGATCCTGTACCTGCTTCCCTTTTCACTCAGTGTATTCCACAGCTTATTCCTACGATCACGAAAATAGTAAATTCATCACTTCTTTCCGGAAATTTCCCACCAGCTCTCAAAACTGCTATAGTCACACCTCTTCTAAAAAAGCACGATCTCGACCCTAACATTCTGAAGAACTATAGACCTGTTTCTAACCTACCTTTCATCTCAAAAGTCCTTGAAAAAGTCGTTCTCAGACAACTCAACAGCCATCTTCATTCCAATAGCCTCCTTCCGCCTTTCCAGTCTGCCTATCGCGCCAACCACAGCACTGAAACCACCCTAGTGCACACCTTAAATACGCTTCTGCACGCTTCTGACACGGGAAAAATATCCCTTCTCACTCTTCTCGATCTATCTGCAGCTTTCGACACTATAGACCATTCAATTCTTCTCTCCCGTCTTCAAAAAACGTTTGGCATCACAGGCACAGCTCTCACTTGGTTTAATTCATACCTTACCGATAGATTCCAAACAGTAGCAGTTAACAAGATTCAATCCACACCTGTCAAACTGGAATGTGGAGTCCCGCAGGGATCAGTTCTGGGCCCTGTTCTTTTCACTCTATACACTGCTCCATTGTCACATATAATAAACCGTCATCAAATCAACTATCATTTCTATGCCGATGACTCTCAGATTCTAAGCTGTGAAACTCCTGAAAATCTACCATCTCTCCTGATAAATATGTCCTACTGCCTTGAAGATATCCAAAACTGGATGATACAAAATAAGCTACAGTTAAATGCAGATAAAACTGAAGCCATGCTGGTAGGCACCAAACACAAACTTTCTTCCATTACTACAGCTTCAGTAGAATTCGGCAATACTTCAGTCACTCTTTCCACTGCTGTAAAGTATCTAGGGGTTGTTATCGACAACACACTATCCATGCAAAAATTCATCACCCAGACCTGCCAGTCATGCTACTATCAATTAAGACGTATTAGTGCAATTCGAAAGTACCTGTCCACTGATGCAACATCTAAACTCGTCACGTCTCTGATTCTTTCACGTCTCGACTATTGCAATTCTCTTTTGGCTGGTCTACCAGCATCATCTATCCACTCCCTTCAACGTATACAAAACTCTGCAGCTCGACTGGTCCTCAGAAAGAAAAAATCTGAGCACATTACTCCTCTCTTGCAATCTCTCCACTGGCTGCCTGTGCCACAGAGAGTAAACTATAAGATCAGTACTCTCTGTTATAAATGTCTTCACAAAACAGCACCCTCCTACCTCTGTGAATGTCTTTACCCTTACACTCCTTCTCGTTCCCTCCGCTCTGCTGCAGATACCCTGCGCTTACAAATACCTAGATTCAATCAATCCACCATCGGCCGTCGTGCTTTCTCTGTTTCTGGTCCAGTGATCTGGAACGATCTCCCTCTCTCCCTTCGTAAAAAGCCTACCTATGACACATTTAAATCCAGCCTCAAGACACACTTGTTTCAAAGCTAAGACTTTCCTATCCTGTTTCATCTTCTGCCCCTGCTCTCAACAGCTGAACTATCCACCACCCTGCCAAAGTGCTTGACCTCTGTGTGTGTGTGTGTGTGTGTGTGTGTGTGTGTGTGTGTGTGTGTGTGCATTGACTTTGTTAAAAATCTAAATTGTTGTTGGCTGCATGTGCAAGAATTGGTTGAATGCAAGCGCTTTGATTTGTTTTTGCAAGATATAGCGCTATATAAATTCCATTTATTATTATTATTATTATTATAACGAGCAATGTTGTGTAGATACCCTACATGATAATGCACACACACACACAAAAATCCTTGAAAATCATTACCTATCCTTAAAAATAAGAAACCCACGTCTCATCCCCATCCTATTCATTCCCAACACAATCACAAAGAAACACACTGAACAAGAACGCGTAGTAGTGTTTATAATTATATCCTTAGTCATGCCTGAAACTTTTCTCTTTAGCTGAAGTTAGGACAAACAGTCAGCCCCAGTCACTAAACAGCAAGGCTGACTGACCACAGCCACAGAGGCAGAAACCCCTCTGTACAGTTTGCTGATGGGCAGTGAAATCAGCTGACACAGGACATGCAGGAGAGCAGTGAAGCAGGGTCAGTGCTGATGGTATCAGACCTTCACTCACAACTAACTCATTGACAGTGTCGGTCTGTGGATGACATGGGTCATTGATTCACAACTAACACCTCCACACATTAACTGTGTCTGGTCTGTGGTTGACATGGGTCACTGATTTACAACTAACACATCCACACATTAACTGTGTCTGTGGATGACATGGGCCACTGATTCAGAACTAACACATCCCCACATTAAACAGTGTCTGGTCTGTGGATGACATGGGTGACTGATTCAGAACCAACACATCCCCACATTAAACACTGTCTGGTCTGTGAATGACATGGGTCATTGATTCAGAACTAACACATCCCCACATTAAATGTGTCTGGTCTGTGAATAACATGGGTCACTGATTCAGAACTAACACATCCACACATCAGACAGTGTCTGGCACATGAAGCGCCAAAGCGTGTGAAGTGGAATGACTGGACATGTCTCCCTCCTTTGGAAATAAAAAAGATGGTTAGTAAAGCTGCGAGGGGGGGCGGGATAGCCATGTGGTCAGAGCACTCGCTTTCCCCAAGCTAAGTTAATGTTTAATATATTATTGTAATCTTTTATATCGAGGATAATAGAATAAGCACTCGTGTGCTTTTTTTCATCCAGTCCCCGTGTGTATGCAGTTGTGTAAATATTGTCATCTGTTCCCACCGGCACACAATGGCCTAAGTTAAGCAGCGTCGAGCGTGGTTACCAGTTGGATGGGTGACTGTTTACACGCCTGGGCTTCAGTATACTCCCCCCAGTTTACCCAGCTGTAAATGGGTAGTGTACTCTTTAGGGTTAGGGAGGGTAAAGCAGCGAGGGAGAGGAGATGGGCGCCGCCCTCAATATGCTGGCCCCTAGAGAAGCTGAGGTCTCTGATGCCTCACTTCCCCTACCACCGCCTAAGTTATGGGACACTTTTACATTTACCTTTTAAAGCTGCGAGGTGTCTCAAACATAAACTGACATGTCAGGGATCTTGTCTTCCCTCAATGAGTTTTTCTGTTTCAGTTTTGTTTTAACCGTGTGGTTCCGTCTCGTTTATGGAGTTCTATGTTTGGCTGTGCCCATGTGTACTTGCAGGTCGCCATACCCGATGTTTAGATAGATGCTATCTTGGAATGTTCGTGTGTTGAACGTGTCTAGTTAGTGACCTGTATCAATGTCATTTCCCTGACTTATCTCTGTTTAATCAGTGTTTGCACGCTCCAGTTTTTGCCCTTTGGCTTGAAACAAAATTAATGCTCACTAGTTTTTTGTGCCATATTTATTACTATTAGAGAAGAACAGTTTCTTTGCTTTAAAATCTGGAATGATAATAACATGCCTGGCAATTATATCCAACAAATTTCAAAGGAAGTGCAGTAAATCACAACAATGAATCGGCTAATCCCATATAATTATGTGATGGGGTGGTAAGTAGATTATCTCCCATGTGATCAGAGCGCAACAATCGCAGCGCCGTGTTTCTATTTAGAGACACACCTGTGAATTGTCGATGCTCTGTTTCCTTGGGTAGTGGTCGGAAACCCTCAGTTGCACACACTTTGCCTTCACGGTGAAATGTAATTTATGCAACCTGTTTTTAGAGGTCACATATAATACTATATGGCTCTGCCGTGTTCCCAGGTATGTGCAGAGATGGGATAACAAATATGTCCACTCTAGTACAATAATTGGAAAACACCTTTTGTGTCAGTGAGGTTCAGTAATGTAGCTGGTTTTAACAGAGTGATAGCGATCAAATGGGCAAGGATGTCTAGTGAATTCGAAATGCTACTTGTTTCACAAACAGGGACTTAAAATGCATTGTTACCCTTGATATTCTACAGACAGAAGTATTAATGTTTAACAACAATTATGAGAAAAAGGATAACATTGACGATGGAGATGCTGCAGCTGATGATGATATTGATTATAATGATGATACTGATGATGCTATTGATTTGATGATAATGATGGCAATGATGATGATACATGTGGTGGTGGTGGTGGTGGTGCTGTTGGTACGTATGGTATTGGTGGGGATGGTGATCATAGTAAGAAGGAGGTGGAGGATCAGATTGAAAGTTAGATGATTCATTAACATGGAAGATAACAGACACGAGTATGCAGGACACAGTGAAAGACAGACATAGAGAGATAGACAGCCAGCCAGCCAGATAGAGAGAGAAAGACAGACAGAGACAGACAACAAAGATAGAGACAGAGAGAGATACAGAAAAAGAGACGCAGACAGAGAAGGACAGAGACAGACAGAGGCAGAGACAGAGCGAAGGAGAGAGTCGTAAGGGTCAGAAGGAAGCAAAGGATGTCATCAGAAAATGAATGTAAGAAGAAAGAAACAAAAACAAGAACATTCACAAAAAAACTGATCACAGATCTACAGGAAAACCCCACCACCATCATCAGGCTAAATCAGCAAGTGCCGGACTAGTCAGGAATATTCCATTCTTCCTGTCAAACTCTGTCAGCATAAAAGGAAAACGAAACAGCCGTCAGATGAAAAAAAAATCAGTGCCAGTAAAAACCTTGGCTGTGTCCACAACACATTCAGACATCTAGGGGCTGTATGTACCGCATCATAGAAAAAGAGAGAGGTAACGGTCTAGTGGTTGTATTTACCGCATCATAGAGAGAGAGAGGTAAAGGTTTAGCGGCTGTATATACCGCAATATATATAGAGAGGGAGGTAACGGTCTAGCGACTGTATTTACCAAATCATAGAGAAAGAGAGAGGTAAAGGTCTAGTGGCTGTATGTACCGCATCATAGAGAAAGAGAGAGGTAAAGTTTAGCGGCTGTATTTACCGCATAATTTATTTTTTATTTATTTATTTTTTTTATTTTATTTATTATTCTTTTCTATCGAGGATAATGGAATAAGCACTCATGCACTTTTTTTTTTACATCCAGTCCCTGTGTGTCTGCAGTTTTGTAAATCTTGTCATCTGTTCCCACTGGAAAATGATGGCCTACTCTTA
>CM060345.1:16916007-16921007 GCA_030674155.1 Stramonita haemastoma | reverse complement strand
CGAGAGACCGGAGATGGGAGTTTTTCTTGGAGAACGTGTGATAGGAAGTGATGGGGAGTTATCTGTGGTGTTTTACTGTGACTGAAGGTGTTGAGATTGACAAATGGAGTAGGATTAGATGGGAGGAGAGATGTAGGATCTGTGAGGGGGTTGAGGAGTGGTCTCGGATGCATGAAGGAGGAGGTTGAGGACGGAGATCCGAGGGAGGTAGGAGATGAATAAGTGAGGTGGTGTAGTCCTGGGAAGGAAGAGAGTTACGACAGGAAGCGATTGGTGGGGAGATGAGGAGTTTGATGGAGAAGGGCCGGTTTTGGGGACGTTTATGAGTTGAGATAAATGCGTCGGCGTACGACTTGAGAGCAGGAGGTTAGGTGTGGTTGATAAGATAAAGGAAGAGGATCTATTGACGACTGGATGCTGTAGTGGAGAGATAGGCTGACCGCTGCCGGAAGGTGAGAGCCGTTTGAGAGATGATAGGCGAGCGGATACGGCGCGATTTAAGGAACGATTGAGGGGCGCACGCGGAGGATCTTTTGTGGATTATGTCCAGTATCTATCTTGGGAAACGTTGGGAGAGCATCAGTTAGAGATGGTGGACGATTCTGTGTTGGGGAGGGCCGTGGAGCGGAGGGGAGATAACGAGCGAGTGGCGAGACAGAGTAGACGAGTAGTTGAGAGAGATTGCGGTTACTTCGCTTCGTACTAGCGATGGGATGTGTGCGTGGGTCTTTGGTGGGGGCTTGAGTGTAGCCTGATATTAGGTTGGGGTTGGGTAAGAAGGGTTGTCCTCCTGGCCGGGGCTTTCGGAGTGCGTCGAGAACTTTTTAGATCGATGTTTTCGAGGGACTGAAGAGGTGGACAGTCGGCCGATTGACGGAGATCGAGGACACGAAGGACGAGAGTGGGGGGGAGAGAGGGGAGATACCCCGATTGGTGAGAGTTGATCCGGCGTGAGATGACGAGAGATTGGGAGGGAGAGGAGAGATGAGGGAGAGTGGGGGGTGATGGAGAGAGCGCTTGTTTTGAGAGTGGGGGAAGTGAGGAGGAGGAAGAGAGAGAGTTGTGGATAGATATGTCTCGGTAAGCTCGTGTGTTGAGGGAGAACGCATGGAGGAGATGGTTTGGTGTTGACGAGATCGTGGGAGAAGAGGATTGTGGACCGGAGGATTCAGAGACGCCCGATTCGACACTCGAGAGAGATAGACCACGGAGAGGATGATGAGAGTAGGTGGCATAGGTTTTTAAGAGGATATGAGTAGTGGGGTTAGCGTTTTATGTGTGAAGTGTCGGGAGTGAGGATGATGAACGGACCCTGTTATGACAAAGAGCGGAGAGTAGGTGAGAGAGGTAGCTGGAAGCTATCGATAGAAGAGAGTGGAGCTTGTTCGCCCTGGGATTTGATGCTTTGCTTGAGGACTGTGGGGAGTAAGCGGAGAATCGAACCCCGAGGGACTTACACAGGGAGCGTCGAGAAGGAGGTGAGGAAGTCTACTTTGATGATGTGAGATAAGTTGAATGCTCGGAAGGTATGTAGCGTGCTTGGGGAGGGATGGTGCTGATCAGGGGAGGGGGGTTGGGGGGGGGGGAGGTTGGTGATGGGTGTAGCGAGGCGATGAGTGAGATGACGTGAGGCTAGTCAACGGGTGTGAAGTGGGAGTCTGTTGGTATTGAGTGGTTGCCAACGTGGAGTCACTGCTTTGTGGATTTTCGTTCGCTCAGTTGTCTTGGGAACTTAGTGGATTGGAGCTTCGAGACGCTGGATGTCGATTATCTGGTTACGAAACCGAGTGTGGGGAGAGTCAACGTTGAGAAGGCGTGCGACGAGGTGGGTGGAGGAGGTAGGTTGTAGAGGAGCGTCGAGAGACGGATTGGCTGACACGAAGCCGAGGAGATGTTTCTGAGACGATGACGAGTGAGGATGCTAGGTTTAGTGGGATGTGGAGGACCAGTGAGAGGAGTGATGGGGATTGTGTGGGTTGTAGACGATGGATGAGATAGGAGGCCGTTGGAGTTTACCTTTATCCGACCTGATTGACGAGTTATGATCGGTTTGGGTTGTTAGGTACTGAGAGGAGAGAGTAGTGAGGGACTCGTGGGAGCCGTGAGGATGAGGGGAGTGTGGACGGGCCCGGAGATGGAGAGAGTCGGTTGAAGAGGCGTTGCTTTACGAGAGGGCTCCGGGGAGGTGTGGCTGTAGAGTGTGAGGATGAGAGATGAGGGTGTGTGAGGTGACGAGGAGAGGGGAGTGGAGGAGAGAGTTTCCGAGGTGGTGGATTGACGTGACGTTTCGAGAGGAGGGAAGAGACACTGGTCGGGTGGGGAGATCGTTCGGCAGTCTTTGTGTGTCGTATACGTGTTGTGCGAATGGAGGTTGGCATGAGATGAGGCGGGATGTTTCTGAAAGACATGAGAGAAGAATGATGAGGCATGTTGGAGAGTGCAGGGTGAGTGGGATTGTTACGATGTGAGACAGTGATGTGTGATACGATTTCGTTGAGGGAGATGGAGGGGTCTGAGAGAGGATGGCTCTAGGGTTTTGGATCGTGATCGCTAGGAATATGGTGAGATGTGCTTGAGAGCGGGTCTCGGAGAACAAGTCGATGCTACTAGAGTCGAGAGGAGTATCGTGAGAGAGAGACGGATAAGATCGATGACTTGAGTGTGAGAATGTCGAGAGGAATAAACGAGACGGAGTGTATTGAGCGATGAGCCGTAGAGTTCAGATCGAGAGGAGGGTGAGGAGGAGAGCTCGGAGGGAGATGAGTGGAAACGTGGACTTGGAGAGAGAGGAGTGGAGGATGTTGTACGAGATGGTGGGATTGGGGAAGCGAGTGGGAGGACAGCGCGGAGCGAGGAGGGATTTACTGACAAATTGGGGGGGCGTGATTTGAGAGGGAGTGGAGGATTCGGGGACGTGGGTTGAGTGTTGATTAGTGAGAGAAGAGACTGAGAGTCTTGATGAGGCATATATACGAGAGTATGAGAGACGAGAGAGGGAGGAGAGAGGACAGCTGTGAAGGAAGGGGGGGATGGGTCGAGCGTAGGTGAGAGAAGAGAGGACGAGGAATAGTGTGGGACGTTAGAGTGTTGTTTTGGAGAGAGAGGAGAGGGAGAAGTAGGGTTAGGGGGAGAAGAGAGTTGAGGAGGAGAGTGGGACTTGGGACGAAGGTAGGCCGAGCGCGTACAGTGAGCTTGGCGATACGGTGATGAAGAGTGAGAGGGTGGATGACCGAGCGGAGGGAGGTGGGTTTGACCGAGATGTGGAAGGAAGGCAGAAGCGGAGGGAGAGGAGTGGGGGGATGGGAACGAGTTACGCGGAGAGAAGTGGGATGATGTGCTGAGAAGGAGAGGGGGTGGTGTGATTGGGGGACCGGTGATAACGAAGGACGAGGGGTTCTTTGGGGAGAAGAGAGAGTTAGTAGAGTGAGAGAGCTGGATGAGGAGCGGAGAGAGTCGATATGGATGTGAGGAGAAGGAAGACTGAGGAGACGAGCCGGAGAATGAATGATTGAGGGGTTACGTGGAGTTGTATGGAGGGGAGATGATTGATGGCTGACGAGAGGATAAGTGACAGCGTGGGAGAATGTTTCGAAGTGAGAGAGGAGTAGAGAGGTGAGTAATAGGCTGGAGGGGAGAGAGTGTAGGATTGATTGGGATGTGAGAGGAGTGATCGAGAGGAGGGAACAGAGACGGGGAGGTATTGTGAGAGTGATCCTGAGAGTTGAGAGGACTCAGAGACAAGAGACAGAGGAACAGAGAGAGAGAGACAGAAGACAGAGACAGAGAGACAGACAGACAGTGGCATAGGACATAGACAGGTGGACAGTCAGAATAAAGAGAAAAACGGTGACAGAGAAGCAGGCACGCAGGATACACACAAAACCCACAACCTCACAGGCTTTCGCGGACAAACAGGGTATCTAGTCATCTCTTCCACCCCCATGACTATAAACACCATTTCTGACACAGGCAAAACTTCAGCTTGGTTTCCCATGTGGTTTCGAGGTACGGAATGGGTACTACTGAACACCACGAAGTTAAACCATCAGCAATACCAGGGCCTTCCTTTGACTGGGTGCCTTGCGGCGGCATGTAATCTGGGATACAAGGAGGGGAAGTCAAACTCAGCTCAGCTCAACTTAATTAATTTAATTAAATTATATACCACTGTATGTTCACAGAAGATTTCTCATAAGTGAAATTCAGGCTGCTGTCACCGGGGAGAGCGCGTCGCCACAAGTGCAGCGCTATACCCAGTTTTGCTTTCTTTTTGTTTTTCTGTCTGCAGTATGTATTTGTTTCCCTATCAAGAGTGGCTTTTTTTTCTACAGAAATTTTTGCCAGGGACACCCTCTTGTTGGAGGTGGGGTTCTTTTACGTTGCACTAAATAATGATGTGGTAACAACACGGGACTCGGTTTATTCGTCTCATACGAAAAGACTTAGACAACAAAGCACCACTCATGATCTAATGGATGGGGGAAAAAAGTTTGGGGCCCAAAAGGGCCCTCCTCTCTCTGTCTCCATCGCCGCTGTCGTCGGTATGAGCTACACGAAATGACACCAGGATTCGCCCTCTTATTTTGTGTCTCTGTTGTAGCCTATAATTCTCTTGTAGCCTTCCAGACCACTGATCTCAGTGATATTGGCAATGTAGGATGTTGGTGGTCTGTCTTCCTTTCCTTCTGCCCCCCAAATTACCTTAAAAAAAACTGTCGCCATCATATTTTTCTGTGTTTCTGTTTCTGAAATATAGGAGCCATTTCTCGTTTGACAGACTTGTACAAATGAATGTAGCGGGGAAACCAAATGTGACTCCAAATAAAGGAAACAAAAAACCTCAAATGAACAGTCAGCACAATAATGACCCCCCCCTCCTCCTCCTCACCCCCCCACACATATCACCCTTCATGTTACTACTAAACAATCCCGCCAGTTTTTTTCCTGTGGTCTGCGTACAATAAAACTCCCCACCCCCATATTTTCCACACAATCTAGCA
>CM060345.1:16901007-16911007 GCA_030674155.1 Stramonita haemastoma | reverse complement strand
AACGAGAAGATGGCGTCCTATATTCAGAAACAGAAACACAGAAAAATATGATGGCGACAGTTCTTTAAGGTAATGTTGAGGGCAGAAGGAAAGGAGACAGACCACCAACATCCTACATTGCCAATATCACTGAGATCAGTGGTCTGGAAGGGCTACAAGAGATTATAGGCTACAACAGAGACACAAAAATAAGAGGGCGAATCCTGGTGTCATTACGTGGAGCTCATACCGACGACAGCGGCGATGGAGACAGAGAGAGGAGGGCCCGTTTGGGCCCCAAACTTTTCCCCCATCCATTAGATCATGAGTGGTGGCCTGGGTTGCTAGTCTTTCGGATGAGACGATAAACCGAGGTCCCGTGTGTAACACATCATTATTTAGTGCACGTAAAAGAACCCACCTCAACAAGAGGGTTGTCCCTGGCAAAAATTCTGTAGAAAAAAAGCCACTCTGATAGGGAAACAAATACAACTGCAGACAGGAAAAAACAAAAAAAAAAGCAAAAACTGGGTATGCGCTGCACTTGTGGCGACGCGCTCTCCCCGGGGACAGCAGCCTGAATTTCACTTAGAGAAATTGCTGTAACATACAGTGGTATATATTAATTAAATTAATTAAGTTGAGCTGAGCTGAGTTGACTTCCCCTCCTTGTATCCAGGATTAAGCCGCCGCAAGGGCACCCAAGCAAAGAGGCCCTGTATTGCTGATGGTTTAACTTCGTGGTGTTCAGTAGTACCCATTCCGACTCGGAAACACATGGAACCAAGCTGTCGTTTTGCCTGTGTCAGAAATGGTGTTATAGTCATGGGGGTGGAAGAGATGACTGATACCCTGTTTGTCCCGCGAAAGCCTGTGTGTGTGTTTGTGTGGTATGCCTGCGTGCCTGCTTCTCTGTCTCCGTTTTTCTTTCTGTCTGTCCACCTGTCTATGTCTATGCCACTTCTGTCTGTCTCTCTGTCTCTGTTTTCTGTCTCTCTCTCTCTGTCTCTGTCTCTGTCTCTGTGTCTCTCTCTCTCTCTCTCTCTCTCTCTCTCTCTCTCTCTCTCTCTCTCTCTCTCTCTCTCTCTCTCTCTCTCTCTCTCTCCCCTCTCTGTCTCTCTCTGTCTCTCTGTTCTCTCTGTCTCTCTCTGTCTCTCTCTGTCTCTCTCTGTCTCTCTCTGTCTCTCTGTCTCTCTGTCTCTCTGTTCTCTCTGTCTGTCTCTCTCTCTGTCTGTCTGTCTGTTCTCTCTCTCTCTCTCTCTCTCTCTCTCTCTCTTCTCTCTCTCTCTCTCTCGTCTCTCTCTCTCTCTCTGTGTCTTTCTCTTGCCTCTGTAAAATGAATCTGTTTCTGTCCACTGTCTCTGTCTCTTTCTCTCTCTTTCTCTGTCTCTCTCTCTATCTCTCTCTTTCTGTCCATCTCTCTGTCAGTCAGTCTGTCTGTCTGTCTTCTGTCCTGTCTCTGGCTCTGTTTCTGTCCTGTATGTCTGCCTCTGTATCTGTCCGTCAGTCGTCCTTGTCTGTCTGCTCTGTCTGTCTGTCTGTCCCTCTTTCGTTGTCTCTCTGCCTTTCTGTCTGTCTTGTTGTCTCTGTCTGTCTGTCCTCTGTCTCTGTGTCCCTCTCTCTCTGTCCATCTCCATCCCATCCCTCCCTCTCTCTCTCCCTCCCCCCCCCCCCCCCCCCCCCCCCCTCTACTCTCTCTCTCACCCACTCCCCTCCCCCCCCTCTCTTCTTCACTCAGAAATCTCAACTCCAACTCAAGCAACACTTTTTCTAGCCATACTCTGCAAACATTCTGCAGCATTAAAGCGGGGAATTCCCCCGGAAACCTCACAGAGCGGAACAAATCAGTGTCATCGGACAATAAACCGCTCAATCCTTTACACGGAGGAGGAGTGAATCTTGCCATCAGATTAGGAAGCATAAATTGCTGCTTTCTTTAAATATAAAGAGAGAGGAGAGATGGAGAGAGAGAGGAGAGATGAGAAGAGTGAGTCTGAGAGAGGTGAGAGTGAGAGGAGAAGATGAGCGGAGAGAAGAGAAGATGAGTGGGGGGGGAAGATGGGGAAAGATGAGAGAGAGAGGAGAGAGGGAGGGGAATCACCACACATCTAATACATCCAATTGGAGGGGGAGAGAGAGAGAGAGAGAGGGGGGGGGTGGAGGGGGAGAGAGAGAGAGAGAGGAGGAGGGGGGGGGGTGGAGAGGAGAGAGAGAGAGAAAAGAGAAAAAGGGGGGGAGAGAGGAAAAGGGGAAAAGGGGGGAAAAGGAAGAGAGAAAATAGAGAGAAAAGGGGGAGGGTGAGGGGAAGGGGAGAGAGGGAGAGAAAAGAGGGAAAGGCGGGAAGGAAGACAGAAAAAAAAGCAGAAGACAGACAGACAGACAGACAGCAGACAGAAGACAGGACGGGAAAACGAGGGGAAATGGGGTGGAATGTCTGGACGGGGAATTGGGGGGTTGGGATGTTTTTTATATGAAAGGGCCTTTTTTTTTTAAGGCATCCCCCAAAGGGGACAGTGTTAGTACTACTTTTTAAAAATTGATGTAAATGTGATGATGATGATGTGATGATGATGATGAGATGGGGGGAGGGGGGGAGGGGGAAAGGAGGGGAGGAGGAGGAGGAGGGGAGGAGGAGGAGGGGTGGGGGGGAGGAGGAGGAAGAGGAGGGGGGGGAGGAGGAGGAGGAGGGGGAGGAGGAGGAGGAGGAGGAGGAGGAGGAGGGGGAAAGCGAGGAGGGGGGGGGGGGGGGGTATTGATGACGCGATGACGACGACAACGACGAAAACGACGACAAAAGCGAGCGACGACGACGAGACGATGATGTGATGTGATGATGTGTGATGTGATGATGATGTATGATGATGATGATGGGGATACGACGGAGACAAACGACGAGGACGACGAGACGACGACGACGACGACGTGTGATGATTTTGACGATGAGGGCGATGATACAAGGAAAATAAAAAAGAAAAAAGAAGGGAACCCCCCTTTTCATGGATTTGACCCAAACCCACTATTTTTTTATGCTTTCCGAAAAAAAAAACCCCAGCCAGAACTAAAAACCCCGGGAAAAAATACAGCTAAACCCAATCGGTTTTTTTAAAAAGAAAAGAAAGCATTAGAGAAGCAAAAAATAACAACAGATATACTTTTTTCCTTTAAATTTGAAAAAGTTATGTCATAATTTTTGGGGGAGAGGGGGGTGGGAACAAATTGTCAAATTGTTAAAAATGAAAAACGTCCCAAAAATTTTTGATCTGTCAAGCAAATCCCAATTTAAATATGTTGTTAGATTTTTTAAAATAAATTTTTTGGTCACCCAAAATAATCTCTTATTTTTTCTTTTCGTCGTCGTCAAAACACTCAGACAGAACTATTGTTGTTATAAATAAGAAAAATGCGTCGGCTCCTTTTTTAAGCGCTGACAAGTCAAACCTGCGCTTTCCCAGCGGCCCCGGGGGGAAAAATGTTAGGGTTTTAAAGTTCTCTGGGGAAAACTGGGAAAAAAAGGGGGGAAAATTAAACCCAAAAAGGGGAGGAAATTTTAATGAAAGGGAGGGTAAAAAGAAAATGAACAAGGCAAAAAAAAAAGAGTGATAAAAAAAAGGGGGGAAAATTCCCGGGGCAGACAGACGCAGACAGAAAACAGAAAAGACGGGACAGAAAGGGGGGAAAAAGAAAAAAAAACTGTTTTTTGTTCCATGTCCCCCCCTTCCCCTTTCCCCCCCCCCAACCCAAAAACTAAAAAAGTGCAGAATTAATTAAAAAAAAAGAAGTATAGACGACCCAAAAGTAAATTTAATCTGCAGAGAGGAACAGTTCAGTAAACCCCCTTTGGGGGCCCTTTTGGGAAAGGGGGAAAAGGGGAATTTGGGGGGAATAGGAGAACAGGGGGGGGGGGGGGGGGGTGAGGAAGGAATAACCCATAAAGCGTGTGAGGGAAAAAAAGAGAAGGGAAAAAGGGGGTGAGGGGATGAAGAAGGGGATAAGCAAAGGGACAAAAAAATTGGAAACAAAAAGGGCAGGGGCCGTATGAGTGCGCTGCATTTGGGGCCTCAATCTTGTTATTAGTACAAAAAAAAAAAGAAGGAATTTTTTGGGTATTCAGGTAATTTCTTTGTAAATTTTTGGGGAAAAAATTTCCCTTTTATTTCCCGTGCTGCTGCTGTTTAAATATAGCAGTAATCCTTTGATACTGTGCGGTGCTGTTCGGCTGCTGCTGCCACTACTTTGTGCTTTTTTTTATCTTTTACTATATATAAATATCTATATACTACTACTACTCTATATATACTTTTTATTGCTGTGTGCATAAAACCCATTTTACTATCCAAAACTACTATATCTACTACTATACTATTACTAAACTATTACTGCTGTATACTTACTACTACTAATACTATCTACTACTATAATTTATATACTATGCTGCTGCGGGTTTTTGTTGCTTTTTTTTTTGGGGCTATTGCTATGTATGCTACTGCTGCTGTGGGGGTGCTTTTGTGTATTTCTATTATATATACTCCCCTACTTTACAAATACTATTTTTTTCTATTTTCTACTACTCTACTATACTACTACTACTATACTATGCTGTGCTGCTGTGCTGTTGAAACTATACTAGCTGCTGTGTGCTGCTGTACTGTTGTAAGAAATATATGTGCTGTGCTGATATTATGTGTATGTGTGTTTATGCTATGTATTTTTATGTGCTGCTATTTGCTGTGCTACTGTATGCTACTGCTACTATACTGGGGCTGCTGCTGATTTACTGGAAATGCTGTTGCTTGTTTTGCTAAAAATTTTGCTGTGCTACTGCTGTTTGTTGTATGCTACTGTTCTTGCTGTTGCTACTGTGCTGCTACTGCTGCTGTTTTTGTATGCTATATACTGTCTGTGGTGCTGCGCTTTTGTTCTTTTATTCTACTAACTATTTCTACTACTCTACAAACTATCTATATAATATTTACTATTTACTATAAAAACTACTATTTACTTCTACTTTATTTCTATGCTATCGTTGCTGGGTGTGTTATTTTGTGATGCTCAAAAAAAAAAAAAATGGTAACAAAGATATATGAAAAAAGCAAAAAACAAAACGAAACAAAAATAGCAAAAATGACAACACCCGAAAAAAAACCCCAAAAAAAAAAAATTTAAACCCGTTTCCCAAAAAAGAAAAAGACAGTTCAGAAAATCAGGCCCCTTATCGACAAAAAAAACCCCAAAAAAACAAGACAACTTTGCATTCCCCCCCCTGCTTTAAACCCCCTGTAAAAAGAAAAAAAAAGGCAACTCAACAAGGTGGTAAATATTTTAAATTGAAATTTATTATCTGAAAAAAAATAGCTTAACATCTAGGATCTTACTGACGTTTAAAAGGGGGAGGGGAGGAGAAGAGGAGGGAGAGGGGAAAAGAAAAGGGGAGGAGAGAAAGGAAAAGAGAGAGAGAGAGAGGGAAAAGGGAAAAGAGGAAAAGAGAGAGAGGGGGAGAGGAGAGAGAAAAGAGAGAGAGGGGGAGAGAGGAGAGAGGGGGGAGAGAAAAGGGGAGAGAGGGGAAAAAGGGGAAGGGGAGAGAGGAAGAGAGAGGAGAAGGAGAAAGAGAGAGGAGGAGAAGGAGAGAGAGAGAGAGACAAGGGAAAAGGGAAAGGGAAGGCAAGGCAAAAATTTTTTTTTTTCGAATTTTAAAAGTAAAATATGTTTCTTTTTTTTCCCTCCAGGAGGAGAGAGAGAGAGGAGAGAGAGAAGAGAGAGAGAGAGAGGGAGGGGGGAAAAGGGGAGAAGAGGGAAGGAGAGAGGGGGAAGGGAAAAGGAGGACAGACAGACAGGACAGAAAAACGAAGAAAACAGACGGACAGACAGAAGACAGAGGGAAAACAAAAAGACAGCAGACAGACAGAAAAGAGACAGAGATAGAGCAGGGGAGAGACAGAGAGAGAAGAGAGGACAGAGAGAGAGAAGGGGGCACACAGAGACGAGAACACAGACAAAACAGACGACAGAAGAGATAGAGAGACAAACAGGCAGAGATAGAGAAACAGAGACAGTTTAGGAGATGGAAAAAAAAGTTGGGACCCGGGAAAGGGGGAGGGGGAAAAATGTGGGAGCAAAAAAACGTGCCGCCAAAAGCCCCCCGACAGGAGATAGGGGGTGGTAATTCCCCAGAAATACGCCAATCCATTTCCCTGTGTGTGTGTGGGGGGGGGGGGGGGGGAGGTGTACCTTTTACCGCAACAACACCCAAAAAAAACACACAACACAACCACACACCCCACAACACACAACACAACAAATACGCCAACCTTTCCCCGGTGGGGGAAAGTGTACCCTTTACCGCAACACCCCAAAACCAACCACACCACACCCAACACACCCACACACACACACACACACAAACCAAAACACACACACACCACACAAAAAACACACACACAAGAGCCCCAAAAAGGGCCCTTTCCCTTTTTGTGGGTGGGGGGTGAGTGTACCTCTGACCCGCAAAAACCCCACACACACACACAAACACCCCACACACACACAACACCACACACACACCAGAGCAAAAAACGCCCCAAACCATTTCCCTGTGTGTGGGGGGGGGGGCCCCCGTGTCCTGACTGGAACACCCCACAACATACCCCCAAAAACACCCACAACACAACAACACACACATAAAACACCCCCACACACGCACACACACACACACACAAACCCCCACACCCACCCACACAAACACACAGCAAAAACACCTTTTTCCCCCTTTTCCTGTGTGTGGGGGCCCCCCTTGTACCTTTTACTTCAGCACACACCACACATTACAACACACACACACACACAACAAAAAGTAGACCACACACCCCAAAAAGGGAGAACACGACACTTAAAGTGCACATACACACACATACACACAACACACCACACACACACACACACACACACACACACAACACCACACACAACCCCAAAACACAAAATTTTAAAAAAAAAAGTTTAAACCATTTCCCTGTGTGTGTGGTAAAAGTGTTCCCGGACTGCAACACACACACACCCCACAAACCCCCCCCAAACCCCCAACAAAAAAAACCCCGCACACACAACACGCGTGCGCGCCCCCACCCCGCACCCACACACACGCCACACAACACACGTATACACAACGCGCGCGTGCGGCCGCACCACACACCCTACACAGACAAACCCCCACAGGTTTTTTTTATTACAATTATTTTATAAACCCCACACACACACACTTTCGCGTACCGTACCACCCCAAAAAAACACACCAAAACCCCAACACCCCACACACCACCACACACAAAATGAAAACACATACGCGTTTACGCCCACAAAAACCCGTGTGTGTTTTATTATATATTTTATTTTTTATATTATATATATATATTATATAAAAATATATATTATATTTTTTTATATATATATATTTTAAAAAAATTTTAAAAATATACCCCCAAAAAACACACACAAAACCACACACACACACACACACAACCACACACTTAAAACACACACACACACACACCACACACACACGCGCGCGCGCGGGGCGCGCCGGGCACGCACAACAACACACACACACACACAAAAACCAAAAAAACCCCTGACTTTTTTTTGTGCTGTATATTATGCCCAAAGGGGGATACTTCTTGGAAAAATTTCCTAAAAGAAAGAAAGGTGATGCCCCCTGAAATCCCCAACCAAAAAAAAAAGGAAAATGTGGGGAATATATCTGCAATTTATAATATTTTTTATTATTTATATATATTATTTTTATATATTTTTATAATATTTTTGTTAGTAATATATTTTTAAAATATAAATTTATATATATATATATTATATATAAAATTTATTTATTTAGTATATACATCTATGTATACTCTGTCTGTCTATCCATTCTTTTCTATTAAAGTTGCTGGGTAACTGGCTATTATAGATGTATCTTTCTATCTTTTTATTTTATCTTTATTATCTATCTATCTATTATAGAAAAAGCATTTATATTTTATATTATTATTTTATATATATTTTATATATAATATAATTTTTTTAAATATGATTTAAAATAGAAAGCCCACCACCCCGTGGGGGGTTTTGGCCCCCAGGTAAAATTGGAACAAAAAGTGGTTGCAGTGTCGCAAAAATGCATGACTAACAAAACTGATGGTGATGTTGATGATGTATATGATAGGGATGCCCCACAGCCGTGCAGGGTCGCCGAAAAATGTACACCAAAACCCCCCCCAAAATTGCTCACCACACAAAAAAACACACCCCGGCAAAAATTTTCCCCCAAAAAAATTTAAAAGGCGTAATCAATAGTAAGTGAAAAAAGGGGGTTTTTGGGTTTCCCGTCCCCCCCCAAATTTTTTAAAACATGCAAAAGGGCCCACCCCCCAAAAGAGAATACTTTACTTTTTTTTTCACACTTTCCCACATTTCTAAAAGGGTGGCCCGTTTTTGGGGAAATTTCACATTCCCAAAAAGGACAGCCTTTTTAAATATAGAGGTTTTTGTTTTTTTGGCTTTACAAATCAGTTTGAAAAAAAATTGATATAGTACTACCTGAAACTGGTTTCTTTTAAAAAAAAAAACAAAACTCTAAAAAAATTATCCCCCAAATTTCTTTAAAACGATGTATGGGATAATCAAGTTTTAAAAAGAGTTTTTAAGGGGAAAAAAATTATAAAAAAGTGAAATTGAAAATTGGGGTTTTTAAGAGGCAGATATCAAGAAGAACTGAAAAAACTTCCAAAAGGGGGCCCCCCAAAAATGTCCCTACCCCCAACGTTTTTTTGCAAGGAAAATACATAGGCACAGCTTTATCTTCCTGTGTGGATGTAGGAACTGGGGGCCTATTACTTGCGCCCCCAAACCCCAAAATTCTGCCCCTACAAGGCCCCTTTAAATTTTTTACATGGGCAAGAAGCGCAAAAAAAACCCCCGCGCCATACAGATTTTGGGAGAGGAGAGGGAGACTTTTTTTCCCCGGCCTTCCCCAAATTTTTTTGCTGATGTAAGTGCTGCAGAGCTCCCTTTAAAAATCTCTCTCTAGCCAAAAAAGGGGAGGCAGACCAGACCAGACGTTGTCCAAAAAAGCCCCCTTTTCCCCGCTTTGGGCGCTTTACGTGTCTGGGACCCGCAGTGTGTGGATTGTTTTTTCTCACCCAGTGATCCATCTTTCTCTACAAGCCGACACTTCAATTCCGGGGTGTGTTAGTTCTGAGGCAGGGGACCCCCATCATCCCCAGACCAGAGCTTTAATTGTGTGGATGTGTGTGTGAGTGGTGAGTGAAGGTTGATACCATCAGCACTGCCTTTGGGTTTTAAAAACTTTCTTGCCCCCCATGTGGGCAGGGGATTTCACTGCCCTTTATAAAATGAAAAGATGGGTTTCTGCCCTTACTGTGGCTTTGGGTTTTTAACGTCCCGGGCCATTGATGGCTACTAAACCTACACTGCCCAAATTTTGGGGCAAAAGAGAAAGTTTGAGGCATGTGGAGGACAAGGGGGAAAATTAAAAAATCTTGCTTAACTGTGTCTGAAATTTAGAGGGTTCTGGGAAAATGAAAAGGGGGGGGTTGGGAGATAAAGGGTCTGGGGTGAATGCCCGTTTTTTTTTTTTTTCGTAGTTTTTAAAGGGGGGTTTGGGGGGACTCGCATTGAAAAAAAATTATTAGTGGGGGTGATGTTTGTGTGCCTTTTGGGGGCAGTACAGTTCCCCCCCTCACCCCCGTTTAAAAGGGTACCCGCCCCTTTAGGGTCAGGGAAGAAAAAAAAAAGGGTACAGGAGATGGGTGCCCCCCTTTAATATGCTGGCCCCAAAAGAAATGAGGTCTCTTTTTAAAATTGGTCCCCAACAAACCCAAAAGGTCTGGAGCCCCCTTTTCCCTTTTTCCCGAAATTTTATTTGCGCTTATTTTTCACGTTTACACAAGAAGTTTTTTTTTTGTTGCTGACAATCAGTTCCATCCCTTGATGGCCTTTTTATATTGATACAGGC
>CM060345.1:16893621-16900907 GCA_030674155.1 Stramonita haemastoma | reverse complement strand
GGGGGTAAAAGCTTTTTTGGGGGGGTTTGTGTTTTAGGTTATAGTTGGTTTGGTGAAAAGGGGGGGGAGGGGGGGGGGGGGGCGGAGGGGGTGGGAGGAGGGAGGGGAAGTGTTTGGGGTGGGGGGTGGGGGTGGGAGAGACTTAAAGGCGGAGGGGAAAGGGGGGTGGGGGTGGTGTGGTGTGTGTGTGTGTGGGGGGGGGGGGGGGGGTAGATAGCTAGAGGTTTGTTGTTGTGTTTGGTTTTAAGGGCCCCTGGGATCGAGGCAGTCGTGGGGATTTTACCGGGGTTTAAAGTTTAGCATCGAGGGTGGTTCCCAAAGGAGGGTGACCGTTTGTTGCTTAGCTTCAAAACATTTCCCCCAGTGTACCCAGCTTAAGGGTCCCTGCTTTTTTAGGGTGGGGGAAGGTAAAGACGAGGGGGGGAGAGATGGGCGCCACCCTAAATATGCGGGGGCCCTTAGGAAGTGAGGTCCTGATGCGGCCCCCTTGATACATAGGTTATGGGACACCTTTCCTGTAGTTCAGTATGACCCCTTTTTCCCAAAAAAGTTCTTCAGAGGCCCCAATAAGCTGGGGCCCGCTTGCGTGAAACACACCGCATGATTTGTACTTCCCCTTAAAACCCCGTTTTCCCCCTTTTTTATTTGAGAAGTAGGCCCTTTTTGTGGGAGTGAGAGTGGATGAAATATTATAATTATTTTTATATATTTTATATATTATTATTTATATATTTTATATTAAAAATATTATATTATTATAATATTTATTTAAAGACTGTAACGGGGGTGTCATGTTTAAAAAACCCCCGAAATCAAAATGCGGTACCCTTAAAACGGTCCTACTCTATTCTACTAACTACTATATACTACTACTATTACTACTACTATACTACTACTCTTATATATATACAAAAGGGAAAAAGCCAATGTCAAAATGTGTTGGTACCCTGGGTAGTGGTTTTTTAGCGTCACAAAAATGGATTGGTCCATTTCGCGGATTTTCTTTCGGGAGAAAAAAATTTTTGTCGGGGTTTTGTGTAAAGGTTAAAAGGGAAACCGTGGGTAGTGCAGACTTTGGCACCGCTAGGAAAAGGATTGGGAGATTTGCTGCAGGCTGCTATTTACAGACTGTGTGCTGAGATTGGCACGATTTTTTTCCCCCCCTTTTTTTCCCCTCCCACCCCAACTACCCCCCCCCCTTCCCCATCCCCCAAATGCTCCCCCTTTGAATCACCCCCTTCCCTCCTCGAAAGTTTGGCCGTAATAGATATTTTCCCCCTTTTGTTCTTTTATATTTTTTAAGCCTAGTGGTGTTTAATTAGGGTGTGGAGGAAAAAAAAAGTTTTAATTTGATGGAGTTACGGTCTGGCCGATGTTGCCTTTCTTTCATCCTGACCGAGACTTATGCCCTGAGGTACATTCTAGAATGGTAAGGTATGGTGGTACTGGTACTGGTTTGGTATGGTGGTGCTGATACTGTTTGGTATGACTGTACTGATATTGGTTTGGTATGACTGCATCGATATTGGTTTGATATGTGGTGCTGATTATTGGTTTGGTATGATGATACTGGTATGATTTGGTATGATGGTGCTGATATTGGTTTGGATTGATGATACTGGTACTGATTTGGTATGATGGTGCTGATATTGGTTTGGTATGATGATACTGGTACTGATTTGGTATGATGGTGCTGATATGGTTTGTATGATGGTGCTTGGTGGTATTGGTTTAGTATGATGGTGTGGTATTGGTTTGGTATGGTGGTGCCGGTATTGGTTTGGTATGATTGTACTGGTATGGTTTAATATGACTACACTGGTACTGGTTTGGTATGAGTGTACGGTATTGGTATGGTGTGATGGTACTGGTACTGGTTTGGTATGCGGGTATGGGTTTGGCATGGTGGTACTGGTATTGGCTTGGTATGATCTGATGATACTGGTATTGGTTTGGTATGATGATACTGTTACTGGTTTGGTATGATGGTACTGGTATTGGTTTGGTATGATGGTACTGATATTGGTGTAATATGACTGCACACGGTACTGGTTTGGTATGGGTGTACTGGTATTGGTTTGGTATGATGGTACTGGCATTGGTTTGGTATGGGTGTACTGGTATTGGTTTGGTATGGTGGGACTGGTATTGGTTTGATATAGCTGCACCGGTATTGGTTTGGTATGAGTGTACCGGTAATGGTTTGGTATAACTGTGCTGGTATTGGTATGATATGATGGTGCTGGTACTGGTAGCAGCAACAGCAACTGGTGGCAGCAGCAACAGCAGCAACAGTTACACTGTTTTAGGGGAGGGGGTTATGTTTGTTCGGTTGTTTTGTTTTGTTTTGTTTTGATCTCATTATTCTTAGTGTATACTCCCAATCTCCACCTCTTCTACTCCCTCTCTTTAACTGGCACCTGTACTTTAGGCCGACACATTTTTGTTTTTGTTCTAAAGGCACTGCAGGCATTAATTAAGTAATAGTTCTCCAGATTATGTCACTTGTGGGTACTCTCTCAGCTTCGTTTTTCAAAAAGTATCTGCATTTTTCCTGAGAGTGGAGGGTGGTGGTGGTGGTGTTGATAGGAGAGTTGGGGAAAAAAGTCAATTTTAACAGGGAAGAGATCATCAATTCTAAATAGCTTTTTCTTCCCCCTCTCTCCGTCTGCCTCCCGATCCTTTTTTTTCCTCTCTCTCTCTCTCTCTCTCCTCTCTCTCTCTCTCTCTCTCTCTTGATTGTCTGTCTGTCTTTCTGTGTCTCACTCTCTGTGTCTCTCTGTCTCTTGTTGTGCATAGGATATTAATATGCTAATGTGTGCATGCCTACGCGCGAGATTATATATTTATAGTCTATTAATATGCTAATGTGTGCATGGGTAAGCCGTGATTATATATATATCTATATTTATTTATTTATTTATTTATTTATATGTGTGTGTGTGTGTGTGTGTGTGTGTAACAGAGTGGACATTGGCCCATGTGATGTCCCTTCTCTGCTCAGCTTCTGGGGTGGGTACAGCTAGCCAGATAGGAAGTGACCTCTAAAAAGAGGCTGCATAAATTCTACCCTTCACCATGAAGGCAAAGAGTATGCAATGGAGGGCTTTCGACCACCACCCAAGGAAACAGAGCATCGCACAATTCGCAGGTGTGTCCCGATTTAGTAACACAATGCTGCGACAGGGTTGTGATCGCATGGGAGGTAATCTAATTACCACCCCATCACACACACACACACACACACACACACACACACACACACACACACACACACACACACACACACACAGATATATATATATATATATATATATATATATATATATATATATATTATATATATATATATATATATATATATATATATATGCGAATTGTGCGATGCTCTGTTTCCATGGGTGGTGGTCGAAAGCCTCCCCACTGCATACTCTTTGCCTTCATGGTGAATGGTAGAATTCATATATATATATATATATATATATATATATATATATATATATATATATATATATATATATATATATATATATATATATATATATATATATATATATATATATGTGTGTGTGTGTGTGTGTGTATGTGTGCGTGCGCACGCTCGGAGGCGCGCACTATGTGTGTGTCATACTTCTGTACACTTCATTGCCTCTCCCCCATTTCCTCCCCTCCGCCAGGCTTATCTGATTAGCGTCTGTTGCAGAAATTGGCGGACAGTGTGTGACGTTTGAAGTTGAGAAAACTTGATGAAGCAGTTGGTTGCTGGTAAGTGGATATAGAAAATTGGAAAACAGAGAGCAGGAGACGAGGAAGAGGTGGGAGTGAGAAAACATTGAGAAGCAGATAGGAGGAGAAAGGGGACTAATAGGAAGAGGAAATAGGAAGAGGGAGCAATAGGAATAGGAAAGAGAGGAGGATTACTAAAGTAGGAGGAAAGGGAAGGAGGAGGGGCTTTGAAGAAGTTTGATTACTGTATGTCATGTTGGTAGTAGCACTCAAGCACACACACACACACACACACACACACACACACACACAACACACACACACACACACACACACACACACACACACACACACATATTCATCATGAAATATGTCTCCTGCTAGAGGTATTATCTTGTATTTCCTGCAGAAATAAAAACCAGCAGAGCAGGAAAGCTTGTGAGGTTTTTACTGGGGGTTTCACATCGATATAATTCTGCCTTAGTTCGTGGAGTAATCTGATTGTTGCTCTGTAGGGCCTAGTGAGTTTTTTCATCCACACAAAAAGTTATTGTGGTGTACGATGGAATTGGTTCCTCCAGGGTAAAATGATTTCAGTATCTGAAAGATTTCCAAACTTTTTAGATATATTCTATGTGTGTGGTGTATAAAGGAAGAACAGATTAGTGACTAGGTCCATCAAGATTTGATCTGATCTCATGTAAAAGTCTGGGTTCTAGTGGTGGTGACTGTTATAAGCTCTTCATTTTGATGGAATTGTTTTCTGAATTCAACATAATCTTATCCACATGCTATTGCCCTGCAAAAAGTTTGGATGAGAAAGCTTACCGAAGTGCAATATGTGAATATAAATAATTATATGAGATTTTTTATACAAATCTTAAGATATAACTATCCTATGTAGAAAAACATACCTTTTGTTTCTCTTCTTTGTCGAACGCACAGAAAACAACTATTGTTGTCTGCATTGTCATAATCCTTGTGCTTCAAAGTCATGTGCCTGTATCAATATCAATAGGCCATCAATAGATGGAACAGATTGTCAGCTACAATAAAAGACATTCTTGCGTAAACGTGAAAAATAAACAGCTATAAAACTTAAGGTAGAAGGTACAGGGGCTCTCATGACCTATGTGGTTATTGGGGAGGAGCGAGGCATCAGAGACCTCAGCTTCTCTAGGGGCCAGCATATTGAGGGCGGCACCCATCTCCTCTCCCTCGCTGCTTTATCTTCCCTGACCCTAAAGAGGCAGATACCCATTTTCAACTTGGTGACCTCGGGGACTGTACTGAAGCCAAGGCACACGAACAGTCACCCATCCACTCAGTAACCACGTTCAATGCGAGTGATCCTATCCCCCTTAAAACTACTGTACAAATAAGAAACAGCATGTACCCCAGTACCGTACCCATATCTCACCAGGCTGACCCCTCACTTCCAGAACCCTCTCAATTTCAGACACAGTTAAGCAAGACCATTTATCTTTCCCTGTCCTCCATCATGCCTCAAACTTTTCTCTTTTGTTCCAAAAGTTTCGGACAGTGTAGGTAGTAGTAGTCCATCAATGGTCAGGACGATTCACACAACAGCCACAGTAGAGGCAGAAACCCATCTGTACAGTTTGATGATGGGCAGTGAAATCAGCTGACACATGACAGGCAAGAAAGCAGTGAAGCAGGGTCAGTGCTGATGGTATCAGACCTCCACTCACCACTCACACACACACATCCACACAATTAAAGCGTCTGGTCTGGGGATGATAGGGGTCACTGACTCAGAACTAACACATCCACTGGAATTGAAGTGTCTGGCTTGTAGAGAAAGATGGATCACTGGGTGAGAACTAACAGATCCACACACTGCTGGTGCCAGACACGTAAAGCGTCAAAGCGTGAGATGCAGGCATGATTGGACAACGTCTGGTCTGGTCTGCCTGCCGCTTTGGCGAGAGAGAGATGTTAGGGATGCTGCTGCAGCAGCTTACATCAGCAGTAAACTTGGAAGGCCAGGGAGAAAATGTCTCCCTCTCCTCTCCTCTAAGTCTGTATGGCTGCAGGGGTTTTTTTTGCGCTTCTTGTCATGTACACATTTAAGGACCTTGTGTGGACAGAACCGAGCTTTGGTCTGCAGAGTAATGGAGTCAGTTCCTACATCCACACAGGAAGATTAAAGCTGTGTCCTTATGTATTTTTCCTGTGGTAAACATGTTCGAGGCAGGGACATTTTTTGGGGGGTCTCCTTTGGGAAGTGTTTGCAGTTCTTCTTGATATCTGCCTCTTATAAAAGCCTAAGTTGCAATTTCACTTTTGATGATAGTTTTGCGCTTCAAACTCGTTTAAATCTTGATTATACCCATACATCGTCTTAAAGTAATTGGTATAATTTTTTTAGAGTGTTTGTTTTTTGTTTAAAAGAAACCATGTTTCAGGTAGTACTATATCAACTGCTTTTCAAACTGATTTGTACGCCATAAAAACGATAGACCTGCTATATTTAAGTAAGGCTGTCCTTTTCGGGAATGTGATGTCCCAAGAACGGGCCACCCATTTAAAAAATGCTGGTAAAGTGTGTATGAATAAAGTAAAGTATTCTCTCGGTGCTGTGGACCCTGTTGCATGTTTCAAATTTGGGGTGAGACAGAACTCAAACCAGCCTTTTGTCACATTATTTTTGAAATACGCCTTATTTTTTTGGTGCATATGTGCGCGGGCTGGTGTTTGTGTGTGTGTGTGAGCATGTGTGTGGTGAGCATGTGTCGGCGACCCTGCACTGTGCTGTGGTGCATCATATCATATATCATCATCATCATCATCATCATCATCATCATCATCATCATCATCATCATCATCATCATCATCATCATCATCATCATCACCATCAGTATGTGTAGTACTATGCATTGCTGCGTACACTGCATCAGCTTTCGTTCCAATTGACCTGCAGCAACCCGGCACTATGTGGTGGTACATACTATTGTATAATCATATATAAAATGCTTTATTATAAAGATAGATAGATAGATAGATAGATAGATAGATAGATAGATAGATAGATAGATAGATAGATAGATTCATAGATAGATAGATAGATAGATAGATAGAGAGATAGATACATCTATAGATAGCTAGTTAGCTAGCTAGATGAATGGATAGACAGACATATATATATATATACATAGATGTAGATATATATCAGATGATCAGATAGAAGAATGATGATCAGATAGAAGAATTCTATGAAGAACTTGAAAACGTCATCTCCAAAACGCCCCAAAAAGACATCCTTATTGTGGAAGGCGACTGGAATGCTAAGGTGGGACCTGATGCCTATGACACCTGGGCAGGAACCACAGGACGATTTGGACTGGGAGAAACAAATGACAGAGGACAACGGCTGCTGGAATTCGCAAAGAAGCACAAACTGACTTTGGCTAACACACTCCACCCTCACAAGCCATCCAGAACATCAACCTGGCACTCACCAAATGGTCTGATTCATAATCAAATTGATTACATTCTGTCACCCCAAAGATTCAAATCCAGCATAAACAAGGCAAACA
>CM060345.1:16878621-16881121 GCA_030674155.1 Stramonita haemastoma | reverse complement strand
GTTTGTTTGACTCATGTTTTCTTGTTTGCTATTAGTGGAGTTAAAAAGATATACTAGTAATTATTTGATTTTGTATTTCTTATTTTAGTTTTTGTGCGCATGCTTTTTGATATTTTATTATTATCTTTCTGTTCTTGTTTTTTTGTCTTCTGTTTGTTACTGTTCCTTTTGTCTCTTGTTTTTGTTATTTGGTTTATTATTGTTTTTGTTGGTAGTTGGAGGTGTTTTTTCTTGATCCCTGATATAAGCGGGGACTGGATGTAAAAAAGCACATGAGTGCTAATCATTATATTCAAGATGAAAGAATTTGACTTAGTTTGACTTGACTCTCTCTCTCTCTCTTAATCATTACCCCCCCCCCCTCTCTGTCTCTCTCTCTGTCTCTCTGTCTGTCTCTGTCTGTCTGTCTGTCTGTCTCTGTCTCTGTCTCTGTCTCTGTCTCTCTCTTTCTCTCTCTCTCTCTCTCTCTCTCTCTCTCTCTCTCTCTCTCTCTCTCTCTCTCTCTCTCTCTCTCTCTCTCTCTCTCTCTCTCTCTCTCTCGCGACGGGACAGCCTAGTGGTCAGAACATTGCGCTCGCAATTTGACGACCCGGTTTGATTCCCGTTCGAGGGGATTTTTCCCATGGAGTTAACGTATGTGCTGACTCCACTCTCCCCAAAAGTCCTTCGGATGAGACTATAAACCAAGGCCCGTGTACGTTAAATCCTGTTCCGCTTTTCGTAAGAGTAGGCCATTGTGTGCTGGTGGGAACAGATGACAATAATTTCAAAACTGAATACACACGGGGATTAAATGTAAAAATGCACATGAGTACTTATTCCATTATCATCAATGTAAAAGAATAGATAGATGAATAGATAAATAAATGAATAAATAAATAAATAAATACATAGACAAATAAAAATAGATAATTTCTGTGTATTCTATGACCATTGACACACCTTTCCCAAAGGAGTGATACAGTTTCTATCTGAAAATAACATCATTCAAATTTGAAATCATGTACACTTTTCTTTATTGCTTTTTCTTGCTATTGCTCTAAGAAACAAATCCAGACTTGTCTAACATTAGATGGAAATGTATCAGTTTAAATCTATTGTGGGTTTTCTTAAAGTGGCGTCTAAATCTGATAGTAAGCACAGTGTATGTGAACTTTGTTCATCTTTAAATAAAAAATATTATGTGAGGCTGACACAATTTTTCAAAGTGTGTGATTTTTATGTGGACATGAGTGATAATGCAGAACATTGTGTGCCAGTGGGAACGGATGTCAACATTTACAAAACCACATGCACAGGGAATGGACGTTAAAAAACACGTGACGGCTTATTCTATTATCCTCGAGATAAAAGAATGAAAAAACAACCTAGAACAAATAATCAAAATGTGGCTATGTGTAATGTGATCAGTCATTTAAAAATGTGGCGCTCACCACGAAATGAGTCGCTTAGCACATTACCTAATTTTGCGCTAGGAGCTTTAAAGGCAGGTGGGGGTCAAGTTGTCAATTTTGTGATTTTGATGATTATTAAACTAGATCTGTTTATCTATCTTGTAATGAAATATGAAGGTTTCATTTTTATTCCTTTTGCTTTTAAATGTGTTTTGAAAATACCCAAGCCCTCATTCTGACAACCTGTTACTAAAATAAACTTGCCGTTTCTCATTTTGTCACATCCTGCAGTCTATCATTTCAATTTGTAATAATGTTGCACAGAATTGTCCGATTTTCAATCTGTTTTTTTGTATTTGATAGCCACTTTATTGCACATTAATAACATGTCAATAACTAAAAATTGACCTCATGTGCACTCCGTCTCATTATGTGGTGGAGCGTCACAAATATTCATATTGATATCATTTTTTAGACAAAATACATAATGTATCCAATGTAAAATATTATCAATGCAGGTTTGTTTGTTTTTAAAAATAGAAATGACATAGTCCTAAAAAAACAGAAAAAAACAGTTGTGTGATTATAGGCTGGGCATTATGCCAGTAGAACTCAGGAGACGTCCTCATAAAAACATAAAAATCTCTGACAGAACAGACCATCATGCGCACACGTTAAATCCTTGTTCCGCTTTTCGTAAGATTAGGCCATTGTGTGCCGCGGGAACAGATGACACGATTTTCAAAACTGCATACACACGGAGACCGGATGAAAAAAAGCACATGATTGCTTATTCTGTTATCCTCGATATAAAAGAATAAATATAAAAATATAATATATAATATGACAGAGTATCTTTCTTTCATTGTAACGCAAATGTCCTTGTGTGCTAATGGAGTATATAACTGAACAAACGGAACCTCGCACAAAACAAAGATTAGACCGACCTATCCAAAAACTACAATGGTCCCAGACATCTCAACTACAGGAGCTTCAACATTGCATGTAGTGGCTAGAAATTCTAAGAAACTATTAAAAAAAAGAAAACATTGTTTTACAAAAAAAGACGATGGAACTGATGACGAGACAGATGGCAAAAGCAAAGG
>CM060345.1:16863621-16866121 GCA_030674155.1 Stramonita haemastoma | reverse complement strand
TGCACTCACTTTTAAAGGAGAAAAATCCTATGTAGTCGGAGTATGGCTATCATCATGTTATTATGAGATCTTTGAAAAACGAGTGACACATAGCAAGAGAGAGAGAGAGAGGGGTGAGAGGGGGGGGGGGAGAGGAAGGGGGGTGGGGGAGAGATAGAGAGAGAGAGACAGACAGACACAAAGACAGACACACAGATAGACACACAGACAGAGACAGAAACAGACAGACACACAGATAGACACACAGACAGAGACAGAAACAGACAGACACACAGATAGACACACAGACAGAGACAGAAACAGACAGACACACAGATAGACACACAGACAGAGACAGAAACAGACAGACACACAGATAGACACACAGACAGAGACAGAAACAGACAGACACACAGATAGACACACACACAGAGACAGAAACAGACAGACACACAGATAGACACACAGACAGAGACAGAAACAGACAGACACACAGATAGACACACAGACAGAGACAGAAACAGACAGACAGACGGACAGACGAACAGACAGAGTCACAGAGAAAGAGACAGACAGGCAGACAAACATGCAGGCAGACAGACATGCAGGCAGACAGACATACAGACTGACATAAGACAAAATAGCCCTGTCAGTAAGTTAGACAGGGTTACAGACAAAGACAAACCCACAAACTAAGACCTTTCTCATAGATTCAATAAAGTACACATCTGGAACATTTTACTATACACTTGACAATCCTCCCTTTCCGCTTGCAAACACACACACACACACACACACACACACACACACACACACACACACACACACACACACACACACACACACACACACAACACACCGCGCACGCGCACGCACACACGCGCACACACACACACACACACACACACACTCACGCACGCACGAACGCACACACACATACTCACGCACTCACTCACTCATTTCTCTCTCTCTCTCTCTATCTTCTCTCTCTCTCTCTCTCTCTCTCTCTCTCTCTCTCTCTCTCTCTCTCTCTCTCTCTCTCTCTCTCTCTCTCTCTCTCTCTCTCTCTCTCTCTCTCTCTCTCTCTCTCACACACACACACACACACACACGCACACACACACACACACCTACACACACAACACACACACATACACACACACACACCTACACACACACACACACACACCTACACACCACACACACCCCCCCTACACACCTACACACACACACACACACACACCCCCTACACACCTACACACACATACACACACACACACACACACACACACACACTTACACACACTTACACACACACACACACACACACACACACACACACACACACACACACACACACACACACACACACACACACACACACACACACACACACACACTTAAAAACGAGACAATGGAGAAAATATAATCACCATTTTTTCTTTGCTACACTAAACTTGAGGAAAGAGTACGAGACTGCATAGATAGAGCCAAGTGTAACAGAGTGTTACATTGTAATAGAATTACGTGCGGTTTCTCCTACAATACAGTTCCTTTTGTGGAACTTTTGGTGTTCACAGCAAAAGGCAAGCATTCTTTGATGAGGGTGTCAGGTTACAAATCATGCAGAAGAATATACCTCCCTCTTGCGACTTAATTTTTTTATGGACTGACAGACACCCCCTCCTCTCTCTCACAAACTTCCCCAATGTTCTTACTGTTTTTTCAACCTCACTGTTTGAATTTTTCAGAATTATCGCTTCAATCAAACCCAATGTTCTTTTTTTTTTTTTTTTTTTTTTTTTGGGGGGGGGGGGGGGGGGGTCGTTTTATTTATGCCCGTGAATGTTGCGTTGCAGTCTCTTTTTGTTGATGGGTACTGCATTTAAGGTCTTGTTATTCTATGTGCAAAAATGCACATGAGTGCTTATCCCATTATCCTCGATAATAAAAGAATAAATGAATGAATGCATAAATGAAGGAATGAATGAAGGAATGAATGAAGGAATGAAGGAATGAATAAATGAATGAATGAATGAATGAATGTTTCAGACCGCCTTTTTCTGGGTTTGTATTAATGTTAACATTTTGTTGTGCTTTGTTCTCTGGCTTTGATAGGATTTCCTAAAAGTTGTTTTGTGTGCTTTATGAGGGTATTTTTTGTTGGTATTTTGTGTATGTTTACGAGAGAGAGAAACTCGAAACTCGAATATTTTAATGAATATTTAGAGAGAGAGAGATTTATTTTATTTATTCTTTTATATCGAGGATAACAGAATAAGCAATCATGTGCTTTTTTTCATCCGGTCCCTGTGTGTATGCAGTTTTGTAAATATTGTCATCTGTTCCCACCGGCACACGATGGCCTACTCTTACGAAAAGCGGAACAGGATTTAACGTTGTGCTCAAGATGTTCTGCGTGCGTTCGCACACGGGGCCTCGGTTTAAAGTCTCATCCGAAGGACTTTTTGGGGAGAGTGGAGTCAGCACTGATGTTAACTCCAGGAAGAAAATTTCCTCG
>CM060345.1:16858621-16861121 GCA_030674155.1 Stramonita haemastoma | reverse complement strand
AAAAACAAACAACAGAAAAACACAAATATCGCTTTGTGTAGTTTTGCTTTGCTTTCGTCGTATTGTGATACATTATTTTTGACTGAGAGAACTGTTATGAGATTATTGTGTGGCTAATTTCAATAATAATAAAAATGTAAAAAAAAAAAAAGTGCTTTTGATTTTTACGATCGTTCTAAATTGCACTGCGGATACAGCGTTATTCCAACTGGTTGTTGTTTTCCTTCAACAAGTATTGATTTATTTTTTTGTTTATTCATTCTTTTATATCGAGGATAATAGAAACAGCACTCATGTGCTTTTTTATATCCAGTCCCTGTGTGTATGCAGTTTTGTAGTCTTCAATTTTACGTCCTTCCACATAAAGTGATACCGGGTGCAGTTTTGTGAATCTTGTCATCTGTTCCCACCGGCACACAACGGCCTACTCATACGAAAAGCGGAACAGGATTTAACGAGTGCGCAAGATGTTCTACGTGCGTTCGCACACGGGGCCTCAGTTTAGAGTCTCATCTGAAGGACTTTAGGGGAGAATGGAGTCAGCACTGATGTTAACTCCAAGGGAAACATTCCCCTCGAGCGGGAATCGAACCCGGGTCGTCAAATTGCGAGCGCAATGTTCTGACCACTAGGTTATCCCATTCCCCGTTAATTTGTTAGTTATCTATCTGTTTATTTTCCTAGTGGGGATGCGGGGTGGGGGTGGGGGGTGGGGGGGGCTGCCAGTATAAATAACATCCCCACTTTCTGGAAATTTTGTGCTAGGAATTCCTTCTTTTCTATCCCTCTCTTTGTTTCTGCATTGTTCCTTTTCTTCTTGTCACGTCCTTGTCGTTCTGCCTTCTTGATCCATTCTCCTGCCTTTTTTTCCAGAAAGACTTTAAAGATTTTCTCTTTCATGCTGAGGTCTGAACTCTTTCATGCTGAGGTGTACTGAATAATAAGGGCGTAATGTTTTCCCTTTTGCTTAAACAACATGTTTAAAAACTTCCAAGACATCATTCTGATCTATTATGTTGCACAATTTGTCTATTTCTCATTTTGGTCACTTTCTGGAAACATCATTTCAATCTGTTTTTTTTTTTTTATAGAATTGTCCATCCGATGTTCAATATACTTTTTATATTGAATATCCTTTTTATTACAGATGATAACATGTAAACAACTAAAACTTGACATCCTGTGCAATACAACTCATTATTTGGTAAAAAAAAAAGAAGTAAAGGTGTCCCATAACCTATGTGTTCGTTGGGGAGTGAGGACACCAGAGACCTCAGCTTCTCTAGGGGCCAGCATATTGAGGGGTGCGCCCGTCTCCTCTCCCTCGCTGCTTTACCTTCCCTGACCCTAAAGAGGGCAGGTACCCATTTACAGTTGGATGAACTGGAGGACAATACAGAAGCCAAGATGCACAAACAGTCGCCCATCCAATTGGCAACCACGCTCGATGCTGCTTAACCTTAGCTTGGGGAAAGCGAATGCTGTGACCACTGAGCTATCCCATCCCCAGATTATGTGTTAGAGGGTGACGTATAGATTCTAGCAAGTGGACCACCATGTATTCATATCCAATGGATGTAAAAGGTTTAGGAATGTATATCATTTATTGACGATTGAAGGCTAAAGGGCTTTATACGGTAGACACTAAGGAAACGCGGCAAAACAAGATAACGTCATATTGATTTAAACCCTTATGAAACACAGAGAGATAAGAAGAGGATCAAGCAGAGATGAGGTGATGTTTAAAAATAATTATTAAACAAAAAGGGGGAGAATGGAGGCAGAAAGATAAACACAATATATCATAAAGACAAAAAAAGGACCACAAACGCTGAATGTGCTTGCGTGCATGTGTGTGTGTATGTGTGTGTATGTGTGTGTGTGTGTGTGTGTGTGTGTGTATGTGTGTGTGTGTGTGTGTGTGTGCGTGTGTGTGTGTGTGTGTGTGTGTGTGTGTGTGTGTGTGTGTGTGTGTTGTGTTGTGTTGTGTTTGTGTTTGTGTTGTGTTGTGTTGTGTTGTGTTGTGTTGTGTTGTGTTGTGTTGTGTTGTGTTGTGTTGTGTTGTGTGTGTGTGTTGTGTTGTGTGTGTGTTGTTGTGTTGTGTGTGTGTGTGTGTGTGTGTGTGTGTGTGTGTGTGTGTGTGTGTGTGTGTGTGTGTGTGTGTGTGTGTGTTTGTCTTAAATTTATCGTCTGTTTACTCTCAGTGATATCAGTGAGAGAGAGAGAGAGAGAGAGAGAGAGAGAGAGAGAGAGAGGAGAGAGAGAGAGAGAGAGAGAGAGGAGAGAGAGAGAGAGAGAGAGAGAGAGAGAGAGAGAGAGAGAGAGAGAGAGAGAGAGAGAGAGAGAGAATGGGTGTGGGTGTGTGTGCGCGCGCGCGCGCGCGCGCGCGCGCGTGTGTGTGTGTGTATGTGTGATAGATAGATAGATAGATAGATAGATAGATAGATAGATAGATAGATAGATAGATAGATAGATAGATAGATAGAGAGGGGGGTGTATG
>CM060345.1:16851121-16853621 GCA_030674155.1 Stramonita haemastoma | reverse complement strand
CTGGCCACAATAACTTTCTTGAAATAGAATCGAACGCTTTCTCAAAATCAATGAAAGCAGCGTACAGTTTTCGGTTATAAGCAAATTGTTTTTCTATAACTGCTAACAAAGTAAAAATATGGTCAACTGTAGAATGATCTTTTTTAAAGCCTGCTTGGTGCTCTCCTGTAATGTCATTTAATTCTATCCATTCTTGTAGCCTGCTGTTTATGATAGAGCTGTACATTTTCCCACTTATGTTAGACAAAGAAATCCCTCTATAATTATTTGTTTCATTCACATCCCCTTTTTTGTACAGCGGCAACAAAATAGATTCTGTCCAACATTTAGGATATGCCCCCCTGTCAAACAGACTATTAAATAATGTCGTAAAAAATTCTACTGCAACATCTCCTGCGTGTTTTATCATTTCTGCAATAATTTGATCAGGACCAGCAGCTTTTTTACACTTGAGTTTTCTAATGGCAATGCTGACTTCTTCCTTTGAGATAGGACAATTCAGAACATGATTTACATCTTCAAAGTCTGTTGCTACACTGACCCTTTCTTCACTATCAAAGTCTGAATCTGTGGAAGCATTGACATTACTTTGATCAGAGCAACTTGCCATTTCTTCATTACTGACATCTTTTTCAAGGATACTTTTAAAATGAGTGAACCAGCTCTCAAGTGAAATATCATTCTGAGGTTGAGTTTGCTTCTGGGACAGCTTATGGACAGTTTGCCAAAAGTCTTTCTGATTATTAGAAGATTCTATCAATTTGTGAAGTAGTCTGTTGTTAAAAAGTCTTTTCTTTTCAAACAATAATTGCTTATATTCTTTTCTGGCCTGGCAAAAAATATAGCGATCACCTTTATCCTTAGTTTTAAGGAATTTTCTTAAAAGTTTGCGAACATTAGTCCTTGCATCTTTACAGTCTTGGTCAAACCATTCCCTTTCTTTTCTGTTCCGATCTACATAAATTTTGCGTTTCATGCACTCAGCTTGTTTCCTCAGAATATCATTAAACATCTCTAGAGCTGTATCTACATCACTTTCAATCAACTGAGCTGCTTCTTTAAACTTTTGCTGAGTTTCAAAGCTGTTAATGTTAGCAATGAAATGCTCAGTATGATCTGCTTTCCAATCAAACTTTTCAAAAAATGAAGTTTTACATTTTTTCTGTGTATGTACACAACGAATTCGCCATTTCAAAACAAAACTCCAGAGGAAAATGATCTGATTCTATTCTCTCTTGTACAGTTAACCTACACTTGTTTTTAACCAAATTATAAAAGTCTGCTGACATCAAACAATAATCCACAACACTGTTACCAACTTCAGACACATATGTACAACACCCATCAAGGTCACCATGACAAAATCCATTCAAAATACTTAAACCCAAACTACTGCACATGTTCAACAAATACTTTCCATATCCGTTCAGTGTTTGATCTTCAGAACAACGACTGCTTTCATCACATGATGACACACTTTTGTCAGCAAAATCAAAAACAGTTTCATCTGCAGCACTGGGAGCACAGTTAGCAGTTCGACTATTCATGTCACCAGACATGAGCACATAGATGTCACCCAGAGATAAGATATTATCAACAAGACATTCCTCAAGAGCACTAACACCATTTCTAATGTCAAAAGAAGTGTAGAAAGGTGAATTTTCTGGATGTACGTAAGCACATACAAACAATACATCTTTATCAACATTAAACAATTTTTTGTCAAACACAAAGGATAAATATTGTCCACAATCACAAGGGAGGTTACGTACATATGGCATCAAATCATTTTTAATTAGACAGATTACTCCCCCTGAACGTCGGCCTCGTGCAGACAATTTCACTGCTGGCTTAACAAAGGCGGTGTAACTGTTAAACAAAGTAGTATTCAACTCTTCCACAAAAGTCTCTACTAAACAGATAACATCAAAACCTGAAACGTAGGTAATAAATTCTGAGTCACTTAATTTAGAAAGAAGGCCACAAATGTTCCAATGAAGAAAGAAAATCTGCTTCTTTTTATGTGAGCAGTCTTTTGGTGTTTTTTGTTCATTTTCTTTGCTATCCAGCAAAGACCTATGAGAATAAACGCTACACATGTCTGTATCATTTTCATCATTTAGCTCAACAAATCCTGCTATGTTTGAGTCTTCATGAATGAAGGCTTCAGCACTGTTATCAGTATGCACGACATCATCAGACACATCAGTTCTCACTTGTCTTGCCACTTCACACAAAGCATCAGTATCATCAGCACACACATTTTCATCTAGCATACCATGCATCCTACTGCCCAAGTCACCATGCATCAAAACATCAACATCATTTTCAGTAAACACATTATCTTCAGACATATCATACCACACCACACTTGCATCATCACACAGTAAACCATCAACATCATCATTATCAAGAGCAATATCAAACATATCAAAACTCTGTATACTAGCATCTTCATATGATACATCATCAACCTTTTCATTTGTATAAACATTAACAT
>CM060345.1:16820732-16825011 GCA_030674155.1 Stramonita haemastoma | reverse complement strand
CTCTCTCTCTCTCTCTCTCTCTCTCTCTCTCTCTCTCTCTCCTCTCTCTCTCTCTCTCTCTCTCTCTCTCTCTCTCTCTCTCTCTCTCTCTCTCTCTCTCTCTCTCAATCTGTTATGTTTTGCAGGGTGGCAGGGAGGAAACTGTGCGTTTAACTGCCAACAAATGACAAACAGATGATTTTTAAAGCAAAACCCACGGTACGGGTATATATCTAGAGCATGCCACACTATATTTACCCTTTGGGAAATGCCTTCTATGGATGAAAGCTTTTTTCTAAAAGCAAATGTAATGATTTTGCCAGGATCTGTTGTGTAGTGGCTAGCACAGTTCACTTTTGTGTGCATGGGTGTGTGTGTGTGGGGGGGGGGGGGAGGTGGCTGGTTTCATACCCAACTTGTATACCTCATATCTTAAACTAGAGCTACGAGTACTTTGGGGACTTATGGAAAATGAATGATCACACAAGTTTACCTGTTCTACTTCAGGTGTAATAATTTGTGAGAGTGTAATGTATTTCTCATGCTGGGAATAAAGTTGGAAATAATTTTAAGAAGTAGCATGGAGTGCAGAAATGTTATATTGCTGCTTTGTTTTAACCAGAATCCATTTGTGTTTTATCTCTATTTTTCCACTCATTTTCAGGTAATTAATATGTCTATAGAATCAAAGCACTAGCTGTCTTCATCCTAGCCTTATGACTGAGGACCGTGACCTCTATTTGCCTCTATGACATGTATGCAAGTATTGTGAAAGTCTTGCATTATGTTCTACATAGTGTGAATAATGCTACACCAGGACAACTGCCGAATCACGCAGTCACACTGAATCTTTTTCCGAAGACTGTATTGTCAGTCTCCAGGGTTAGGGCTAGGCTGTACGCCTAGAAACTATCTTTTATGCTGCCAAGAAATGCTCGCCAAAGCACTGATGTATAGTACTTACATGACTCCAAAACACACATACACACACACACACATAAACACAAACACACACAACACACACACACACACACACACACCACACACACACACACACACACACACACACACACCACACCACACACACACACACACACTCCACACACACACTACGATATAAAAGAATAAAAGAATAAAAGAATAAATAAATAAATAAATAAATAAATAAATAAATAAATAAATAAATTAAAAAAATACACACACATAACACACACGCACGCACGCACGCACGCACGCACGCACGCACGCACGCACGCACCACAACACACACACACACACACACACACACACACACACACAAAACACACAAACTCGCTTATCTAAACATATAAACTTATCACCATCCATTACATTCTTCATCCTTTCACCTTCCCCCTCATCCCCTTTTCAGTTCATTCTTAACGTGAATGTACCATTGTCTAAATCACCTTGTAGTGAATGGAGATTAAACCAATGAGAAGAAGAAATCGCTTATCTGTCACCAGCTCCTGTAACCTGTGAACAATAGCATCAGCTGTAAATATGTTATATATGTCAACAGCTGGCCACATCTCAGCACCTGCTGTTTCGGTCTGCATATCTCATTACAGCTGTAACAGACTATCTGCATACCTCATTACAGCTGTAACAGACTCTCTGCATACTTCATTACAGCTGTAACAGACTATCTGCATACTTCATTACAGCTGTAACAGACTATCTGCATACCTCATTACAGCTGTAACAGACTCTCTGCATACTTCATTACATACTTCATTACAGCTGTAACAGACTATCTGCATACCTCATTACAGCTGTGACAGACTCTCTGCATACTTCATTACAGCTGTAACAGACTCTCCGCATACCTCATTACAGCTGTAACAGACTATCTGCATACTTCATTACAGCTGTAACAGACTCTCTGCATACCTCATTACAGCTGTAACAGACTCTCTGCATACTTTATTACAGCTTGGTGTGTGCTTTGGGTTATGCTCTGCTCTCTGAGACAATTTTCTTTTATTACATGATGACCATTGGTGATGATAATGGTACTGCTGCTGTAAAAAAAAAATGCATGTGCTCTGAAGACAACTTGACAGGCCTGCTGCACTCAACCATTCCCGTCATAAAAACCCCAGCTCAAAGGTGTGGTCCCAGACTTCGCAATGAGCCCATAGCAAACTCACTTTGTGTAGGAGCCAGGCGGAATCAAGAACAAATCTCTTTGCCTCTTACTGATTCGAACCTGCAATCTTCCATTCTGTCACTCAGAGTATTAAGCACTATGCTACTGAAGCTAATGCACATGCACATTTTAGCTAAGATACCCTTCTGTTGTGAAAGGTAATCCTTTTTCTGCTATTTTTCAGATGAAAAAAAAATATTGCCCAGGTGAGAGATATCTAATCCTCAGCTGTTGGCTATGTGGACAGAGACATAGTGTTCCCTGCAGTTTATCTGATCCTTGTTGAAAGGCAGTCAGACATGAAGTTGTCAGGATTCATTTCAGTTTTACCCTTCAAACCCACACAGGGCCCCTGACCTCACCCTGAGTGCCAGTCCTCCGCGTCAGCCATCATTTTTATTTATTTATTTATTTTTAATTTCATTCTTTTATATCGAGGATAATGGAATAAGCACTCATGTGCGTTTTTGCATTCAGTCCCCTTCGTGTATGCAGTTGTGTAAATATTGTCATCTGTTCCCACCGGCACACAATGGCCTACTCTTACGAAAAGCGGAACAGGATTTAACGTGTGCGCAAGATGTTCTGCGTGCGTTCGCACACGGGATCTCGGTTTATAGTCTCATCCGAAAGACTTTTAGGGGAGAGTGGAGTCAGCACTGATGTTAACTCCAGGGGAAAAAATCCCCTCCAACGGAAATCGAACTCGGGTCGTGAAATTGTCAGCGCAATGTTCTGACCACTAGGCTATCCCGTCCCATGCCCAAACACCTTGCAGATTGGGATGGCAGCATGGGGAAGCGACATCTTGAGTGCTCGGGTTTATTTCCTGCAGTTTGTTTCCATAGATCCTAGCCAAATTTATGACTGTAGTGATAAAAGAAACAAGAGGAAAGGGGAAGAAGATGCCATGTTTATGGGGTGGGGCTTAAAATAAATTGTAGCTAGATAGGATGCCTTCTTCCGTGCTGTTTTCTTGTCTGATTGGGGTGTATGTGTATTAAGTTTTTTTGTATTTTTGTGTATTTTGTATTTTGTACCACTTTATGTCAAAATATAATATATTGTAATAAAATATTGAATAAACAACGTTAAAACTAAGAGGTCATGTTTAGGTCACCAGTATAAAACTTTGCACCAAAAGCAAAACTATCGCTGTAATATAAGTGTATTAAAGTGAGTGAAGCTGAAAGATGAGGAAGTATGAAAGGCAGGGGAGGACATAGATAATCTATGACTTGTGGCACAGGTAAGAGTTTTGTCCCTTTCTGGATTCCCTTTCTTAAGAATCATCAGATATAAATGCAGGCATGAGGGAAGAATATGATGAGTTTTCTTTTTAAAGAGATAAATGTTTATATGAGCTCTCCCCTGGGAGAACAGCTTGAATTTCACATGGAGGAATCTGCCATGACATAAAGTGGTTAAGTGCGCAAGATGCGTAATATGTGGTCGCACGCAGTACCACAGTTACATCCCCATCCAAAGTGCTTTCAGGGAATGTAGAACCAATCTTCACTCTAAAGGTAAAGGTCGGTAAAGGTGTCCCATAACCTAGGTGGTCGTAGGGGAGCGAGGCATCAGAGACCTCAGCTTCTCTATGGGCCAGCATATTGAGGGCGGCGCCTATCTCTTCTCCCTCGCTGCTTTACCTTCCCTGACCCTAAAGAGGACAGGTACCCATTTACAGCTGGGTGAGCTGTGGGGGGGGGGGGGGGGGGGGGGGGGGGGGGGGGGGGGGGGGGGGGGGACTGTACTAAAGCCAAAGCGCGCAAACGGTCACCCATCCAACTGGTAACCACGCTTGACGCTGCTTAACTTGACTTGGGGAAAGCCAGTGCTCAAATGTTCACTCTACATGGGAAAAAGCAGTTGTCCTAATACCCCTGTGCAGAAACAGGCCCACTCCCTGAGATACGGTCAAATCACAACGTCGACACTTTCAAAATCAGGCTCTTCACCCCCCCCCCCCCCCCCCCCACCCACCCACTGCAACGTGTAAACCAGGACATCAAAACTAAAACTCAAATATCTATGTCTTCTCTTTCATCTTAAAATGAGAGATTTCTCCATAGTCAGAATGCAGCTACCTTCATGGTAGGCAAACATGGTTGCATTTATGCAAAATCT
>CM060345.1:16810732-16818232 GCA_030674155.1 Stramonita haemastoma | reverse complement strand
ACATTGCACCAGAGGTAAATTTTTAGTTATTGACATGTTATCTAACTGCAATAAAATGGCTATACAATACAAAAAACAGTTTGAAAATCGGACAATTCTAGGAAAAGTTATTGAAAGTTGAAATGCTAGACTGCAGGAAATGACAAAATGAGAAATTGACAAGTTTAGCATCCTAATAGGTGGTCAGAATGAGGGCTTGGGTATTTTAAAAACACATTTAAAGGCAAAAGGAAACAAAATTATGATTTGATATTTCACTATAAGGTAGAAAAATGGCTATACTTTAATAATCAATCAAAATATCAAAACTGCCAACTTGACCCTACCTGCCTTTAATGGCTCCTAGCGGAAAAGTGGGTTATGTGCTAAGCGACTCATTTCGTGGTGGAGCGCCACATATATATATATATATATATATATATAATATATATATATATATATATATATATATATATATATATATATATATATATATATTATATATATATATATAGTTTCAGTTCTGATGAAAGCAGTCCTGCACTGCCAGTGGGTCGTTATGATCATGTCCATTCACTCTCAAGAAACAGTCTCTCCTAATCCTCTTACTGACTTTCAGTGACAGCGTAAAACGAACAATGACCCCCCCCCCCCCCCCTCTCTCCCTCTCTGTCTCTCTCTGTCTCTCTCTGTATCTGTCTGTCTGTCTGTCTGTCTCTGTCTCTGTCTCTGTCTCTGTCTCTGTCTCTCTCTGTCTCTGTCTCTCTCTGTCTCTCTCTGTCTCTCTCTGTCTCTCTCTGTCTCTCTCTCTCTCTCTCTCTCTCTCTCTCTCTCTCTCTCTCTCTCTCTCTCTCTCTCTCTCTGCCAAAAACCTACATTTTTGATATTTTCAAATCCAGCCTCCCTCAAGACGCATTTATTTTCCGACCCAGTATCTTTCCCCTTCCCATAGCTGCTCCTCTTATCTGTTCCTTCTTTCAAGACGCATCCCTGCCTAGCAGCTGCGTCAAGTCAAGTCAAGTCAAGTCAAGTCAAAATGATCTTTATTGAGGGTAAAAGATTAAGTTTACACAACTTTTTTTCATCCTGCCCTCACTAAAAAAAATCATAAAGTTGACTTCTAAAGCATGCAAAGACAAATATCAACCTTGTTGAAAAACTCAAATAAATGAGGATTTTTTTTACACCAAATCTCTCAAGATAAAAAACAACAACAAAAAACCCAGACCCAAGACAGTACAACATAAGCTCACGTCATACATACAAATGATAGAATTACAAAATAACATGGGCATGAATAACAACAAACATCCAAATGTGAGGTAGTATCGAACATAATCGTGGACTTACAGTTTGTCCATCAAATGTCTCTTCAAAAGCTTCTTAAACATTTGTTTAGAAGGAACTGATTTCAGACAGGGAGGTAGGTTATTCCACAATGTTCTTCCTGAATATGCAAGGCTTGATTTATAGAGATTATTATGGGCCTGGGCAGAAACAGTCTATGGGTAGGCCTGTATTTATTGACAGCAAAATTTTCCACAATTCTCTTTGGGGCTTTTCCGTTTAATATATTGAACATACATAGGTACTTGTTGAACTGCAGTCTGTCTTTAAGTGGAATAATATCTAGTTCTTTGTAGTTGGTGGTGGTCAGTGTATTATGATTCAATGCGTGCGTGCGTACGTGCGCGCGCGCGCGCGCGCGCGCGCGCGCGCGCGCGTGTGTGTGTGTGTGTGTGTGTGCATTTAAAATCTGTTTATCTTTTGTGAACGGTCGCATGTGTGTGTGTGTGTGTGTGTGTGTGTGTGTGTGTGTGTGTGTGTGTGTGTGTGTGTGTGTGTGTGTGTGTGTGTGTGTGTGTGTGTGTGTGTGTGTGTGTGTGTGTGTGTGTGTGAATGAATCGAACGCAAGCGCTTTGATTTGTTTGCTTTACAAGATTCAGCGCTTTAAAGAATATGTAAATAAAAATCCTCCTCCTCCTCCTCCTCCTCCTCCTCCTCCTCCTCCTCCTCCTCCTCCTCCTCCTCCTCCTCCTCCTCATCATCATCATCATCAATAGTATTATTATTGTTATTACTATTATCAGTAGTAGTAGTAGTAGTAGTAGTAGTAGTAGTAGTAGTAGTAGTAGTAGTAGTAGTAGTAGTAGTAGAAGTAGTAGAAGTAGTAGTAGTAGTAGTAGTAGTAGTAGTAGTAGTAGTAGTAGTAGTAGTAGTAGTAGTAGTAGTAGTAATAACAAGAGAAGATAACATAATCATTGTAACTATCAGTATACATCTCCAAAGACGTTCTATAATATAACTACGCACGTAGACTGCATCACAAACTGATCACATCACAGCTACAAACGTCAGCGAGAAACAGAAACTACACTAAGACCAGAACAAAAAGAACCACCTAGTACAAGAACTCTCGAATCAAAAACACTTTAATCATCACATCAATGGTAATTACAATACTGATTGCCCCTCATGGGATAATTAAAGAATTTGATGAAAACTTCGTGATAAACTGACATTCCTGGAATCCTTTCAAACTGTCGCCAGTTTTCATTTAAATCCATAAGCATAGATGCTCTCGCAATATGAATTCTTGGATCGTTTCAACTACATCGACCTTGGTTTTGTTTTAACAACAGTCTCTATTTATAATCAGAGACACGAAATAGAAATCACCGGCCCTGTGATGATGATAACAATCTTTCTACTGAGCTTAATAGTACACTGTGTTCTGAAGAAAGCATAAAACAAAGCCTCATCCAACTATCACATGCGCCCGTCACATGGCATCAATGATGGCTATAGGACACACATACTCATGCATGCATGCAAGCACGCGCGCACACACACACACACACACACACACACACACACACACACACACACACACACACACACACACACACACACACACACATGTAGGCACTCGCGCGTGCGCCTGTGCGCACACACACACACACACACACACACACACCACGCACTCACCACGCACGCACACACACACACACCTACCCCCATCCCCCCCCCCCCCCACACACACACACATGTAGGCACTCGCATTCGCACTCACACACACACACACACACACACTCACACACACACACATGTAGGCACTCGCGCGCGCGTACGTACGTACACACACACACACACACACACACACACACACACACACACACACACACACACACACACACATGCACACACACACACACACACACACACACATACACACAACACACACACACACACACACACACACACCGCCTCTCTTCCCACGCACTGTACCAATGTTGCCTTAAATGATTTCATATGCCGTGCGGAAATTATCCTTAAAATGTCTTGCCGCTCACACTGTATCAGCGAGTGAGAAATTGGTAAATGGATCATAAAAATAACGAACCACTTCTGACCCTAATGAGAATAGGGCCATTTTGAACTGAAGCGTTTTACGAGCCTAGTTCGACCTCTTGGGTTCAAGGACATTTTTCCCTCAAAATCTGAATGTGTAAAAAGACTTTTATCATAAAGGGCAATTAATACTTTGTAAGGAAAAACACACAAATAAAACAGACACTGCAAGCTGCTTAAAGAAAACAATTTATAACGGAACAGTATTAACAACGATGACAACAGCGATAGCAGCATTGAGAATAAAAGCAGCAGTAGCAGCATCAACAACTTCGTGAAGATTGTCAACATTAACAACAGAAGCAACAACAATAACAGCCACAAGAACAACAGCAGCAACAACATCAACAGCATCCACAACAACAACAGCAACAACAACAGCTACATGATGGTTTAAATAAAAGAAGGGAGATGAAAAAATTAGACTGAGCACTTTGGACGAAACGCAGAAATAAGTGACATTGATAGCCCAGTTGGTAGGTAAAAAGTTAAAAGTGTCCCATAACCTGTGAGGTCATAGAGGAGCGAGGCATCAGAGACCTCAACTTCTCTAGGGGCCAGCATATTGAGGGCGGTTCCCATCTCCTCTCCATCGCTGCTTTACCTTCCCTGACACTAAAGAGGGCAGGTACCCATTTGCAGCTGGGTGAACATGGGGAACTGTTCTGAAGCCAAGGTGCACAAACCTTCACCCATCCAACTGGTAACCACACTCGAGGCTGCTTACCTTGGCTGGGGGAAAGCGAGTGCTCTGATCACTGAGCTATCCCTTCCCCAGCCCAGTTGGACGGACACTACAGCTGAGTGATTAAGACCATTCAACTTCAATCCCATGGGTCCATGAAGTCGTGGGTTTGAGTCTCGGTGGCGTCTTGTGAATTAAGGATGGGTATTTTTTACAATCTCCCAGGTCAACTTCAAGACCTGCTAGTGCTTTCATTCCCTTTGTATATACATATGAATAAGATCAAATATGCACGTTAAAGATCCTGTAAGTCATGTCACAGTTCTGTACATCACGGAAACACGATTGCACTCAGCATATCTCCCCGAAGTTGGAAAGTGGCTAGCTTCGTGGTGGACAAAAATGGTCGTATATGCACAATCTTATCGTTGGTGAACTTCAGAGATCTAGCAGTCAAGGAAGGAAAAGAAAGCATAGATCGCCGCAATGCAAGGCAAAGGCTTTGCCTTGTCACAGACACACAGACACACAGACACAGACACAGACACAGACACAGACACACACAGACACACACACACACACACACACACACACACACACACATATCACGTCTGATATATCACTATTTAGTACAAGAACGCCAAACTGAAGACCTAAACTAAGAAACAATCAAAAAATCCAGCAAACACCCCTCCCCCCCCCCAAAAAAAAAAAAAAATCGAAACAAACTACAACACCCCCTCCCTCCTCCCCCCCCCCCCCCTCTGCTGCGGGCTACAGCCCCCCCCCCCCCCCCTACAAATAAACTATCATACAGACAAGAATAAATGAATGTTTCCAAACCGGGATGTGAGGCCTACAACTGCGCATTACTCCCTAGTCTCTCTATCTAAAAATGTTATTACACACCTGGAAGAGAAAGATATCTATCTATCTACCCAGGAAAAGAAACGTTTAGTGTATGCATATTTTTGCTCTCTAACATCAAGAGTAACTACAACCTAACAGCCTACAGCTTTACTTTATTCAAAGTGACATACTTTTTTTTTTAGTTCTTATTATTTTGTATTATTGTTGCTTGAATATTGAGTGTTGATATGTCACATAGGTAAACTGCACTATGTTTCATTTACCACAGCTATCAGTTTCCCCACTTTAACTAATCTGAGCGGATAATCTTTCATCCCATCCCAGCCCAGTGCTGGTGCTATTTATAGCAGGAAGCTGACCACACTTGGACTAGGTAAAAGGAAAGGGCAAGCTAAATTTAGCACTCTGGACTGATGATAGATTGGGTTGTACATTCTTATTTTGGTTATGTTTTATGTTAGCATATTATTATAACTAAATGCCTTCTTGTCAGACATTTATTCATCCTTTTTCATTAATACTATACAACAAATAAAACACCTGTAGCTGTAAAACTTTCACAATATACTAAAAACAAAATCAATTTCACCTGTCTCATATAAACACTAGAAAAAAAAAAAAAGTTATCTTCCAGTTTATCTTATCCTTAGTTGACAAGGTAGTTAAGGATAAAAAAAAACATATACTGTTAGGCTATGGGGAGTCAAATTATCCCCCCCCCCAACCCAGCAGGGCCCCCTGATCACACGCTGAGTGCCAGACTTCCCTCCATCTCTCATTTCAGAACTCCTGCAGTGTCTGGCAGGGTAGGATGGCAGCACGTGAGCACAAGCAAGATCCCTGTGCTGGATCCACCACCCCGCCATGTCACTACACCTTATATATAATATATATATATATATTTATATATCTTATTTATGTATTATTTTTAGTTGTAATTGTGTGTTTGTGTTTATAGTTGTGGTTGTGAAGTTGAATAAAATTATTATTATTATGTTGTTGGGTTTTTGGTATTGAATAGATGTAATGTATAACTCTATAACCGAAGGCGACAAAAAACGCACAAAAAGCACACATATAACATAAAACAATCAGAGTTTTTGGGTTTTTTTAAGGTAAAAACACATTTTCCAAGAGGCAGGACATTTTTGAAAAGTTTTGTAATATGACAATCAGGGGAATTTTCCTCATACAACGTGGAGGTTTATAAAAGTCGTTCCCTTAGAGAGAGAGAGAGAGAGAGAGAGAGAGAGAGAGAGAGAGAGAGAGAGAGAGAGAGAGAGAGAGAGAGAGAGGAGAGAGAGAGAGAGAGAGAGAAGACAGACAGACAGACAGACAGACAGACAGACAGACAGACAGACAGACAGACAGACAGACAGACAGACAGACAGACAGACAGACAGACAGGACAGACACAGACACAGACAGAGGAAGGACACATAAAAAACAAAATTGCGAAAGATACCTGGCTATAGGACTCCAATTTATACCATCTCCTTCCCTATGCCACCCATCTCTTATCTTACAATTATCTTTTTGTTAAACCTAGCAACAACAAAAAAAGAAAAAGAAAAATTGTACAGCATCACCAACATTTTTCAATCATTTCTTTCTTCTCTTCCACCACTTCCATTCCCCCGCTATCTTTTTTTCTCACCTTCAGCCGTACTGCTGGAGCTAATTTTAAAGCTGCAACCACACACACACACAGACACAACACACACAACACACACACACAGCACACACACACAACACACACACACAACAGACACAGACACACACACACAACACAACACACAACACACAACAACAGCGACAGCACACAGACACACAGACACACAGACACAGCAACACACACAACACACACAGACACACACACAAAAGACACATACAACAACACAAACACACAACACTGCTTAGAGTCAATTTCATGACTTTTTTGAGCCAGGATATACAAATTTTGTAAACTTAAGACTCAAAAAAAGATAATTTGACTTGACCAACTTGAACTTGCTTACTTCACCACCACTCCACACACACCTCACACTCCACCTACACACGACCACAAACACACCAACACACACACACACCACACACACACACACACACACACACACACACACACACACACACACACACACACACACACACACACACACACACACACACACACACACACACACACAATCCCCCACCCCCCTTTAACTCGTTATTTTAATCACTGCAGTCACAGATTTGACCAGGAATCTATCTTGTCTACCCACCCCAGGGAATTGAACCTAGGCACCCCAGGTCTTGCTCTCACGTGCGCTGCCATCCCAGCCTGCCACGCTCTGCAGGAGTTCCAGAATGATGGATGACAGGGGGGAGGAGAGGGGGGGGAGGGGAAGACTGGCACTCAGCATAAGACAAGGGGCTCTGCGCAGGTTGAAAGAGAGAGAGAAAAAAGATAAAGTATTCCTGACAATCTTGACAAAACGTGAAACGTCTGACAAACCTTTCAACAGAGATTAGATAAACGTCAGCGAAAATTGTGTGTTTGCTGCCTCTAGCCT
>CM060345.1:16778232-16805732 GCA_030674155.1 Stramonita haemastoma | reverse complement strand
GTTTGAGACTAGCAATGTTTTGACCACCTTTTACATGACGTTTCCATGGTGATCAAGCAGAGCAGTCACTGAATAGGGCTGCTTGGCCACTTAGGACACAATCAAATGTGGTGGCGACTTGGGTCAGTGATCAAAATGACCATTACCTGACAACCTACATGCAGGACTACCACTGGAGTTTTCTAGTTCTAACTTGTATCTGCTGTTTTTGCTTTTTTTTCATCACAGTAGAACTAAGGCACTCTTTTCTCTGTCCTACCTGGGTAAGATACTAGGTGGTGATTGGCTTGTTCACACCAAACCCACTCATTAGGCCAGGTGACACTCCACTGGTCTGTGAAGTAATAGTTGTGACCCTCCACCACGAAATGAGTCCCTTAGCACCTGACCCACTTTCCCACTAGAAGCCAGTCTAGAGAATTATTTTTTATTTATTTATTTATTTATTTATTTATTATTTATTTATTATTTATTTATTTATATTTCAGGATAATGGAATAAACACCCATGTGCTTTTTCCATCAATTCTCCTTTGTGTATGCAGTTTTTTAAATCTTGTCATCTGTTCCCACCTGCAAACAATAGCCTACTCTTACGAAAAGCGGAACATGATTTAACGTGTGCGCAAGATGTTCTGCGAGCGTTTGCACACGGACCTCGGTTTACAGTCTCATCCGAAGGACTTTTTGGGAGAGTGGAGTCAGCACTGATGTTAACTCCAAGGGAAAAATCCCCTCAAGCAGGAATCGAACTGGGTGGTCAAATTGTGAGCCCAATGTTCTGACCACTAGGCTATCCTGTCCCATCCCAGATGGATGTCAGGTTGTCAATTTGAAATTTTGGTTGAGTATAAAACTATAGCCATTATTCTACCTTGTAATAAAGTATCAAGGCATACTTTTGTTTTATTTTGTTTTTAAATGTTAGTTGTTTTTTTAAATACCCAAGCCCTCTTTCTGGTCACCTATTACGATGCTTAACTTGTCCATTTCTCGTTTTCTCCAGTCCTGTAGCGTATCATTTCAGTTTGTAATAACTGTTCACAGAATTGTCCAATTTTAAATCCGTTTTTTTTAATTTTATTGAATAGTCTTTTCATTGCAGATTTATAAAATCTCAGCAACTAAAAACTGACCTCTGGTGAATGCGACTCATTATATGGTGGAGCAGCGTCACAATTATGGTTGTAGTGACCACAAGCTGTAGGTTTACATCAGAACTGTCCTGGTCCTAGAGAGACAACCCCTATAGCTAACCAGTTCTTTCTAAACACACAGGCACACTCTGTCACCTGATTGAAGATGCCTTCTGAGGAAAGGAACTGCAGAATGATACTTAACCCTAGACTGCCCCACCCCGGAATTTTCCGTGGTAAAATGTGCACTCTATACGCCAACACTTCGGAGAATGTCCAGGGTTATGACTGATGTGAACAAGCTAGCTTCCCTGACTACAGTTAAAGGGAAACCCTCCACAATTAATGGATGATCACTCTTCTGTTACTTGGCAACATCGAGCTGCAAAACATGTAAAAAACAATCGGGTTTTTTGTTTGTTTTGTTTTGTTTTTTTTAGCTTCATTGTTATTTTCCATGACTGCTGGACTGTATTTGTTCAATATGACTGACTTTTCTCATCAATGACTTTACATAGCTAAAAATGTGACAATGAGTTTTTTGATGAGCCTGACAGTGATGAAAACAATCTTGTATGATTCAGGAGATCATGAGGATGAAAAAAAATGACTGAGATTTTGCCTCGACTTGTGTGTGACGCTATTAAAATATACATATCTCATATAAATAAGATATTATATGTATTTTAGTGTAGACATGACATACAATAGTACATAGAATTTATTAGCATATAGTATATAGTTAATAAGAGGTAAGATCGTTGTGCGTTTGGCGCACATAATTCTAGATTATTATTTCATTGTTTTTTGTGAGGGTACAAGGCGATTGTTTAAAATAGCAAGAAATTACCATAGTAAATTTATTCTCCACATATAGGTGACTTCATGATCAGTTATAATTATATTAAAGTTTAAGAGCTGCAGTGAGAAAATCACAGGATGGAGAAGGACAAATGTAGATGCCCTTACTGATCAGGAACAGAAAGCAGCATCCAGGTACAAAGGTTTCTCTCTGCAAACCTCCTTATACCCATTTGACGTTGTGAAACATCAACGTTAACTATTTAACTTATATGACAAGACAAGCCCCCAAAAAATCATAGCTATACAACTTCACACCTATACCAGATGCTAGCTATATTCCCATTTGAAGGTTTTGATCTTATTGAAAAATAAAGTTAGTATGCTATGAGCTTGCTATGGATGATGGCAATCCCAATCTCCATTAAAAAAAAAAAATTCAAAGTGAGCCCCAAAACTTCAGGATACTCTATGAGCAACTGACCTCAGATCCTGAACGTTTGAAGTTAATGTTGACAGTAGTCATTGAAGGTTTGTTATGCTGTGACTACTTTCCATGCTGTAAAAGACGTGACTTGAGCAGTCTGATCAGTCTCTCTTCTTTTGCTTGCAGTTGTCGATGTGTAACGATGCTCCCAATGGTGAGAAGTGGGTTGAGAGCAGAGTTCAAAGGTAACATAAACACAACTAGTGAACCATACATTGGGCTAAATCTAGCATCCCACTGTGAAGCCATTGTCATCATTGCAAAGGAAAACCAGCAAATAGCATCAGTGACTGCCACCTTTCCAATGAGGTGAGCTGAAAAAAATAGGGTCTCTTTGAGGGATCCAGCACTAGTCTGTATTTTGGTAATCCGTCTGTAAACAGCACACTGACCAGCCACAATGACTACGGACAACATGGAATTGACCACAACAGTGACATTGAACCACCTGAACCCCTTGCACCATAAACACGATGGTCAACTAAAGCCAGACAACAAAGACCAGACTGGCCATAGAGCCCCCACTGTGACAGGCCAGGCAAGAAATGGTACCAGTGATAACAGAGCTCCAACACACCAGATCACGGCACACACCGCTGTTCTTGAAGAGGAGTTCAATGTCCACGAATTATTCGTGAAGCAGAAGAGCAGTACATGATCCACACGAGGAACCAGATGATCAGAACTGACACTTCACTGGAGAGAAGACACAGAAAACCAGCTATCTTACAGGTGATGCTGCTGGTCCATGTCTTTTCATGTTGAAGATACTGTCCTTCAAATATGTGATCTGCTACCACAATAATGCTCGATGTGACATCCCATGCATAGGCCAGCTATCTGCAAATGGACAATGGACATTGCAACATTTTGTTTCAATACATGCTGGTTTTGAGAGTTACTGTAAAGCAGATAGCATTTCCTATCACAGCAAACACGGAAAACAGCAAAAAAAGATCATATATAAATCATTTGGTATCAATGTTGCACAAAGATGGAAGTGCAAAATAAGGCACTGAACATTGTATTGTTTCTGTCTCTTTAGGAAGAATACGCGGGCAACAATTCTATAATTTGAAGACAATATCTTCTTTAAATGAATTGATTCTTTGATCATATTCAATGGAAAGTTACATAGTGGATTGTTTTGTAGATCCAGTTCAGATAGTTGTGGAACACTTTTAGAACTCCATGTTCTAATCGTTTCAATTTTTGAAAACGATAAATTCAATATTTCATGCCAGGAAAGTATATTGATAGCCCATAATTGAACATTACAAAACGACTACTTGACAAATCAGCTAGTAGTCAGGGCATAATGTATGGCTTTCAACTCATCACTCATAATTTGGGTGAGAGGATTGTTTCCTAAAAGTAAATTTGCAAATTGGGTAGTTTCAATAAAACAGTCATGTTTACAGATGCAATATCATTATTAGCAGGTCTATGTATTGCAAGTTTGGAAGTGCAACTAATGAAATATTAGCAATAGAACAATGGGCCAAACTAAGATAAACAAGATACATGTTTTTTTCAAAATCTTCCAGTGACATTTTGGAGTCCATGGCATCCAGGTAGCGTAACAGAGGAAAGGTTCAGCAAGGAAAAAGATACCACACATGAAAGAATGACCTTCGCACTAGACAACCTTCAGGACAGGTAAAGTCACACATCAGTTCATCATCTCGCTGTGGACACTGACCCCAGCCATCACACAGATGGTCTCCATGCAGACACACTGTGGAAGCTCGACACTGGTACAAGGAAGGGCATGTCACACTGTCACAGTCCTGTTCATCTTCCCCATAGGTGCAGTCAGAAAATCCATTACATCGAGTGTAGATAGGAAGACAGTTGACAGGTTCAGATGTGCAGAGGTAATGACTGTCAGGACATGAATCATTGTTTGCCATCATGTGGTGAGTAAAATAGCCACTGCCATCTAGTCTGATATACAGAGGTGGCAATTTCTTACCAGAAACAAACTCATGGCAGTATGTACACAGGTCATCCTGACAATTCTTCTCATCAGAGTCATCCACACAGTCTGAGTACTCGTTGCATCGTTGGCTGTGCAGGACATACTGTCCACTAGAGCACAGGAATCCAGTGTAGTGAGGATGTTCACAGAATGATTCATCACTGTTATCAAGACAGTCTTGTCGGAAATTACACAAAATGTGTATTGAATTGTGTAGACCTCATCATGACAGCTGAACATGGCATACTTACAACTGAATCCCTCTAAAGGGGTTACCTCTTTTTTTTGAAGAAAATTGTTATGTACAACAGTCCCGTTTGAAAATGGGCAAAAGGCTGAATATTTTACATTTCCACACTGAACTTTGGGATCACACAGCAAAAATGTGTGTACAGAATGTTGACTTGCACACAGGTACAAGTTCTGTTGTGTTCTTGCTGAGATTGTCCAAGAAAAATGGGAATGGGTCAGCCTGATTAGCGACAGGGGCCTGCTGAGTACCTGTATCTGTATTTCACATAATCCAAATGGAGATTTCTTATTCCTGAAACTAAAACCAACTAATGGTGAAAAACTGCTGGATACACACTACGTGAATGTAAAGAAGAGTAAGTCGCAACCTGGACGATGTAATAGATCACAGTGTTATCAGACCAAATACGAAATCTGCTGTACATAAATGGTCTGTTTTTCCAACCCACCAGGCAGCCTACAAAAACGGTAACTGAACGAAACATGTTTAAGATTTCAAGAGAGTCTTCTGCTTCATTTCTGTTTTTTATTGAAGCCAGTTTTCCTTTTTCAGCTTGACATACGTGGGAAAAAATCGTGTAAGGGATTATTTCATTTCGGACCATCAGTCTAAAGCATTTGTTCCGTGAGGCCACCAGTCCCTGACAGGCAGGGCTGCTGAAGGCACAGTGTTCTGTCTCATCACGTCCGTCCTCACACTCTGTCTTCACATTGCAGTCCAGGTGAGGACCAAAGCTAGGATAATGTTGAACTGAGCAGTTAACAGACCACTGAGCAGTTTTCGGGCTGTTCATTCACAGAAAGACCAGCAAAAGATAGGTTGAGATGAGAGTGCACTTTGGTTTGAACCTGAATATCATGTGAAGATATGACTGTTTACCACAGAAGCTGGCAAAAAACTGTTCGCACATACTCTAGCAACACGTGGGTGAAATTTGTTAGAGTTGTTATACTGCAGTTTTAACTGCCAGTCATCAGAACAGTCATTCAATGTATGGGACCATAGAACACTAACCAGAATAACACTTCCAGGTGACACCTTTACCTCCTCCTTAAACAGTGTATTTCTGCAATGTCTGGTATTATCAAATATCCAGAACTGTGCGAAACAAATCTTATTACTGAATTATAGTGTTTGGCTGCTTCTATATGAACCTTAACCAAAGGATTGTTTGTGTGTTGTATATACGCATTTGCCGATGGTGAAACAAAATATCTGTCAATAGTGTACAAATAGCAGTTAACAGAAATTCCATGCCCTCTGCTTGAGGGACCTTACAGTTGTTCCCCAGTAACCAGAATCACACCAGAAGGACAGCTGCTGGACCCTGACCCGTGCATACATACCAGGTGGTACCTGCACCCGCATCTTGCAAAAGCTGGTAGCATTTTCACAGACACCATACACGACTCCTTGTTGTGTTATAACTTGTTGTTTCACGCTGTAGATGTTGCACTTTGGCACTCTGACTTTTAGAATAGGTATGTCTGTGCTGTTTTGCTTCAAGAGATAGTCTATTCCTGGGCAAACAGCATTAAGTGTTGGCTGGTTAGCACTGGTTGTCTGTGTGCTGTCAACAGTTTGGTTTTCTTCATCGTCTTCATCGTTTGCTGCTGTACAGATGAAGGAAAAAAGGTACACATCTAATTGTGCTCAGAACTCAGACATTGACTGTCTTTCAGCCTTGGGCTACAATACATGGGGTCGGGGATGTAGTATGGTTCTTCAGACAAACTCAACTTCAAGGAATTTGGGTGTAAACAAATTATATATGACTATACTATAAAAAAAAACATAATACGACAAAGATTACCAAAGACATTAAACAACTGACAGATCATAAACACGATTTCAACACAGTATGTTACGGCAGTACGGTGCAGAGTGATACATACTCGAAGATAAATATGTAGATACTTAGATTAATAAAATATTGGTCTTCTTCTGGGAATCTAACTAAGAAGCCATCCATCTGGAGAATCTCACCCCCCCCCCCCCCTGTTAATAGCATGGGATATATACCTGCACAAATTGTATGTATCACTTTGTGCTTTTAGAACTTCATAAAGAGGTGTGGTAGCACGTTCATAAGAAAATTTAATTCGCAGGTTGGTATACCTGGAACACTCGCATATAAAGTGAACTTCTTTATTTTAGTCTGCAAAATGGCCAAACTTTATTTCGATTGAATCCATGGTAACGATGTGCATTGGTATTGAGTGGTAGACAGCTAACTTATGCAAGTGAAACGGCAAGTCAAAAGCAGTATCAATTTGAACATTGGATATATTTTTGCCTTTTTCAAAAAAAGAAAGTTTTGAAGGATTTATTGCTTTCATACTTTCCTCTGTCTCTGACGGTACCTGACCATTCCAGGATAAAGATATCAAGCAGTCAATTTAAACTGACGTAAGAAAGATTGTTCATCACCCACACCTTGATGAAGCAGAGAGAGAGAGAGAGAGAGAGAGAGAGAGAGAGAGAGAGAGAAGAGAGAGAGAGAGAGAGAGAGAGAGAGAGAGAGAGAGAGAGAGAGAGAGAGAGAGAGAGAGAGAGAGAGAGACAGACAGACAGACAGACAGACAGACAGACAGACAGACAGACAGAGACAGACAGACAGGACAGACAGACACAGACAGACAGACAGACAGACAGACAGACAGACAGACAGACAGACAGAAGACAAGCAGTCAATTAATGACGTAAGAAAGATGTCACAACACCTGATGAGCAGAGAGAGAGAGAGAGAGAGAGAGAGAGAGAAGAGAGACAGAGAGAGAGAGAGAGAGAGAGAGAGAGAGAGAGAGAGAGAGAGAGAGAGAGAGAGAGAGAGAGAGAACACTGGACACTGAACATTTTTTATTGTACTTCGGCCTTGGGCCACAATACAAGTGGAAGGGGCGCAGGGGAGTGTAATAAGCAAATAACAAACAAACAAAAATCTGCAATCAATTGTGTAGAAATGCAAAACATTGAGATGCATAACATATGACCAACATCCTCCTCGTTTGCATCTCCTCAACGCAGCCAAGACTAAGAGGGTCATCACTATCGGTGATTACAATCCAGACCTTCATCGCCATTGTCTTCATCACTAGAGAGAGAGAGAGAGAGAGGAGAGAGAGAGAGAGAGAGAGAGAGAGAGAGAGAAGAGAGAGAGAGAGAGAGAGAGAGAGAGAGGAGAGAGAGAGAGAGAGAGAGAATCGAGTAGAGAGGGGGGAGAGAGGGAGAGAAGAGAGGAGAGAGAGAGAGAGAGATGAAGCAGGCAGCAAGGCAGGCAAGTCTTTTGCAAGGCAATGCAAATTCTTTTATTCGAGGATAATAGATAAGCACCTGTGCTTTTTTGCATCCAGTCCCCGCCTTTTCAGGATAACATCAAATAAAAGATATTTTAACAAAAACTATACGCAGTACCAACAACATACAGAAATAGTACAGTGCATATAATAGGTAAGAGAAATGCGACAGTACACATATAATAAGGTGAGAAAGGTGCACTCATCAGAAGAGAAATCAAGTTACAAAAAATAATTTGGATTATAAGAAGAGAAAAGAACGAAAAAAAAACCCAGACAAAACAAACAAACAAATAACAAACACAAACAACACAAACAAAAAAAAACCCAAACAAAGAACAAAGAAACAAACAAACGAAACAACAACAAGAACAACAACACAACAACAAAAACCGCTAAAACAAAGAGCCAGCAGGGCCAGCAGGAGAGAGAGAGAGAAGAGAGAGAGAGAAGAGAGATAGAGATAGAGAGAGAGAGAGGAGAGACAGAGAACAGAGAGACAGAGAGACAGAGAGACAGAGAAGAGAGAGAGAACCTGAACTCGAACTCTGAACTCTGTACACTTTTATCATGTACATGGCCTCTACACCAAAATACACGGAGTTGGTGGGGAAGGAGGAAAACCATATCTTCACCTTCACCGTCACCTTCCCCTATCTCGCGGACCGTGAGCCCAACTGAAGATTCTGCACCAGCTTCCTCCACTTCCCACGGTCCTCCGCCCTCCGTAGCAGACCGCTCCACCAAGCTCATTCAATCTCCCCGCCAAGCTATACCAGATTTGCCCCGTCTCATCCTCAGCGGGAGTGCACAGGGAGCCCATCAATATCAGGCCGCCGTGGGCCACCAGCCAGAGGCCCTGCACTGCTTCTGTGTCACTTTGGAGGTGTTCAGTAGTGGTGCCTGTTCTGAGCTAACATAAGCAGGACACCGCCTACTAAGCCCCCTGCTAACGACAGTATTAGCTCAGTCGCGAGCCAGACTGAGTGAGTTGCCCACTCCAGATGGCGACCACCACAATGCCACTTCAACGACCATCGCCTGAGAACCTCCAACCCCAAAGGCTTTGGCACACTCTCACCACAGGCACAGAAGTGTATAGGGAAACCGACTCTGAGGTCACCATAAAGCCAGAGAATTTGAGGCCCCCCCCCCCCCCCCCCCCCCCCCCGAACCAGAGTCGATTTTTAGAGGCATTACTAGTTAAGTAGGCACCCATCAGTCCCGGAAAACTATGAGGATGTGCTCTAATCTTTAGAGCGCGAAGCCTGGGTAAGTAATTATTGAGGGCAGACTGTTACCCATGCAGCAGATCCCCCTCCCTCTCTACGCCACTGGAATAATCCATTGGAAAGGCAATGACCCATACGAATGGTTCCAGTACCGTCGCAGGAGCCACCAGAACGTTGCCATATACAGCTCCGAGCCGCCCTGGGACTCCAAACTCCCCGACGTTTTCCCAGGGATGGTGTCTAAACACGACACCTGTGTGCATGCTGGTTTTTTTTTTATAAAATAATTTTGTCACCCAGCTTCTACCCGCACGCGAGGGCATGCTCTTCTGAAAGGTGGAACGGGGTTTTAACGTGTGCTCAAGATGTTCTGCGTGCGTTCGCACACGGGACCTCGGTTTGTAGTCTCATCATTACTAGTTAAACTCTGATGTAATAGTACATACATTTGATAAATTATATTTGGGGGGAGCCAGACTGACAACAGATTTTCGAGAGTAGCACTGCTTTGTTGCTGAGAGTCAACAGCACAACAACGAGGATTTATATAGTGACAGCTTAGTGGTTGTGAAAGTGAGCAGGGTGGAGAGTGAAAAGAATAGCACTCAACACGGATCCCTGTGGGACTCCACATTCCAGTTTGACAGATCTTGATCGACCATCATTATTTACAGTAACTATGCGTAGAATTGGTCTGTAAAACATGAACTAAACCAGATAGGGGCTGAGCCATTAATGACAAAAGTGGTTTGGATTCTGGAGAGAGAGAAGAAATGAATGTGTGAAGCATCAATATCTGCTGAACAGTCAGGAAGCGTAAGAAGGGAAAAGAGAAGTAAACATTTGAGTGACGCTCCACCACATAAGGAGTCTCATTGCACCAGAGGTCAATTTTTAGTTATTGATTTTTTTTGTTTTAATCTGCAATGAAATGGCTATACAATAGAAAACAACAGATTGAAAATCGGACAATTCTATGAAAAGTTATTACAAGTTAAATGATAGACTGCAGGAAATGACAACACGAGAAATGGACAAGTTTAGCATCATAATAAGTGGTCAGAATGAGGGCTTGGGAATTTTTAAAATCATGTTTAAAAGCAGAAGGATACAAAATTATGACTTGATATTTCATTGCAAGATAGAATAATGGCTATGGTTTTATAATCAATCAAAATCTGAAAATTGCCAACTTGACCCCACCTGCCTTTAATGGCTTCTAGCAGAAAAGTGGGTTATGTGCTAAGCGACTCATTTCGTGGTGAGCGTCACCTATAGACATGTGTAGTAGTGACATCATAGAACTCAGACATTGATATAATTATGTGCATTACACGATAACTTTATGATAATGCAATGTGGCTCTAGGCTTTTCGCAGACTATCATTAGTTGAGAAGAGTGAATACAACCAGTTACAACCAGTTTTTTTTTTTTTTTTTTTAATTTGACTAATCAAAGACTACACTCAAAAAACATCACTATCGTAAAATTTCATAGTTCGTCGTCAGATTGGTGCATACACATTATTTGATATGTATTTATATATTTAAAGAATACTCTTTTATTTCCAATAAATTGAAAGGGACTCATGTGTTTTTTTTGTTTTTTTTACATCCAGTCCCCGTGTGTACGCACTTTTGTCAATATCATCATCGTTCCCACTAGCACACACTGGCCTACTCCTCCGAGAAGCGGAACGGGTTTAAACGTGTGCACAAGATGTTCTGCATGCGTTCACATACGGAAACCTTAGTTTATAGTCTCATCCGAAGGACTTTTGGGTGGAGTGGAGTTGGCACTAATACTTGTCTTGTGTCACATTAAAACAAAAGATCAGTTTCTCATATATATATTCCCTCTGTAGAATATGATCACAGTCTTTGCATTAGTCTTGACAGCTGTGCTCTGTTCTTTCCTCCATCAAATTTTGCGAACCCCTAGCTGAAAAAATAGTGTGTCCAAGGGCTTCAACACTTAACAAAAATAAATCGTGAATCGGTGGTCTAGTGGGTAACCGCGCTAGCCTAGAAAGCGTAAAGTCGGGTCAGAGTGTGCGGTGGTTCGAATCCCGTTTGGGCCCCAAACTTTTCCCTCACCCATTTGATCACGAGTGGAGGTCTGGGCGCTAGTCTTTCGGATGAGACGATAAACTGAGTCCCGTGTGTTACACATCACTATTTAGCGCACGTAAAAGAACCCACGGCAACTAGGCGGTTGTACCAGGCAAAATTCTGTAGAAAAAAAGCCACCCTGATAGGGAAACGTATACAGTTGCAGACAGGAAAAAGAAAAAAAAAAAAGGGTAGGCGCTGCACTTGTGGCGACGCGCTCTCCTTGGGGAGAGCAGCCCGAATTTCACGCAGAGCAATCTGCTGTGACATAAGGTAATATAAAACAAAACAAAAATGAAATACTTAAAAACTGGGCTGATATTCCTCCTTCTCTGTGCTGCTGATGCTCCTCCTCCTCCTCCTCCTCCTCCTCCTTCTTCTTCCTCCTTCTCTTACCACTATTTGACAGTTTTGATTTTGTTTGGTTTGTTCGTGTGTCCATAATACCTTTGGTAGGACTTGTAACAATGAAATAAGTTATGAATGAACATTCTCTCTCTCTCTCTCTCTCTCTCTCTCCTCTCTCTCTCTCTCTCTCTCTCTCTCTCTCTCTCTCTCTCTCTCTCTCTCTCTCTCTCTCTCTCTCTGTCTGTCTGTCTGTCTGTCTGTCTGTCTGTCTGTCTGTCTGTCTGTCTGTCTGTCTGTCTGTTGTCTGTCTGTCTGTCTGTCTCTGTCTCTCTGCGTCTGTGTCTGTCTGTCTGTTGTGACTGTGTTGTCTGTCTGTCTGTCTGTCTGTCTGTCTGTCTGTCTGTCTTCTGTCTCTGTCTCTGTCTCTGTCTCTGTCTCTCTCTCTCTCTCTCTCTCTCTCTCTCTCTCTCTCTCTCTCTCTCTCTCTCACACACACACACACACACACACACACACACACACACACACACACACACACACACACACACACACACACATACACGCGCGCGCGCAAACACAAACACACAAGCACGCAGGCACGCACACACATACATACGCAAAGTTGTTTCAGCGATTCATAAACCTTATAATTTACAGTCACATTCACACAGTATTTTTCTAGCTTCTATTTTCTCGTAAATCTTACCACCACCACCACCACCCTGGAAGAAAAAGAAGAAAAAGTAACCGTAATTTATGGCTTACGAGCTTTGCTGTCGTTTTAACGGTTCCAACAGGTTGACAGGTTGATTTACACATTCCCTGTTTATAATCATTTTCCTACAGGGCTTGAAAACTGAAACTATGATAACTTTTATTCTATGTTTGTTATTCATTTATGTATTCATTCATTCATTCATTCATTCATTCATTCATGAGTTCCTTTTCTTTTCCAACATATCGTTGCAGTCTTTTATAAGCGGATGACATGTTGATTTCAACACTGTTTGTCTTTGCGTTTTGATCCGGTGTATTTAGGCATTTTGCCTCAGAATTGTCTCCACATATTAGCAGGCACCCATCAGTCTCGGAAGACTATGGAGTTGCGCTCTAGTCTTTAGAGCGCAAAGCCTGGGCAAGTATGTATGGAGGGCAAGCTGTTACCCATGCAGCAGACCGCCCCCCCCCTCTCCACGCTACTGGAATGATCCATTGGAAAGGCAATGACCGATACGAATGGCTCCAGTACCGTCTCAGGAGCCACCAGAACATTGCCATAATTATACCTACAGCCCCGAGCCGCTCTGGACTCCAACTCCCCGATTTTAACTCAGGCATGGTGTCTAAACACGACACCTGTGTGCTTGCTGGTTTGTTATAATTTTGTCATCCGCTCCTACAGGCACACGATGGCCTACTCTTCCGAAAGGCGGAACAGGGTTTTAACGTGTGCGCAAGATGTTCTGCGTGCATTCGCACACAGGGCCTCTGTTTCGAGTCTCATCCGAATGACTTTGACATTCAGTTCGATTTTTTCGTCAAACTGGGAAGAAAGGAGGAGGCTGGGTACGAACCCAGAAACTCACGGTTTACATATTGGCAGGCGAACGTCTTAACCATCCTGCCACCGTCCTTACATAGTATGTAATAGTCTTACATAGTCTCTACATAGTATGTTTAGAGGTGTGGCAGTGACGCCCCAGAATTCAAGAATTAAGTTTATATGACTTCAGTCTTACACTATAAAACAATAATGGTATGTGTTTATAGGTTTTTAGCAGATAATCATTATTTGAAAAGAGCAATTCCGGTATGCTAGTGACAACTTGGTCATTTTCTTTAATAAAAAAAGAAAGAACACCCCAACAATTGTAATTAACAGTTTTCAGTGACAGCATACGAGGCAGTATGAAGTGAGAATCATGATCTGGCCTTATCTGACTGGATTATAGGCTCAAGCATAAGCACTCTGCATGGTTTCTGATGGTTTTTAAAACATTAGTCTATGAGACATCTAACAGGGAACTACTTTTTCAAAGTTTTGAAATGTCTATTCCTTTTAAAAGAAGAAATTCATGTTTTTTTTATGGCCTTGATATCAAAGAATTCTAAAAGAAACGAATAGAGAGCATTCTAAAATATGTTATAGATATATAAAAAAACAAGCATAAATAACTATGTAGAAGGGGGAAAAGTATTGTAAATATCTTCATGGGTGGGAATGACTGATCAGGCTGAAGTTGCCCTTGCTCGGAAGAGTGATAATCAAGGACTGAGTCCAAGGTGTTGGTCACTCCCCTGTTCGCTAAGTCTTATTGCAGATGATGAGTAACACATCGATCAAGGCTTTTCCCAAGCCTGGACCGAGCTGAGCTCTGTGGTGCCCTTTCCACTAAATTATGTGAAACAGTCTGATTAGTCTATTTCCACTTTATGTTTTAATCCGTTGAAGATGGTGATTAGAAGCATTTTGTTTCCTTTGGATTGTAAGGGCGATTGTTCTGTCATTGCCACATATTTTAGTACCCCAGCTCTTGTGGAGCATGATTCATTCCTGTTCCTTCCTTCCAATACCTATAAAGTTAAAGTCTGTCCTGAGCCTAAGGCTCATCAGGCCGGTGCTTATCCCGGTTTCTGTGGCGTTAAGCGACTGAGAGTCATAGACTCCCCCCTGGATAGGACGCCAGTCTATCGCAGGGTTAACCCCCAACGCAAGGTTGGTACCCTTTTACACCTGGGTGGGGTGAGAAAATAGCCGTAAAGTGCCTTTTCCAAGGGCACAACGCCATAGCGGAAAGCTGGGATCGAACCCGCAACCTTTACATTACGAGTCCAACGCCCTAACCACTAGACTACAGCGGCGGCTAATACCTATAAAAGGCAAAGGTAAAGGTGTTCCCATAAGTACGTAGTCAGTCATTGGGAAGCGAGGTGTCAGACTTCTGCTTCTCCAGGGGCCAGCATATGAAGTGGTCCCATCTCCTCTTCTCGCACCTTTAAACTTCTATTACCGTTAGTGAGGGCAGGTACCCATTTACATCTGGGTAAACTGGGGATTGTACTAAAGCCAAGAGTGCGAAACAGTCACTCAACCACGGGTCACTCATCACTCACTCAGTCCATGTCCCGAAGGACGTAGGGGGGACATGAGAGAAGACGCAACAGAGATCTTTTCCATGCTTCACGATCCTGTGTGGCTAGTAGGAGGTGTTGCAGGGGTTGGGCGGTCCAGTCTTTGATGTTGTCAACCCATGATTTCTTTTGGGGTAACCACGCTCAAAACTGACTAACCTTAGCTTGGGGAAGCGAGTGCTCTGACCACCGAGCTATCCTATCCAGGGGATACCTGCAGCATGCTTCTTTGTTTTCAGTGGATGCCTTTTCTATCATTTCATTGCTGACCTTCAGCAAAGCACAGGTAGCTTTCGTGAGCAGCCTTTGTTGTTTCTTTTGTTTGACTATGTAGGTCCTGGCTCTTTGTATGGTGTTCTTCATCTTCACCCTCACCTGTCCCGTAGTCCCGTGGACCACGGAGGCACAACTGAAGATTCCGCAACCAGCTTCCTCCACTCCCCACGGTCCTCCACCTTCCGTAGCAGATCTCTCCACTCAAGGCCCGTCCACTCTCTGATGTTGTCTTCCCATCCTTTCCTCTGTCTGCCTCTTCGTCTCCCTCCCCTTACTGTTCCCGGTAAGACTGTTTTGGCCAGTCCAGATGATTGTGTGACTTGCCCGTACCACTTCAGCTTGCGTTTTTTCACTGTAGTTAGGAGCTCTTCATATGGACCGATGGCATTATTTATTTTAGTTTTCACTTCTTCATTAGTGATGTGATCTCTGTATAAAATGCCAGGGAATTTGTGAAAGCATCTCATTTCCATTGCCTGTATCCTTCTTTCAATGTCTGTTGTTATGGTCCACGTTTCACATGCATACAAAAATATGGACATGACCAGTGAAAGTATCTGTCTGATCTTAAAGCTGATGGCTATTTTTTATCATTCCAGAGAACTTTAAGTTTGGTCATTGCAGCTGTGGTCTGGGCTATCCTGGAGAGAGTTTCAGATTTTGATCATTCATTTAATACTAACCGCCCAGATATTTGAAGCTATGGATGGTTCGATTTTCTTACGATCTATAATTACGTCATCGATGATGCCATTAGCACATTTGTCATCAGTTGGGTTTTCTCTGCACTGATGTGTTGCTATATGCTGATGAGACTTTAAGGTGATTTACCAGGCTGACTAGCTCTTGTTCTTCTCCAGCTAGGCCGTGGATGTCATCTGAAAAACGGAAGTTTGTGATTGTCCTGCATCCGATGCTGACTGTTCCCTCATGATTTTAACAACAACAACAACAACAAACAACAACAACAACAACAACAACAACAACTATACTACTATACTATAATACTACTATACTATACTACTACTATATTACTACTAACTACTATACTATATACTATACTACATGAAAACTTATATAGCACTTTATTCTTGTAAAAACAAATCAAAAACACTTGCATTCGACCTATACCTAAAAGTGCATCATCCATTATTTTTCTAAGAAGACGTTGAAGAGGCTGGGAGAGAGCAGGCATCCTTGGCGTACTCTATTGTGGTTCGAACCAATCTTCTATGTTGTTGTTACGGTAGACTGCGCTGGTTGCCTTGTTATACAGGTAATCTATGGCTCTGATCAGGTTGGCATTGATGTTAACAACCTCATGGTTGCCCATAGAGCTGCACTCCAGACTCTGTTGAATGCCTTCTTAAAGTCCACAAAGATGTGGTAAAGATCTTATTGGTGTTGCAAGTATTTATCACAGAGTATTCTAAGATTGAAAATTTGGTCGGTTATCCTTCATCCTGCTCATTAGGCCATGCCAGAACACCATTCTGCTCTGCTCTGACGAACAGAACAGGACAGAGCAGAGCAGGATAGTGTTCCAGCATGGCCTAAATTTTAGGGGTTACTTTTTGGGACACCTTTGACAGGGAAATCCCTGGTTTTGATCAGCTTGGCATTGATGTTATACAGCCTCGTGGTTGCCCACAGAGCAACATCATAGACTCTTGCAAGCATTCTTTAAGGGTACAGAGACATGGTAAAGTTCTTCCCAGTGTTGCAAGTATTTCTCACCGAGTATTTTAAGATAAAACATTTTCTCTGTTGTCAGCTGTCCTACTTTGAAACCTGCCAGCTCTTCTTTGATGATCTCCTTAGCTTTGAGGCTTTGGTATATTCAGCAGGATTCTTAGCATGTCTTTGCGTGGATGGCTTATCAGCTGATAGTACAAGTTTGGGCATAGTTGTAAGTTGGCTTTCTTTGGGAGAGTTATAATCAGGGACTGTGTTCAAGGTGCTATGCTCTCACCTGTTGTTAGGCTAGAGCTTCTAGTAGGTAAAGAAGGTCTGGACATTTTTTAAACATAGCAGCATTTTGATATAGACCTTACACTTGCCTTACAATAACAACAGACAATGATTTTGGCCTGGGCAATCAAAAAAGGTGGTTGTATAATTTCTATTGTTTTGTTGCACACTAAACCATGCCCACAATTTGTCCCTGTGTGTCTATCATTCTTTGTCTGTCTGTCTCTGTCTTTGACTGTGTCTGTCTGTATGCATATGATTATATGGCATGATAGGAATCTGATTTGCAAAAGACACCTTAGTGTCGGCTTAGCTAAGTCTTAGTTGCACATTAGGTTACAGTCAGTTGAGAGTATTGAGGATAGATTGTGCCTGCTTGGTTATAAACATTAGTTATGTAGTTCAGAATGTGTATTCATGGTTAGTTTCCTTACCATTACTCAGGGATTAGGACTGGTGGAAATTGACAGGTTGGGTATTGATTCCTTGTGGTAAGCCTGATGTAAGGGAAGTTAGTTGTTTTTAAATTGAATACAGAGTTTTATGTTGTGTGCTTTTGGCAGTAGAACTACAAAATGCTGTCATCTGTTGCAATCGTGCCTAGCATACAATCTGTGAGCATGTGCCTGTAAGCTGGAGCACACCTGTTTTTCCTGTAATACCCTGTGCCATTACAAGTCAAATGTTTACAACTGAAAGCTGTGTGTATTTTCATGCATGTTTTAGCCATGTATTTTGTACACTTTTATACATGGTTTGGATATTATTTCATGTAATCGTGTATATGCTTTAGCCACATATTCTCAGTCTTTCAATTGATTCATTAGATCATGCATCTTTGTCTGAGATCGCATGATGTTGGGTTGGGTTGTTGTTGTTGTTTTTTTTATACACATTTCATTGCCACTTGCCATGTGAAATGTTATAATCTCTGATGGAATGGATTGCCTAGTTACATAATTTACTTTATCCATTATCTTGTACCATCTTGGGTGTCAAGGGGAGAAAGAGCTTTCTGTCTGCAGCAAGTTTGAAGGCCTGGGTGGGCGGAACGTTGTGGGTCTTCAGTGATTATTTCAAACCCTTGACCAGGCCCTCCTCGGTCTTCCCCTTGCATGTACCCAGACATCTTTGTGTTGTAAGCTTTACTGGAAGGCTGATAAGGTGCCATGAAATGCAAGTAATGGCTTGCCATCTGCAGTATATGTGATTTCTTTGAGCACCTGGTTCTGTACCTGAGTGTACTGTCTTTGGTTTAGTGTTACGTTTGGGGATCTAAAGGCATGTTCCACTGTTTGCTTGCCTATCAGGAAGGGTTACACTGGGATATCAGTGTTTTCCTGTCTCACTAGGTTTGCACTGAGGGGCAGGAGATCATACACAGACCTAACATCCACATCAGTTAGGCTAGCCTCAAAGCAAAGATTGACTTATACTATCAAAAGGACTTGGATAAAAAATAAACTGTTGCAGATCCTATGGCATGAACAAAGTTAACACACAAGTATTGCTTTCCTTTCAAGAAGCAGACATTGTAAACAGAGTGACAGACTGGTGCCCTGACTGCAATACACTACACTGAAATAGCCCTAAGTAGGGCCTGTCAGTTTTGGACTGCCATGTGGCCACCCGCCACAGGATCCCTACACTGCTCCTGGGCTTCTTTGATGGTGCTCAGTAGTGCCTGTAGTGAGCTAACATACGCAGAACACAACCTACTAAGCTCCTTACTAAAGATAGAAGTTAAAGTTAAAGTCTGTCCCGAGCCTAAGGATCATCAGGCCGGTGCTTATCCCGGTTTCTGTGGCGTTAAGCGATTGAGAGTCATAGACTCCCCCTGGATAGGACGCCAGTCTATCGCAGGGTTAACCCCCAACACAAGGTTGGTACCCCTTTTACACCTGGGTGGGGTGAGAAAATAGCCGTAAAGTGCCTTTTCCAAGGGCACAACGCCATAGCTGAAAGCTGGGATCGAACCGCAACCTTTAGATTACGAGTCCAACGCCCTAACCACTAGACTACAGCGGCGGCTACTAAAGATAGAAATCGATCAGTAATAGGGTCAAATTGAGTGAGATACTGACCTGAGGTGAGGACTACCCCAATGTGCCTCAAACGTCCCTCTTCTATACACCACCAACCCAAAAGTCTCCAACACAAACTCTCTACAGGCTCAGAAATGTTTGGGAAACAAGTTGAGGTCACAACGAGGCTAAAGCCTCAAGAGTGGTAAATCAAGAGTTGCTAAATCAGTGGCAATTTTCTTTTATTGCACAATGATCAATAATGATAAAAATGATGTAATAGTAATGATGTTGGGAATGTTGTGAGTGTTTGAGGGTGTTTCATTCAGTTGTTTTTTTTTTTTGAAAGGGGATCAGGGGTGTTAGGAAGGGAAGAGGGGTGCTGTTTAGCATGTTACCTTAGTTAGAAATTCTGAGTTTGAATGAAAGTGGAATACAGCGTTTTGTTTGCTTATTTGCTTTTGTATTGTGTTTTGTGAGATTACTGCAGTTGCCATATCGTTTTCCTGATGAATCTAAAGACAACGAGTTAGTCACACCAATCCAGGCCTGTCCTTTTGAGGACAGACTCAGATAACCCTTTGTTTTTTTGTGTGTTTTGACACATATAGTAGCAATGATTTCTTCTTTTTTTGCAGTAGTGAATTTGGACATTTTTGGAGGTATCCTTCTGTTATGACTTTGTCTAAGGTCTATGTCATCTTCCCTGCATCTTTGTAATCTTTCCCATGTATGAGCCATGGAGCAAATTCGCTGCTTCTGTTTTGCTTGGAAATCCTTTGGATGGGATGGTCTTTCAAGCTTTCAAGATCAAACTTGAGTCTCATGGTCTTGATTTCTTTGTCATTCTCAGCCTGACTTGGAAGATTATGATGGCAAGGTCATGATATTTTCTAACGTCAGTTTAAGGGAATGTTCTTGTCTTCACAATGCTGGTGCCATATCGGAATCTGTTCTGTACCAGAATACAGTTGATGTGGTTATGATGGATTCCATGTGGCACATGCCACGTCCAACGTTTTGAATCTGTGTGTTGTCTAAGAGCAACGTTTAGTACTAAGTTTATGTAACTAGCATACCTCAGTAGCCATCTCCTTCAGTCTTTGAAGGTAGCATAGCAATATGGTCTTTAAAGGAACATCAGCACCAACATTTGTATTCCAGTCTCTTTTTGGTGATGAGGATGGCATTCCTTTTTGTTTAGTCTTTAATTTTCTGGATCTAGATGTGAAAACTTTTACAATTTCCTCTTCATGATATCTGTGATAGACATGTGGACTGGATCACTGTGATATCGAAAGGGGAGATTTGGGGCAAAGTGTAATGCGTTTGCTTGGGGTGGGGAAGGATTCCAGAACTGACCATTGGAAGCTGTTCTTGGCCAGGAAACCTGCTTCATTCCTGTGTGTGGATGGTTCTTCATTGTTGTAGAAATCGGGTCCTTTCTAAGATTGGTTGGGTCACGTCAGGGCCTTTCCATTTTACATCACTGAGTGTCACCACAATTCTTATGTCATAGTTGAATGCATGAGTCAGTGTATGGGATTATATTGCTTGTGCTTCAGGTCTTAGGGGGGGGGGGGTCATCATCTCTCCTCTGATCTTAGTTCGTTGGGGGTCTACCAGCAGAAGCTTGTTAGATGTGTTCTGGTGGCCACTGGAAGGTAAGGTCAAAGTGAAGTTGAGTGTCAGTGACAATTAATCCAGTAGGAGATTTACAGAGTTTTTGTCACTGCAGCATCTCTGGGGCAGGAAGGAGTTGGTGGAGCCAATCTCTTTTCAGATCTGCACTTCCCACTCCAGATTGCACCACTATGTGTGGAAGCTTTTATGCACTTTATAAACCATTTGTGACGCTTCACCACATAAGGAGTCGCATTGCACCAGAGGTCAATTTTTAGTTATTGATAAGTTATTAATTGGCAATACAAAGGCTATTCAATGCAAAAAAGAGATTGGAAATCGGACAATTCTGTGCAAAGTTATTAAAAATTGAAATGATAGACTGCAGGATGTGACAAAATGAGAAACGGGCAAGTTTATTTCGTAACAGGTTGTCAGAATGAGGGTTTGGGTATTTTCAAAACACATTAAAACAAATTTAAAAGCAAAAGGAATAGAAATTATGCCTTGATATTTCATTAGAAGGTAGAATAACATATATAGTTTGATAATCGATCAAAATCTCAAAATCGACAACTTGACCCCCACCTGCCTCCTAGTGCAAAATTGGGTGATGTGCTAAGCAACTCAGTGGTGGAGCGTCCCATTTTTTCTCCTTCGAAGTTTAATTTTGATGCCATTTCCTAATTAGTATATGGCTAAAGGCCAATGGAGTTTTTCTTCCCCTAGATAGGTCGTTTTGCCTGCCTGGCCAGCCAAACCTACTCTAAGATAAGGTGTGGTGGGTGTATCTGGTTTGCTGAACAGGTTCACAGCATACCCACCTTCTGGGAGTTAGGTGCTAGAATTTCCTTTCTCTCTCTCTCTCTCTCTCTCTCTCTCTCTCTCTCTCTCTCTCTCTCTCTCTCTCTCTCTCTCTCTCTCTCTCTGTCTCTCTCTGTCTGTCTCTCTCTCTCTCTCTCTCTCTCTCTCTCTCTCTCTCTCTCTCTCTCTCTCTCTCTCTCTCTCTTCTTCTCTCTCTCTCTCTCTTTCTTTCTTTCTTCTTTCTGCATTGTTGTTTTTCGTCATGTCACCTTCTTGTCTGTTTTCTGCATTCTTGATCGATTCTCTTGCCTTTCCAGGTGCTAAACAGCAGTGCAACTCATTTTAGTCTATACGACAAACAACGATAGTTGCAGCCTGAATGTTCCACAAAGAAGAGGAGCTACTAGCTTGGTACTCATGATATTATCATATTATTATTATCATGATATGGCAGTGAAACATGGACAACATACTCCAAACAGGAGCGCAAACTGAACAGCTTCCACCTGCGCTCTCTCCGTCGCATCCTCGGCATCCACTGGAGTGACAAAGTTACCAACGCTCAGGTCCTCAAGGTTGCAGGTCTTCCCACCATGTACACACTCCTCAGGCAACGCAGACTCAGATAGCTCGGTCACGTGCGAAGGATGGAGGATGGACGCATTCCTAAAGATCTCCTCTATGGTGAACTTGCATCCGGCAAGAGAATCATTGGCCGCCCCCAACTGCGCTTCAAAGACGTCTGCAAGCGCGACATGAAAGCCCTGGACATCAACCTAGAGAACTGGGAGAGGTAGCGGCTGACCGCAGCAAATGGCGCAGTGTTCTCCACAAACAGCTGAAGTGTGGTGAAGAAAAGATCCACACCGCAGCAAACGAAAAGAGAGCCAAGCGGAAGTCATGTACTCCAGCCACCTCAACAAGCCACATCTGCATCAGATGCAACAGAGACTGCCACTCCCACATCGGACTGACCAGCCACAGCCGGCGTTGTCACTGAGCAAATGACCTGTCTTTTGGCGCGAATTCCATAGTCGACACCGACAGACGGAGGCCTACTACTACTATTAAGTAAGAGAGGATTGTGGACAAAAAGGATATTCTTAACCTTTTTCCGACCCATTTGCTTATGGACTGGCCACATCTAAAGAACCCTCAGAGGTTGAAAGCAATGAATAAAAAGGGAAGGGGTGCCTTCTGACTCTTCTGGAAAAAAAATAGTAAGCTAAGTCAGAATACAGCTACTTTAATGGTATGGGAGGGAGTAGCATATCCTAAAAATCTCAACGTAGTAAACCATGGGGCTCTAGCCATGGACTGGAAAAAGAAGAGAACATGTGTGAACAAGTAACAAAACTTGATACTGAAAAGGGAAAATGGTCACTGAACTATATCAACCTTAGTACTGGTGTCTGCAAGGCATCTGGCAAAGGCATCCTTCTGGCTCCTGATGTCCACAAGAGTGATTTTTCCCTGTGCGTAGTGTTGTGTTGGCCACAGCCGATTGCTGTGTTCTGACGAATTCCTCTGAGCTCTAAATGGAGTTAAGCCAGGATAGGTTCAGTTTCTAAGAAAAGTGTTATTCTGTTGAAACCAGTTACTTTATCTTCTAACATTCAGAACCCTTTTTTTTTCAAACAATACCGTAGTTTGATTCTCTGGTGAACAAATGTTCAGTCTTGGGATGACACTAAGATAAACGTAAGTAAGTAAGTGAACATCCAAAATTCAAGTGACTTTTTTGTTTTAAGTTATAATAAATATTTTGGAGTGTTGATTTCACTTTTAGTGAACTTGGTGCTGTTCTTGTTGTTGTTCTTGCTCTTGTTGCATTTTTTTTATGTTGCTTTTGTTCTTACCGTTTTCGCATTTCATATGGTTGATGTTGTTGCAATCATTTTTGTTATCATTATGAAACTCTCTGCTGCTGTTGTGGTTGCTAGCATGAAGCTGCAAGTTGTCCTTAATGCCCACAACATTGCAAATACAGTCTAATTTACTTAACAGGAATTCAACACCTGTTGACTGTCATGACGTCGAATTCATCAGGTTACGTTACAGTGAGAAACAACATCAGTTCTTTTGATTCACAATATTTGTCAAAGAAAGTCTCTGTCCCTCAAGGAGCTACCGTCTTCGTCAGTTACAAGGAAACAGCATCCCATCTTGTGGATGTCAGATTGCATGAATGTAATTACCGTGGTAAAGTTATTTGGAAAAGAAAATATTTCAGCGAATCTGATTTTCTTCAGGTGCTTCAGACACCAAAATTATTTATCGACGTTAAAAGCAGTTTTTGTATCAGGACAGACTGTTTTAAACTGTTTTTCACATTTTTCCAAGGAAAATCGGTGCCTGAAAAGTTACCCAGTGGTCTGTGGAACTGCTCTGCAAGTGACTATTCCAGCATCCATCACCACCTGGCCTGTAACCATAAAGTAGAGTGTGAAGATGGCCGGATGAAACAGGAGACTGCCCCTTCAGCAGCCCTGAATGTCAGGGATGGATGGCGCTCTGTAACCGTTGTTATCAGTTTGCCATAAGTTATAGCCTTCATGATGATTTGTGGCAAAGAGGCAAAAGATATTGCGATTCATTGGGTGCAGAATTTAGTTTCCCAGGGTGTGCCTATGATTCTGTTTACGCTAATCTGAAAAAAACAAAGCTACACCCTACAAGATTTAACAAAATTTTGACGGGATTTCAAAGTAATGTAATGTCTTTGTCACCTCTGTATAGGCACGTGATGCTGACGGGTAGTACTATCATTTACCATTCTTTTGTTGTAGAAAACTCGCCTAGTCCTGTTCATTTAGGTAAAAAAATGTGCTATGGTATGATTGACCAAATATTGGTGTATGCATTGTGCAAAGACACTAAGTCGTTAGAAATGTATAGTGTGTCTTGTGAGTTCAGAGTGAACAAGACTGATGAGCACTTTCCTCATTCACATGCTATCTCTTTCTCAGCAAGACACTTCCCACTGACATCAGGCCAATATTCCATGACAGAGTGTGCTGGTGGCCATGTTACACATACATTTTTCTTGCTGGGTTCAAACCAGTATAAAGTTTGTTCTCTGAAACAAACACACTCTAGCGCTGTTTCTGATACAACTTCCCTGTATGATAATGATTTAGCTGGCTATCACTCCGCAACATTTCCCACATTTACATGCAGCGATGGGTTCACATTATCCTATACATTAGTTTGTGACTTTGTCCCTGATTGTCAAGACAAAAGTGATGAATCTATCTGTAATCATCCTTCATGCCTTCCTTTGTTTACCTGTGCTAATGGTCAGTGCCTTTCCTTTTACAATTTATGTGATCAAACACCACACTGTTATGATGAAACAGATGAAATCAACTGTGAAGAGTTTCAGTCAATAGTGTTTCGGATACGTTTGTCCGTTTTCCTGCTTTAATCAATTTTGATTCAGTCAGACGGTTCACCTCAGTTCCTCTTCATCCCAATGCCTCCTGTCCTGACAGCCACTACCGCTGTCCTGGTGACTTCAATGACTGTCTGCCTGTCTACACACGCTGCAATGGCATGTATGACTGTCTGGACCACCAGGATGAAGAAGGATGTGAAGACCTGATGTGCCCAGGTTTTTTCAGGTGCAGAAAGTCTAAGATCTGTATTCATGATGGCCAGCTGTGTGATGGCTGGCCTCACTGCCCACTGCGTGATGATGAGTTACTGTGTGGAGTTACCTGTCCGGTAGACTGTGTCTGTCAAGGTCACTCCTTTCTCTGTGTCCAGCCTTTCTCTGCAGCGCTGTTTCCTCAACTTCGCTACCTGGATGCCACAGGGTCTGGTATGACGCTGTCTGACGTCAATAATCATGACCACCTTTTTCATTTGATTTTAGCCACATGTTCCTTAACTTTCTTGCCTGATCCATCAATGTCCAATTTGAGGATTCTAGACCTCAGTGATAATCAGCTTCAACACATCAATGTGACTTCCATTACTGGTTTAAAAAATCTGCAATCACTGACCCTGGCCAAGAATCCTCTGACATCAATCCATGGTGATGAAGAAGCTGGCTCAGAGCAAGACACACTCCAGGTGATAGATCTGTCACACACATCAGTGACTGTGTTCGATGCCACAGTTTTCTCTCCTTTTACTAGACTGCAGAAACTGAACTTGACTTTTACCACTATCCATACAATTAGCCCTGCTGGTTTTCAGCCAATGGATCAATTAACAGAATTATACATGTACGGGAGTCCTATACTACTTTTTCCACCTGATTTGTTTAAAGATTTACGTCACCTTCACACCATAGTCACAGACAACTTTAAGATCTGTTGTGATGAAGTACTGTCCAAAAATATTCACACTTCCTCTTGTCATGCCCCCAAAAGTGAAGTTTCGTCCTGCAAGGATTTGCTGCTGTCATGGACATACCGTGGGTTTTTATGGCTGATAGGCTCTCTGTCAGTAATGGGCAATGTCTTCTGTTTTTGTGCACGTTTCTTTGCGAAGAGTAGTTCCTTGAGTGGCTTTAGTGTCTTTGTCACCAATCTGACCATGGCTGATTTTCTAATGGGTGTGTACTGCATTATCATCGGAATCGCTGATGAGCAGTATCGTGGCACATATCTGCATCATGATGACAGTGGAAAAGCAGCATTGCATGTAAAGTTGCTGGTGTTTTGTCTCTGATGTCCAGTGAGGTGTCAGGTCTGATCATCTGGATCATCACACTGGACCGTTTTGTAGTTCTGCATTTTCCATTCAGCACGTTACGATTTGACAGAGTGTCAGCATCAGTGGCTTGTTTGTTGATTTGGCTCTTTGGCCTGCTTGTGGCCTTAGTTCCTTTACTTCCTGTGGTATCACACTGGAATTTCTATGGTCAGACAGGTATCTGCATTCCAATGCCAGTGACAACACAAGATTTCAAAGGAAGTGGTATGTGTTTTCCATTATGGTTGTATTTAATTTAGTTTTGTTCCTGTGTATTTCCACGGACAGGCCCTTATCTATTGGTCCATACAACACAGTGCCATGAAAACTAACACAACCAAAGCATCACAGGACATGACCATAGCTCGTCGACTGATCACTGTGGCAGTCACAGACTTCATGTGTGGTTTCCCATCGGAATGTGCGGACTGTTGGCACTGGCTGGTACTGCAATCCCTGGAGAAGTGAACGTAGCTCTGGCTATATTTGTCCTACCTTTCAATTCTGCTGGAAACCCGTTCATGTACACCTTCAATACACTAGCTGAGAAGCGTACAAAATCAAATGAAGCCAAGCTATTGGCCTGGTTTGAATCTCATTCTGATGAGGTTATCATTTGACATAACAGGTTTTTTGGCTTTGTCTGTTTTACGTACTGACGAGAATATTTGAACAGGCTAGAAGTGTATATTACACAAGACTCTCAGCAAACAGGAATGGGATTATTTTGCTGACAAAAGCACAAAATCCTATCATTTAGGGCAGTCAGATGAAGCAGCTGAGTTATCAATGTTCCTTTTTGTAGTGGGGTTAATTAAATTATATTTCGTGCCTCTCTGTTAAGTTTCTTCTTAATCTTCTCCCTACTCACAGCGTACCTGTGGAGGCTGTCTTTGAGGGATTTCTGTATCTTGTGCACACCATTTCTGCTTTCTCTGTTATTTGTTTTTTTGAAATAGGTAGTCATAGTACCCGTATACTGTCTAACGTTATACTCAGCATTTTCCACTTGTGATATTACCTGGGCCAGAAATATTCTTCTTTAACCTGCCAACTGTTTGAACTAGTCTCTCTTGGTCTTCCTTTAACCTGAAATATGTATCACGGTAATGTCTGCTTTAAGTACAAACGATATATTACAATACACTACAGTGCGCTCTTTTACTTCAATTTTGCTGATTAATTGATGTTGCTGTTTTCCCAGTTTTTTCTTCTTGACTGTGTCCATTGCAGTCACAGCTGATAGGCACAGATGATGGCGCTTTTGCATTTGCTTACTGTCAAAAGTTCTTTACTTACTTTGATCCAGGCTGAAAATTGA
>CM060345.1:16758232-16770732 GCA_030674155.1 Stramonita haemastoma | reverse complement strand
AATTCTTTTGTATGATTGCGTTTTGCCATCATTTGGTTGCGTGTTATTTGTTTTTTTGTTGTTGTTGGAGTAGCATAAGCAGCAATACCTACAGTAGCAGCAACAGCAACAACAACAGAAAAAATATACCTAAAGTAGCAGCATATACAAACAAAAACAGCAGCAGCAACAACAACAACAACAACAACAACAACAACAACAACAACAGCAGCAACAACAACAGCAACAGCGGCAACAACAATACCTACCGTAGCAGCCGCAACAACAACAGCAGCAACAGCAACAACAACAGCAGCAGCAACAACAATACCAATAGTAGCAACAACAACAACAACAACAACAACAACAATGGCAGCAACATCAACACCTGTAGTAAAAGCAGCAACAACAATAGCAACATCAACACCTGTAGTAAAAGCAGTAACAACAATAGCAACAACAACACCTGTAGTAACACCAGCAACAACAACAGCAGCAGCAGCAATACATATTGTAGCAACAACAGCAACAACTGCAGTGACAACAATACCTATACTAGCTGCAACAACAACGACAACAACAACAGTAGCAACAACAATACCTCAAGTAGCAGTAACAACAGCAGCAGAAACAACAGTACACATAGTAACAGAAGTAACAACAACAGCAACACCAACAACAATACCTATAGTAGCAGCAGCAGCAGTAGTGACGAAAACAACAACAGTATCAACAACGATACCTAATGTACCAGCAGTAACAACAACAGCAACAACAACAACAATACAAGAACAGAAATGGAAACAACAGTGAAAATCCTTTTTTCTCGCTTTTTCTACTATAGTTCGTTGCTGTTGCTGCTCTTGTCGTTGCTGTTGTTGCTGTTGCTGTTGTCATTGCTGGTGTTGTTGTTGTTGTCGCTGCTGCGCTGCTGCGCTGCTGCTGCTGCTGCTGCTGCTGCTGCTGCTGCTGCTGTACATGGCTGTGGTGCAGTGATGTATCGACCTTGTTCTGAAAGCAGCGGGGTTCAACAACTCGGCTCGTGTCATGGTACACAGTCTTTCTGAGAGTGATGCTGTCATTTGCAGGTATGCTGTAAAGAGCAGACTCCCTCGTGCGCTGTGTTGTAGTCAGAAATATTTCCTTCTACAGGTGAGAAGATATACACAGGGGAGGGTACTCGGAGACTTCAAGACTTCACGACGTGGAGAGGAGAGAGAGAGAGAGAGAGAGAGAGAGAGAGAGAGAGAGAGAGAGAGAGAGAGAGAGAGAGAGAGATAGAGAGAGAGAGAAGAAGAGAGAGAGAAGAGAGAGAGATTGACAGACAGACAGACAGACAAACTCAGAGAGACAGACAAACACAGAGGAGACAGAGACAGAGAGACAGACAGACAGGGACAGAGATACAGAGAGAGATACAGACAGACAGAGACAGACAGACAGACAGACAGACAAACAGACAGACAGACAGACAGACAGAGAGATTGACAGACAGACAGACAGACAAACTCAGACAGACAGACAAACTCAGAGAGACAGACAAAACAGACAGAGAGACAGACAGACAGACAGGACAGACAGGACAGAGAGACAGACAGACAGACAGACAGACAAGACAGACAAACAGACAGACAGAAGAGAGCACGCGCAAAGGTGAAAGGGGAAAAGAAATGGGGAGATGACGCATTGCAAGATCGAGGTCGGGTACATCATATTGATCTTTGCGGTGCGAACGACCTCTTACCTGTAAACAACGCCAGATCAATGAAAGTGACATGTTTTTTGTGTACTGTCGTGAAATATGATGCTTCGTTTCCTTTACCTGATGAATAAAAAAAGCCAGTTTTCAAACAATATCAACCGCTTTTGAAGAGTTGAGATTTTTTTCACTGTTGTTGTTGTTGTTGTTGTTGTTGTTGTTGTTGGTGTTGGTGGTGGTGGTGGTGGTGGTGGTGGTGGTTGTGTGGTGGTAGTAGTGGTGGTGGTGGTGGTGGTGTGGTGTGTGTGTGTGTGTGTGTGTGTGTGTGTGTGTGTGTGTGTGTGTGTGTGTGTGTGTGTGTGTGTGTGTGTGTGTACGTGTGTGTATACGTTTGTGTGTGAGTGTGTACGCGTGTGTATGTGTGTGTGTGCATGTGTGCATGCGTGCGTGCGTGCGTGCGTGCATGCGTGCGCGTTAGAAAAAAGTGGAGTTTAGAGGACCGAACACAACAGGAAAAGACAATGACTGAAAGATGAACGATTAAAGTAATATCGAATAATATCAACTGCTTACACTATCATCCTGTGTAGTTTGGTTTGTTTTTAGATGGTTTTGCTATTGGGTATTTTTTTTCCTTCACCCACCCGATTCCTCCACCCTTTGTCTGCTCATCTCTCCCCATAGCATCGAAGAGAAGTTTTGCCAATCAATCCTGGCAGAGAGAAATCGGGTGAGATCTGAAGATCAGCAGGCAGAGAGGTGAGAGTGGAGGTGGGGAGGGGGGGGGAGAAGGAGGAGCAAGAAGAGTGCGTCTGTAGGGTAAGGGTAGTTCACAAAACAATGCCGGTTGTATTTGTATTTCTATACAACTTGATGTCACGGCAGGTGATACCTGCATTTGATCTTTGTATTATTAAAATGCTTGTATATGTATATGTACTTGTACGCATGCAATTGGTGGGGAGAGAAAGGGGGGAGCAGAGCATTTTGATGACCTGGGTTCGAATCTCGTTAAGATGATTTTGTCCTCTGCAGTCAACATCAGTGCCGACTCAACTCCCCCCAAAAGTCCTTTGGATGGAACTATAAACCGAGGTCCCGTGTACGAACGCATGCAGAATATCTTGCGCTTATGTTAAAACCCAATCTGCTTTGTCGGAATAGTAGGCCTTTGCGTGCTGGTGAGAATGGATGACAAAATGTACAAAACTGCATGGTGACTTCTTGTAAAAAAAAAAAAAGAACACGAGTGCGTATTCCATTATCTTAGTAAAAAAGAATAACAAGAAAAAAACACTATAAAAGGCAGTGTACATCGACACCATACAGGGAGAGAGAACCTGTGGTGTTTCTCAGCAGACATCTCTTACTATCTCTCTTGGTTAAGGACGTGTCATAAGAAAGATCAGAGTGGTTGGAAGTGCTATCATCTGGACTAAGATTGGACAAATACATGGCATATCCTGTTAAACATGTAACCTGATCAGCATGGGCTTCCAGCCAGGCAAACAGTTTGGTTTCCATGGACTTTCTACGCCTCTCAGCAATAGTATTGAATGTGTATATGAAAGGGTTTGCAGCAGAATTGAAAGGTAGGACAAATATAGCCAGAGCTACGTTCATTTCCCCAGGGATTGCAGTACCAGCCAGTGCCAACAGTCCGCACATTCCATGGGAAACCAGCACATGAAGTCTGTGACTGCCACAGTGATCAGTCGACGAGCTATGGTCATGTCCTGTGATGCTTTGGTGGTGTTGGTTTTCATGGCACTGTGTTGTATGGACCAATAGATAAGGGCCTGTCCTGTGGAAATACACAGGAACAAAACTAAATTAAATGCAACCATAATGGAAAACACATACCATCTTCCTTTGAAATCTTGTGTTGTCACTGGCATTGGAATGCAGATTCCTGTCTGACCATAGAAATTCCAGTGTGATACCACAGGAAGTAAAGGAACTAAGGCCACAAGCAGGCCAAAGAGCCAAATCGACAAACAAGCCACTGATGCTGACACTCTGTCAAATCGTAACGTGCTGAAGGAAAATGCAGAACTACAAAACGGTCCAGTGTGATGATCCAGATGATCAGACCTGACACCTCACTGGACATCAGAGACAAAACACCAGCAACTTTACATGCAATGCTGCTTTTCCACGTGTCATCATGATGCAGATATGTGCCACGATACTGCTCATCAGCGATTCCAATGATAATGCAGTACACACCCATTAGAAAATCAGCCATGGTCAGATTGGTGACAAAGACACTGAAGCCACTCAAGGAACTACTCTTCGCAAAGAAACGTGCACAAAAGCAGATGACATTTCCAATTACTGACAGAGAGCCTATCAGCCATAAAAACCCGCGGTATGTCCATGACAGCAGCAAATCCTTGCAGGAGAAACTTCACTTTTGGGGGCATGACAAGACGAAGTGTCAATATTATAGGACAGTACTTCATCACAACAGATCTTAAAGTTGTCTGTGACTATGGTGTGAAGGTGACGTAAATCTTTAAACAAATCAGGTGGAAACAGTTGTATAGGACTCCTGTACATGTATAATCAGTTAATTGATCCATTGGCTGAAAACCAGCAGGGCTAATTGTATGGATAGTGGTAAAAGTCAAGTTCAGTTTCTGCAGTCTAGTAAAAGGGGAGAAAACTGTGGCATCGAACACAGTCACTGATGTGTGTGACAGATCTATCACCTGGAGTGTGTCCTTGCTCTGAGCCAGCTTCTTCATCACCATGGATTGATGTCAGAGGATTCTTGGCCAGAGTCAGTGATTGCAGATTTTCTAAACCGTGAAGGAAGTCACATTGATGTGTTGAAGCTGATTATCACTGAGGTCTAGAATCCTCAAATTGGACATTGATAGATCAGGCAAGAAAGTTAAGGAACATATGGCTAATATCAAATGAAAAAGTCGGCCATGATTATTGACGTCAGACAGTGTCATACCAGACCCTGTGGCATCCAGATAACGAAGCTGAGGGAACAGTGCTGCAGAGAAAGGCTGGACACAGAGAAAGGAGTGACCTTGACAGACACAGTCTACTGGACAGGTCACACCACACAGTAACTCATCATCACGCATTGGGCATTGAGGCCAGCCATCACACAGGTGGTCATCATGAACACAGGTTATAGACATTCTGCACTTAAAGAACCCTGGGCACATCAGGTCTTCACATCCTTCTTCATCCTGGTAGTCCAGACAGTCATACATGCCATTGCAGCGTGTGTAGACAGGCAGACAGTCATTGAAGTCACCAGGACAGCGGTAGTGGCTGTCAGGACAGGAGTCATTGGGATGAAGAGGAACTGAGGTGAACTGTCTGACTGAATCAAAATTAATTAAAGCAGGGAAACGGACAAACGTATGCTGAAACAGGATCCCTTGAAACTGTCCACAATTTATTTCATCTGTTTCATCATAACAGTGAAGTGTGTGATCACAGACATTGTCAAAGGATAGACATTGACTGTTAGCACAGGTAAACAAAAGATGACATGCTGGATATTTACAGACAGATTCATCACTTTTGTCTTGACAATCAGGGATAAAGTTACAAACCATTGTATAAGACAACTTAATTCCATTTCTGCAATCGTATGTGAAAAACGTATTGAAGTCATAATTGGTTAGATAAAGGTCATCACTGGTTGATCTTTGCTCCAGAGGACAGATGTTATACTGGTTAGAACCATGGAAGAAAAATGAATATGTAACATGGCCATTTGCACACACTGTCATGGAATGTTGCCCTGAAGGCAGTGGAAAGTGTCTGTTGGGGAAACTGACTGTCTGTGAATAAGAAGAGTGTTCATCAGTCTTGTTTACCCTGAACTCACAAGCCACTCTAGTTATTTCTAATGAATGTAGGTCTGTGCAGAATGCATTCTTCAACTTTTGTTCTTTCATACCATAGCACAACAGTTTTCCCCAGTGGTAAGGGCGAGGAGAATTAGCTAAAACAAAGGAGTGGTGGAGGACAGTCTTGTTCCTCAGCAGCACGTGCCTGTACATAGAGGGCAAGGTTATGTCGTTACTATAAAACCCTGTCAAAACACTGCTAAACCTCTTTGGGTGTAGCTTTGATTTTGTCAGATGGGCGTAAACAGAGTCATACGCACATTCTGGGAAGCTAAGTTTGCCATCTAGCGAATTGCAGTATCTTTTGCCTCTCTGCCACACATCTCTATATAAATTAGCCAAAACGTGAAATTGATAACAACCGTTACAGAGTGCCATCCGTCCCTGACATTCAGGGCTGCTGAAGGGGCAGTCTCCTGTTTCATCCCGGCCATCTTCACACTCTACTTTATGGTTACAGGCCAGGTGGTGATGGATGCTGGGATAGTCACTTGCAGAGCAGTTCCATATACCCCTGGATAACTTTTCAGGCAACGATTTCGCTTGGAAAAATGTGAAAAACAGTTTAAAGCAGTCAGTCTTGATGCAGAAACTACTTTTCACTCTGATGTATATTTCTTTTGTCTGTATCACCTGAACAAAATCCGAGGTAAAGTCAGATAATCGTGTCCAAACGGGCATACAGAATCCCCAACACTCCTCCAGTGAGACATCCACGAGGTGGGATGCTGTTTCCTTGTAACTGACATAGACGGTAGCTCCTTGTGGGACGGGGAATAACTTTGACAAATATGGTGAATCAAATGAACTGATGTTGTTTCGCACTGTGACGTAACCTGACGAATTTGACGTCATCGTGATGAACAGATGTGTCTTTCCTGTATAGTATAGTATAGTATAGTATAGTATAGTATAGTATAGTATAGTATAGTATAGTATAGTATAGTATAGTATAGTATAGTATAGTATAGTATAGTATAGTAGGCACCCATCAGTCTCGGAAGAATATGGAGTTGCGCTCTAGTCTTTAGAGCGCAAAGCCTGGGCAAGTATGTATGGAGGGCAAGCTGTTACCCATGCAGCAGACCCCCCCCCCCCCCCCCCCTTCTCTCCACGCCACTGGAATGATCCATTGGAAAGGCAATGACCGATACGAATGGTTCCAGTACCGTCGCAGGAGCTGCCAGAATGTTGCCATATACCTACAACCCCGAGCCGCTCTGGGACTCCAACTCCCCGATTTTTCCTCAGGGATGGTGGCTAGTTTGTTATAAATTTGTCATCCGCTCCTACCGGCACACGATGGCCTACTCTTCCGAAAGGTGGAACGGGGTTTTAACATGTGCGCAAGATGTTCTGCGTGCATTCGCACACGGGGCCTCGGTTTCGAGTTTCATCCGAATGACTTTGATATTCAGTCCGATTTTTTCGTCAAACTGGGAAGAAAGGGCGAGGCTGGGTACGAACCCAGAAACTCACGGTTTACATATTGGCAGGCGAAAGTCTTAACCATCATGCCACCGTCTTTCCTGTACTAACCTCTTTTGCTCCTTAACAAGCAATCTTATATGTGATCAGTAGTCTATGGTATGATAAATATTCTTTATAAAAAAAATAAAACTAACGTGAACTGTCACTGTTTGGTTGCTTTTTTTTTACTGTAACATTTGTGTGTCATAATATTTATCAAGTACTGATTTTTCTGTATCGTCGACTTCAACTAGACCGTGTTTACGAGACAGAAGACACTGAGCAATTTTTTGCAATGACTTGTTAACAGCCAGTCTGATACGTTTCTTTTTATTTTTTTATCAATAACGATAAACAACAACAACAATAATAACAACAACGAACACAATGTCACGCACTTATCACATGTCACTCTTATCATAAAGTAGACACAGCAGAGATGTGAACGATGAAAAAGTAATTGCTCTTTGGATGAGATACTCGATTTTCAGTCATTCATATTCTTCTTTCACCTCTATCCATCCCGTAGTCCGGTAGACCAAAGCAGCACCACTGAATATATTTTTTTGCAACCAGCTTCCTCCACTCCTTGTGGCTCTCAGCTTTCTGTAATATATCGTTCCACTCAAAGCCAGTCCACTCTCTCAATGCTGTCTTTCCATCGTTTTCTCCGTCTGCCTCTTCCTATCCCTCCTTGTACTGTTCCCTGTGGGACAGTTTTTGGCCAATCCAGACATTTGCGGGACGTACCTGTACCCCTTCAGCTTGTGTCTTTTAACAGGGATAAGAGTCTTTCATATGGCCAAATGGCATTTTCAACTCTGTTTTTCACTTCCCCGCAGGTTATATCATCTGTGAAAGACATACTTAAAATTAAGTAATTAAGCAATTAAGAAAACATCTCATCTCCATTGCCTTTTATCCTTCTTTCAATGTCTGCTATTATGGTCCACGTTCCACAAGCATATACAAAAAAGGACATGATCAAAGATGGCATCAGTCTGATCTTGAAGTTGATGGCGATGTTCTTGTCGTTTCAGAGGACTTTCGTTTTCGTCATTACAGCTGTGGTATGAGTTATACTGCGGGGAGAATTTAAGGTTTTGACCCTTCATCTGGCACTATAGCTACCAGATGTTAGCTATGGCCGGTCTCAGTCATACATACCCCTGACATCAGTTTCAGTCTTGTAAATCTCTCTGTCTCTCTCTCTCTCTCTCTCTCTCTCTCTCTCTCTCTCTCTCTCTCTCTCTCTCTCTCTCTCTCTCTCTCTCTCTCTCTCTCTCTCTCTCTCTCTCTCTCTCTCATATAATACACACACACACACACACACACACACACACACACACACACACACACACACACACACACACACATATATATATATATATATATATATATATATATATATATTATATATATATATATATATATATATATATATATATATATGTGTGTGTGTGTGTGTGTGTGTGTGTGTGTGTGTGTCTGTGTCTGTGTCTGTGTCTGTGTGTGTGTGAGAGAGAGAGAGAGAGAGAGAGAGAAGAGAAGAGAGAGAGAGAGAGAGAGAGAGAGAGAGAGAGAGAGAGAGAGAGAGAGAGAGAGAGAGAGAAGAGACAGAGAGACAGAGAGACAGAGAGACAGAGAGACAGAGAGAAGAGAGAGACAGAGACAGAGACAGAGACAGAGACAGAGACACAGAGACACAGAGACACAGAGACACAGAGAGACAGAGACAGGGACAGAGAGACAGAGAGACAGAGAGAGACAGAGACAGAGAGAGAGAGACAGAGACAACACACGAACCCCCCACCCCCCCCACCCACACACATACACACACACACGCTCACACAGAGGAAGTTTCTTAGTTACTCACGATGGTAGTGATGTATGGTCGCACGCTCACAATACTGTACTTTTATCATAAATCAGAGGAAGAAATAGGTAGCAATGATTTACAAGCCATAGGCTTTCTTATTATGTAAATGCTTCTAGCAAGCTGACAGAGTGATTTATAGATTCAAGTTATTGCGTTAAGTTTTTTTGTATATATACATATTATGATTGCAATCTAAAACCATCAAGGTTTGTACGTTGGTATCTGTTAATTCATTAACTCTTCATCTATCTATCTATCTATCTATCTATCTATCTATCTATCTATCTATCTATCTATCTATCTATCTATCTATCTATCTATCTATCTATCTATCTATCTATCTATCTATCTATCTATCTATCTATCTATCTATCTATCTATCTATCTATCTATCTATTTATCTATCTATCTATCAATCTATCAATCTATCAATCTATCAATCTATCAATCTATCTATCTATCTACCTATTTACCTACCTACCTACCTACCTATCGACCAATATATCTGTCTGTCTTTCTGTCTGTCTATCTATCTGTCTATCTATCTGTCTGTCCATCTGACTGTCTGTCTGTCTGTCTATCTACCTACCTTTATAGCTTTGTTTCTACCTATCTACCTATCTATCTACCTACCTATCTATCTACCTATCTATCTACCTATCTATCTACCGACCTATCGACCTATCGACCTATCGACCTATCGACCTACCGATCTATCTATCTATCTATCTATCTATCTATCTATCTATCTATCTATCTATCTATCTATCTATCTATCTATCTATCTATATTTTATATATGTATATATATATATATATATATATATATATATATATATATATATATATATATATATATATATATATATATATATAAAATTGCGTGTATGTGTATATTTGTAAAGTAGAACGGAAAAAAATAGTTTTGCAAGGGACACAAAATGACTCTCCGTGTGCAAGTACACCCTGAGCATCTTGTCCTCTTGCTACAAACCCATCCACCATTCACAGAGCAATACTGTTGTCATTTCTATTCCCTACTATTCTGGCAAACTGTTGATGCACAGCTAGTGATACACAAAATGTGGCCACCAGGAAAGTTTGCAGAAGTGATTAAGGAGAAAATACCCAAACTTTTTTGTGACTATGTTTTTACATCAATTTACGAAAGTAACCTTGGTAGCAAGTGACAGATTTTTCACGTAAGCTTCAATCAAGGGAGTTGTTTTTTTTCAATACGCAGGTATTCTATGTGAGTAAACTGATTCAGCGTTCTTCTTCTTCTCCTTCGTCTTCGTCTTCGTCGTCTTCTTCGTCTTCTTCGTCTTCTTCGTCTTCTTCGTCGTCTTCCCTTCTCCTTCTCAATTCTCCTTCTCCTTCTCAATTCTCCTTCTCCTTCTCAAGTCTTCTTCTTCTTCGCAATTCTTCTTCTTCTTCGCAATTCTTCTTCTTCTTCGTAATTCTTCCTCTTCTTCGCAATTCTTCCTCTTCTTCGCAATTCTTCCTCTTCTTCGCAATTCTTCTTCCTCCTCTTCGCAATTCTTCTTCCTCCTCTTCGCAATTCTTCTTCCTCCTCTTCGCAATTCTTCTTCCTCCTCTTCGCAATTCTTCTTCCTCCTCTTCGCAATTCTTCTTCTTCTTCTTCTTCTTCGCAATTCTTCTTCTTCTTCTTCTTCTTCTTCTTCTTCTTCTTCTTCTTCTTCTTCTTCTTCTTCTTCTTCTTCTTCGCAATTCTTCTTCGCAATTCTTCTTCTCTTTCTTGTTCTTGTTCTTGTTCTTGTTCTTGTTCTTGTTGTTGTTGTTGTTGTTGTTCTTCTTCTTCTTCTTCTTCGCAATTCTTCTTCTTCTTCGCAATTCTTCTTCGCATTCTTCTTCGCAATTCTTGTTCTTCTTCTTCTTCTTGTTCTTGTTCTTGTTCTTGTTCTTCTTCTTCTTCTTCTTCTTCTTCTTCTTCTTCTTCTTCTTCGTCTTCGTCTTCGTCTTTATACACGTTCAGACAAGTATTGTCTATCATATCAGCAAAAATACGTTGCGCTGCCGTTAAGCGCCTAACAATTCAGGCCCAGTGCATCTAACATCGGCGTTAATTTATCTAATAACATAATACGTTCAGTATTTTTCCGAGTCATTACAATCATTAACATATTAGGCTTGTTGTTGCTGTTGCTGTTGCTGTGCTGTTGCTGTTGTTGTGTTGTTGTTGTCGTTGTTGGTGCTGTTGTTACTATTGCTTGTTTCTCAACTTAACATAATAGAGGTCACCAAGAATAAGCGCGTGTGGATCGGTGGTCTAGAGGTCACGTACCTGCCTTGAAAACGAAAAGTCTGGGTTCGAAGTGTATTGGTTCAATGCCCGTTTGAGTCAAAAACTCCCCCCCCCCCCACCCTTCCCATCCATTAGATCATGCGTGGGGGTGTGGGTGCTAGTCTTTCGGATGAGACTATAAACCAAGATCCCGTGTGTTACACATCATTATTCAGCGCATTTAAAAGAACCCACGGCAACAAGACAGTTGTCCCTGGCAAAAATTCTGTAGAATAAAAGTCACTCTGATAGGGAAACAAATACAGTTGCAGTCAGGAAAAGGAATTAAATATATTAATGGTTGTGCTGCTCTTGTACAACGCGGCTCTCCCGGCCGTTAGAGCACCCGATTTTCACGCTGAGAAATCTCTGTGACTTGAGGTATAAAATGAAAATAAAAATGAATGGGAAATGTCTGCCGCATATCCCTATCTGATGTTCAATATGGACAAACATACTAAAATCCGCGCCAACAACGCGTCTCTTATGCCCCCCCTCCCTTCCTCACTACGACGCAATCTTGGTCGAGGGAGATGATTGATTAATTGATTGATTGATTGATTGATTGATATGATTGCCTAATTGATTGATTAATCGATTAATCTATTGTTCATCGAATCTACTGTGACAGTTTCATTATAGCTCTGTGTGCTCGACTCCAATAGGCTGGTATAACATTAGGTTGATGGAGTTTCACTGATGTTAAATTCGTGTTCTAGTGGTTCTAGTGTTAACGTGTTGGGGGGGGGGGGGTTAAAGACGAAACAAAAACAACAAGCAAACAAGCAATTAAAAAAAAAACAAATGTGGTGTTACTTTATTATTTTTCATGTTAATGGTGTTAAAATAGTTCATTAACTGATATTTCATTCATATGTGTACTTAAATGTATATGGTTTAAACCATATTTTCTATTTTTTATAAAGATTTTTAAATGTGGGGTTCTAATGATAAATTTTGTTTATTACAAGCTCAGCTAGAAGCCGTGCCATGTATCAAAAGGGCACACCCATTTTAAAGTTAAAAATCCAGAAATCACTCATGTTATGTATTGTTGACATAGAAAAAAATCCAGTATGTGTGGTGAAATGGCAAATATCTTCCTTAAACTGAGAATGCCATCCTTTTCTCTCTTACATTATTTATGATGAAAACTCATGATGAATTGGATTCATTTTTCCTTTCCTGGGCTAAAGCTCTGAGCTTCATCACTGGAGAGATTTTGACCAAACGAACATTGTGGCCCGTGATCAATTAAGGTAGCTGCATTCCGACTTCAGGGAAA
>CM060345.1:16735732-16753232 GCA_030674155.1 Stramonita haemastoma | reverse complement strand
GGTAATCCATATTGTTGCCAAACATACCACGTGCTGAAAAAAAAACAGTGATTGCTGCCAGAAAATCCCTTGGCTGCCAATCATCCATAGTGAAGATGAAACAGGCATAGGGTTGCCAGGTAAACACCTGTTAAAGCTGAAGCACATAAGGAGTTGCCAGGTTAACATCTGTTTAAAAAAAAAAAATGAAGCACATAAAGAGTTGCCAGGTTAGCACCTGTTGAAGAAATTGAAGCACACACAGAGTTGCCAGGTTAACACCTGTTGAAGAAACTAAACCACACAAAGTGAAGCACACAGACAGTTACCAGGTAAACACCTGTTAAAGAAACTGAACCACACAGATGGTTGCCAGGTTAACTTTTGTTCTAGAAGCTGAAAACACACAGGATCTAGAGTTGAAACTGGTAAGACGTTAGTCCTGTTGGCAGTCAGCTGATTGGTTAGCTAACACCACAACCTGGTTGGCATGCTCCTTATTTTCAAATGGCGAATTTTCATCAATTTTCAGATTGGGTACATCCTACAGGAGAATAATCACGATATCCAGTATGTTGGTTCGATTTGTTCTTCTCTGGTGGGTGTTTTCTCTGAAATATTCAGCAGGTTTCCAACTTTCACATTCAGTTGAGAGGGGAAGGGGTAGCAGAGGAGTTTGATCGAAGTGCTCGTCAATCTTCTCTTCTGTTGCCTCTCATCACCTCTCAATTGTCTGCCATGCCTTAATCTTCTGTCCGTTTTTTTTTTTTTTTGGGGGGGTGTTATTTTGCACTTGAATTTCTTCTTCTTTGTTTCTTCTTCTTCTTCTTCTTCTTCTTCTTCTTCTTCTTCTTCTTCTTCTTCTTCTTCTTCTTCTTCCTCCTCCTCCTCCTCCTCCTCCTCCTCCTCCTCCTCATCCTCCTTCAAACCCCTACTTCTGACCCCATGTTTCACACGCACACACACACACACGTACGCACGCACGCACGCGCACACGCACGCACACACACACTTGTTATTGTAGGGTGCTGATAACGTTAACATCACATTCGAGTTACTAACATGCCCATTGTGTTGGGTTGAGGGTAGAAAACGCTGAATTGGATCGGTAGTCTAGAGTAAACGCGCCTGTCTAGAAGTGTGCGGGGGTTTGAATCCCTGCTGTGGGCCAAAAACTTTCCCCCCATCTATTAGACCATGAGTAATGGTACACGTGCCAGTCTTTCGGACGAGACGATAAACCGAGGCCCGGAGCGTTAATGTCATTATTTAGTGCACGTAAAAGAACCCACGGCAACAAGAGAATTGTCCCTGGAAAAATTATGTAGGAAACAAGCCACTCTGATAGGGAAACAAATAATTGCAGACAGGAAAAGAAAATAAGATAAAGGGTGGCGATGCTCTTTGGCGACACCCTCTCCCCATGGAAAGCAGCCTGAATTTCACGCAGAGAATTCTGCCTTCACTTACAGTGGTGTAAAGTATAAAATGTAAAATGTGTGAAGGGGAAATCTGGCACTGGGAGAGGTCTGGTGGTGGACAATCACTTGCAGGGTGAAGGGGGTGGGAGGCAGGCGGAGGAGAGGAGAGGAACGGGTCATCACGGCTATTAGGTGTTGGGAGAGGGAAAATGGCTGTCTGTTGGTCCAGACATTGTCGTCTTTGGGTGGGAGGGGTGGGTGGGTTGGATGCATCCTACCATCTGCGATAAGATTGGGATCCGAACACTGGACTCTCTTGATACCTATGTTGTCGTGCAGATGGTTGGTTACATAATAAGGAGGTGTTGTCTGTCCTCTGTTCGTTTTTGTTTTAATACTGATCAGTTTTGCTGATTTTTAACGAACAAACGAAGTAACAGTCATATTGCACACTATACTGTATAATGTGTGTGTGTGTGTGTGTGTGTGTGTGTGTGTGTGTGTGTGTGTGTGTGTGTGTGTGTTTGTGTGTGTGTGTGTGTGTGTGTGTGTGTGTGTGTGTGTGCACATACGATTACATGTATGCACACATAATCATATGGATGGATATCACCTATACATTAATGTTCTTTGTTTCTGAGTATGGGAAATTGTTTACCTGAAATGTTTGATACCGGTTTTTGTTGTTCTATAAATGTTTCCTTGCTGGATGTTTTAAGCTGTGCTTGTAGCCCACATATGGTTATATTCTTTTTTTACAAATAAAAAAGTGTTTATGGTCGTATGTATAACCCTCATAATTGAGTCTTTGGTTCTGAATTGGATTACCATTTGAGTGTGTTTTACTGCACTACATCAAATAGTTGTGTAAAAGGTTTTGTTTGTTAGTTTAATTTCTCTCCCGTCATCCTTCAGTGACAAAAGATGAAGACATCAAACATCCAAACTTGACAGTTATTTGTCCTGGTATAGATTACCTGTTGAAGCAAAACAGCACAAGCATACCTGTTCTCAAAGTCAACGCGTCAAACTACCGACTCTCCAAGAAAACCCAAAGGGTTACAGCACTGCAGGGAGTGGTGTACGGGGTGTATGATGCTTCCACCAGCTTTTGTAAGATGCGAGTTCAGGTACCACCCGGTATGTATGCACGGGTCAGGGTTCAGCAGCTATCCTTCTGGTGTGATTCTGGTTATTGGGGTACATTTGTGTCTGACTGTGGTAGCCAGGTGCGAATTCAGAATAACTGCGATCGTTATATATTAGACACCTTTTTGGTTTCCAGTTCAAAATGCGTGTATATAACACACACAAATAATCCTCTGGTTAAAGTTCATATCGATGCAGCCGAACATTATCGTTCTGGGATAACGTTTGGTTCCCAGTTTTCTAAGTATACAATAATACCGTGTATTAAAGAGGACACACCTATCAAGGAAGATATCAGGGTGCCCCAGGGAAGCGTCATTCTGGTCAGTGTTCAGAGGTCCCTGACACTCAACGACTGTTCTGATAACTGGCAGCTAAAACTGCTGTACAGAAAATCAAACACAGTTGACCCGAATTTCGCCAGTGTCTGCATGAACGGTTTATCGCCAGCTTCTGTTGTGAGCAGTTCACATCTTCAGATAGCATTCAAGTATAAAATCCGAGTGCACTCTCACCTCAAACTATCTTTTGCTGCTCTGTCTGTAGATGAACAGCCCAGAAATTGCTCAGTGGTCTGTTCAACTGCTCAGTTCAACATTATCCTAGCTTTGGTCCTCACCTGGACTGCAATGTGAAGACAGAGTGTGAGGACGGACGTGACGAGACAGAGCACTGTGCCTTCAGCAGCCCTGCCTGTCAGGGACTGGTGGCCTCACAGAACACGTGTTTGAAACTGATCGTACGAAATGACTTGGTACCTTTCATGATTTTTTCTCATATGTGTCAGACTTTAAAAGGAAACCTGGCTTCTATAAAGAGCAAAACTAAAACAGAAAATTTCTTTCTCATCTTCAAAAAGTTTTCTTTCTTTGATGTCCTTGTAGGTTGCACTATGGGTTGGGAAAACAGACCCTTCATGTACAGCAGATTTCGTGTATGGTCTGATAACACTGTGATCTATTACCTGGCCCATGCAATGACTTATCGCGATGGGTTACCCTCACGTACTGTTCGTACAGCACACTTTGTACCATTGAATGATTTTTATTTCAAGGAAAAGAAAACAACATCCGTTAAATATGCCTTATGTGACATAGAGAAGCAGACGTTCAGTACAACTCTTTCACATATCAGACTGACTAATTTACATTCTTTTCAAACAACCTCAACAAACACACGTCAGCATTTATTCCTGTGCGCAAGTCAACATTCTATACACACATTTTTGCAATGTGATCCCAAACTCCAGTGTTCAAATGCGAAATATTCACTCTTTTGTCCATTTTCAAATGGGACTTTTGCACACGATAGTTTTCTTAAAAGAAAAGTAGTGACCCGTTTTGAGGGATTCACTTTTAAATATGCCATGTTCAGCTGTCATGATAAAGTCCATACAACTCAATACACATTTGTGTGTAATTTCCAACAAGACTGTCTTGATAATAGTGATGAATTATTCTGTGAACATCCTCACTACACTGGATTTCTGTGCTCTAGTGGACAGTATGTCCCGCACAGCCAACGATGCAACGAGTACTCAGACTGTGTGGATGACTCTGATGAGAAGGGTTGTCAGGAAAACTGTGTGCACACTGCCGTCGGCCCTTTGGAGGAAAGAAATTGCCACCTCTGTATATCAGTCTAGATGGCAGTGGCCATTTTACGCACTACGTGATGGCAAACAATGATTCATGTCCTGGCAGTCATTACCTCTGCACATCTGAACCTGTCAACTGTCTTCCTATCTACACTCGATGTAATGGATTTTCTGACTGTACTGATGGGGAAGATGAACAGGACTGTGACAGTGTGACATGCCCTGCCTTGTACAAGTGTCGAGCTTCCACAGTGTGTCTGCATGGAGATCATCTGTGTGATGGCTGGGGTCAGTGTCCACAGCGAGATGATGAACTGATGTGTGACTTTACCTGTCCTGAAGGTTGTCTGTGTGAAGGTCATTCTTTCCTGTGTGGTATCTCTTTCCTTGCTGAAGCCTTTCCTTTGTTACGCTACCTGGATGCCATGGACTCCAAAATGTCACTGAAAGATTTTGAAAAAAACATGTATCTTGTTTATCTTAGATTGCCCCACTGTTCTATTGCTAATATTTCATTAGTTGAACTTCCAAACTTGCAACACATAGATCTGGCTAATAATGATATTGCATCTGTAAACATGACTGTTTTATTGAAGTTACCCAATTTGCAAACTTTACTTTTAGGAAACAATCCTCTCACCCAAATTATGAGTGATGAGCTGAAAGCCATACATTATGCCCTGACTACAGCTGATTTGTCAAGTAGTCGTTTTATAATGTTCAATTATGGGCTATCAATATATTTACCTGGCATGAAATACTTGAATTTATCGTTTTCAACAATTGAAACGATTGGAATTGGGGGGTTTAAAACTGTTCCACAAGTAACAGAACTGGATCTACAAGGAAATCCAATAATCAACTTCCCTTTGGATATGATCAAAGAATCAATTCATTTAGATAAAATATTTTCTTCAAATTATAGGATCTGTTGCCAGAATATACTTCCAATACAGACAGACACAACACAATGTACAGTGCCTTATTTTGCACTTCCATCGTGTGCAACATTGATACCAAATGATGTATACAAGACTTTCTTTTGGATGGTTTCCGTGTTTGCTGTGATAGGAAATGCTATCTGCTTTACAGTAACCCTCACAAACCAGCATGTATTGAAACAAAATGTTGCAATGTCCATTGTCCATTTGCAGATAGCTGGCCTATGCATGGGATGTCACATCAGCATTGTTGTGGTGGCAGATCACATATTTGAAGGACAGTATCTTCAACATGAAAAGACATGGACCAGCAGCATCACCTGTAAGATAGCTGGTTTTCTGTGTCTTCTCTCCAGTGAAGTGTCAATTCTGATCATCTGCTTCCTCGTGTTGGATCATGTACTGCTCTTCTGCTTCACGAATAATTCGTGGACATTGAACTCCTCTTCAAGAACAGCGGTGTGTTGGTGATCTGGTGTGTTGGAGCTCTGTTATCACTGGTACTATTTCTGCCTGGCCTGTCACAGTGGGGGCTCTATGGCCAGTCTGGTCTGTGTCGTCTGGCTTTAGTTGACCATCTGTTTATGGTGAAGCGGTTCAGGTGGTTCAATGTCACTGTTGTGGTCAATTCCTGTTGTCCTTAGTCATTGTGGCTGGTCAGTGTGCTGTTTACAGACAATTACCAACATATGGAATCATGTTGGAGCACACAAAGAGACCATACTTCCTTTCTGCTCATCTCATAGGAAAGCTAGCATTGACAAAAGCTGTGTGTTGGTTTTCCTTTGCTCTGTCCTCAACAGCGCTTCCACAAAGGATGCCAGTTTTTACCCAGATCCATGGGCATTGGTTGTTTTCATGCTGCCTTTCAACTCTGGTCTTGACCCACTTCTCACCATCCGGAGCATCCTTACAAATCGACAACTGCAAGCCAAGGAGCTGAAATTAATCACAGTGCTCAAATCGCGCCTGTCACAGCAAGGAAAAAAGATACTGCAGAACAAAAGGTAAACAACAACAATATCACCTGGGCACAGATAATGTATTCCGTCTTCATTTTCAACCTAATAGTAGTCCTGTTGACTGTGAGAGCTCAACTGAAGAATTTGCAACCCCTTTCTTCCACTCCCTGCAGTCCTTTGCTTTCCCCAGTAAGCAGATCGTTCCACTCAAGGCCAGTCCACTCTCTGATGCTCTCTTCCCATCATTTCTCTGTCTACCTCTTCGTTTCCCTGCTTTTACTGTTTCCTGTAGGACAGTCTTGGTCAGTCCAGATGTTCCTGATAGAGAGGGGACAGCTAAATCAAGTGTGATTTTCAGTTATCAAACTTTGCACCTTGGCAATGTACGCCAGACACATAAACAGTACAGCGTATTTTCACCTATTTGGTATGTAACATACTTTCCTAAAACAATCATGTTGACACAAACAATATATGCACGTGTCATGCAGATCGATTGCTAATTGACTGACCACCCCCCCCCCCTCTCTCTTCTCTTCTCTCTCTCTTCCCTCTCTCTCTCTCTCTTCTCTCTCTCTTCTCTCCCTCACATCACAAGAGATCAACAATCTCTCTTATACTCTCTCTCTCTCTCTCTCTCTCTCTCTCTTCTTCTTCTACTCTCTTTCTTCTCTCATTCCTATACATCCATTTTTATCATATTTTGTACTCCTTTGATAATCATGTGGACAATGTATCGATTATGTAAAATTTAATTAGACTTAAAAAAAATAATTAAAAACTAATAACTTTGTCATTATCAATTATTAAACATAAATTTATGATGTATCAAGATTGATATGATATAGGTTTATATATTTTAATTGCTGACAGCGATAGGTTTCTGTATTCTTATTTTATTCAATTCAGCATATATTTCCTTAAAGCAGTTTTGATGAATGTCAACCGTGAAAGGTGTTGTTGTGTTGTGTTGTTGTTGTTGTTTGTGTGTGTGGCTGCTGTGTTGTGCGCGTTGTGGTGTCGAGCGTGCTGTTTATTGTGTTGTGCGTGTGTGTGTTGTATGTTGTGTGTGTGTGTTGTCTGTGTGTTGTGTGTGTGTGTGTGTTGTCTGTGTTGTGTCGTGTGTGTGTCATTGTGTGTTCTTTGTGCATGTGTTTTTGTTTGCTGTGTGTGTGTTTGTGTTTGTGCTGTTGTTGTGTGAGTATAGTTTGTTGTATATGTGTGTTGAGAGTGTCTGGTGGGGTTGTGTGGTGTGGGGGAGTATGAGTTTAGTTAGTGTATGTATTTGTGTGTGTATGTGGTGAAGTGTGTTGGATCTGTGTATTGTCTTGTGTGTCTCTGTTGTGTCTTGCGTGGTGAGTAGGTGTAACTTATCCATTGAAAAAAGATATGCTATTCTTTAAACCTGGATTTTTTGTTTTTGTTGTGTTGTTTTTTTGGTTTTTTTTGTTTTTTTTTTGTGTTGTTCTTTGTTGTTGTTCTTTTTAATTATTCTATGTCTATGACTCCCCCCCTCCATAGGATGCTTTAAAAAAATCCCTTCTATCAATGTATGTCTTTCTTCTGTACATTCTCTTGTAGTAGTCGTGATTGATGTTTTCGTTTCTAATTCATTTTTTCTCTTTTTCTCCTTATCTACTAACGCTTTCTTTTTTTTCCAAAATCAAATTTTTTTTATGTGACTTTGATTTTGTTCTGAAGAGTGATTAATACTTATCATATATAGTGTCTTATCTTGTGTGTGTTTGTACTGCGTAAAGTCTTATTGTTTAGTATATTTCACTTGATGTATCCTGAAATGGGGGATGAGTAAAAAGCACAGAGTGCTTATTATTATCTCGATATAAAAGACTTTCCTGCCTGCCTGCTTGTCTCTCCCTCTCTTTAATATATATATAATATAATATATATATATATATATATATATATATAATATATATATATATATATATATATATATATATATATTATACACCACGATGACTTTTTTACAAAAAACATTATTACCAAAGATTTAAAAACAGAAACATAAAACAATGAAGCCAAGATCTGTCAATGTATAACATTGATGACAGCATTTGATACCTTTTTTTTTAATAATGACCATTATATTTGCCCAATGTAACTCGTGAATTTTGAGTCCATAATAAGCCATCCATTACATTTTATATATATATAGAAGAGTATAGATATATAGATATATAGTATATATATATAATATATATATATATATATATATATATATATATATATATATAATATATATATATAAAACATCCAGTAGCTATGTATACTAAAACAAAACATAAGAGAAGAGAGAAAAAAAAAAGAAGAGGAGAAGAACAAGTGAAGAAGTTGCAGAAACAAAATAACGAACTGACAAAAATTTTTTTTTCAAATATTGTCATACAAGAGAGCAGAGTAGACAGATAAAAAGAAAACCATCCCTATCCATAACAAATTGGGGTCAAGCTCCAGACGCCACCAAAGGGAAATAAATAACACTGCAGGGGAAGCAATCGAGACACTTCTGATCCACAGAACGTATGAAATATACACCCTGGCTTATCGAACTTGTCACATAGGCGTCGTTACCGACAGCTGAAGCGGCTCGCAAGTCCCCCAAAACTTTGCGACCCCCTCTATCTAATGCAGTATCGTCTCTATGGGAAATAACTCTCACTATAAATCTCGTAGTCCCAACAGTGATTCCCCTGATCATTTCCTAATTTGGCTGCTATCCAGTAGCCATCAGCAGTGCCAGATTTATGGAACATCTATGCAGACGATTCTTCTGTAGGGAAAGACAGACTACTAGTGGGTAGCTGGCATTGTATAAGGGAGCAGAGAGGATTCTGAGGATTGACCTGAATTAGATCACTGTTTGTCAGTTGCATTTCTACTGATTCTACCAACTGTGTGTGGGATTTTTTTTTTCAGGGAGTATCCCTTGCGTTATGACAGAAAAAAAGATGATGCTGCTGATCACAAAATTTGTTGAGTCCTTTTATTTTTCAAATTTCTATTCATCAGTTTCCCCAAGATAAACACTCTAATTTTATTTATTTTTTATCTATTTATTCATTCGTTTATTTCGAGGACAATAAAATCAGAACTTATGTGCTTTTTTTTTTTTTTACATCTAGTCCCGTGTGCATGTATTTCTGTCAATCTTGTCATCTGTTCCCATCGGCACAAATGACCCTCACTTTCAAAAGCGGAACAGGTTTTAACATGTGCGCAAGTTGTTTGGCGTGCGTTTGCACATGGACGCTAGTTTCATAGTCTCATCCAAAGACTCTCGGGGGAGTGAAGATTGGTGCTGATGTTAATTCCAGGGGAAAAATCCCCTTCAAAGGGCATCTCAATGGAGGCTTGATTCTGGGAGCAAACCCGTACCATCAAATCACAAACAAACAAGCAATGCTTTAACCACCAGGCTATCCCACCCAATAGATATTCTCTTACACAACATAAGGAATGACCGGCATGGCCATAAGCTTAACTACTTGTGAAGATGGCCTTTTTTCCAAACGCTATATTTGAACAGCTATGCTTTGGTTACTGATTTTCCCTGCTTTTCTTCAAAAATAGAAAATAAAAAATGTTGCCAGGAGCTGCCTGACACATCAACAGCTTGCCTGGTCAGCAGCAGCAATGGTGGACTCCAGTGTGTGTTAGTGCCTATGACTAACGAAAAAATGTTTGGATATGGTTAATAAAAAGAAAACAACAAAAATGCAACAACCATGTAACAGAGGAGGAGAAGGGGGACGAAGAAGAGAGAGAGACGAAGAAGAAGAAGAAGAAGAAGAAGAAGAAGAAGAAGAAGAAGAAGAAGAAGGAAGAAGAACAACAACAACAACAACAACAACAACAACAACAACAATAACAATAACTACTTCTACAACAGCAACAACAACAAACAACTACAAACAACATACAACATACAGCAACAACAACCACAACATCAAACATAAAAAAAGAAAACAAAGGGAAAGAATAATATCAATGCCAGAAATGCCTGCCTAGGGTGAGTAGGCAGAAAAAGAAGAAAGAAAGAAAACATCAAAAAAGAAAATAAAAGAACACATCGATAAGCAAAACACCGTGGGCATCCATAATTGTGGTCAAACCTCAGATCAAGTAACGGGGAGATAATAAAAACACGGCAGGGGAAGCGATCTAGACGAACGTAATCCGCAGAACGTATGAAATATATACCCTGGCTTATCGAACCTGTCACATAGGCGTCGTTACCGACAGCTGAACGACTTGCAACATCCTTAACTTGCTAGGGCCCTCTTCCTATGAAGGCCTTGCTTCCACGGCAGATAGCACTCCTTGTAAATCTCCTGAGTCCTGGCTAGTGACATCCCTTGATCATTTGCCGATTCCTTAGCTATCAAGTGGTGATCAGCAAGGTCTGATTTATGAGAGGACTGTATACAGAAGAACATACCCCCCCCCCCCCCCTCCTTTTTATTTTTTTTAAAAAAAGACAAGTCAAAGGGCGTTTTTTTTTACAAATAGCAAAGAATGTTTATATACATATCGGGAAAAAAAAAGTTAAAAAAACTTTTCTGTTAGATTTTACTCTATTGAAATCTTTTCATAGTTACAGATAATTAGGTTGACAGTACTTTTCTCAGCTGTGCTGCTTTCTTGTTCAAAAACCCCCTGGTATTGTAGCGTAGATTTGGTCTTTTTAATCTTACTAAACACATTTTTTTCCAAGCAAAATAATTTTGTTGAAGTCAAAGGGCTGTTTGGAATTATATATGGGGGATGGGGGGTGAAAGGTTGAATCATTGATCTGCATCTCCTGAACTGTTCGTCCTTGTCTCTTGTCTGTTCCAGATTCTTACAGATAGTGTTTGGAAAAGAACCCTTGAACAAAGCAATGAGGGGCAGAAAAAACAACAAAGAGATAGGTGAAGTAGACATTTAATTTGGAATTTCTATATATTCTATTTATTCTTTTGTACAGTTTTTGTAACTGGCAGAGAAGAAGAATTGAAAGAAGAAGAAGAAGAAGAAAGAAGAAGAAGAAGAAGAAGAAGAAGAAGAAGAAGAAGAAGAAGAAGAAGAAGAAAAAGAAAAGAAGAAGAAACAGAAACAGAGGAAGAACGAGGAGGAGAACAATGAGGAAGAGGAAAACATGAAGAGGAAGGAGAGGAGAAACATATGCAGGGCAACAACATGAATATTTCAACAATGAGGAGGAGGAGGAAGTGGGAGGGAGGTCGAGGACAATAAACATTGAAAGTACAAACATAAATAAAAAGAAAAAAAACACACTGAATAGCAGGAAGAGAAAGGTAGGGACAAGGAGAAGAAGGGAAAGGGAGGAGGAAGTGGACAGACAGACAGACGGACAGACAAATATCACACATATCCAAAATTGCAGTCAAGCCCCTGAGCACGCCAAGAAAAAGTTAATACCACAGCAAGAGGAAGTGAGCCAGACAGCTAGTGATCCACAGGAGGTATGAAGTACATACCCCTGCTTATCGAACCTGTCTCATAGGTGTCGTTACCAACAGCTCAATGGTTTACATATACAGTCCCTCACAACTTGGAGACACTCTCAAACACAGCCTATGGCCTAAAGCTAAGGAAAAAGAGGGTTTGTCAGTGGCTGGTTGATATCATAATAAAAAAAAAGGTTAATGTCTACATGAACATGATGTTATGCTTTAGAATTATTTTGTTCAAGAAAATCTGCATCCATTACAAGCTCTTAGAAAAGCAATCTGAACAGTACTTTGATAGAATGAGGAGGAAGAAATCCATCTTTAAGTTGGAATATGGTTGCTATATGGCGAGGCGACATACAACTAGCTATAAAGTAATTTCTCAGTTTATATCTCGTGATTGAAAGCTGAATGTCACTTTTTTTAAAAAAATCTACAACCCTCTGTCTTGTCTCTTTCGCCACGAAGAATTGCCGATACAAGAATTAGCATCAGCCAGATATTGTTGATAGTCACTTCCAGCTACAATCAACGAGCAAGGAAGGGGACATCACTGTCAGGACTGGGAGATTTATACAGACAGTTATCTGCCATGGATACGAGACAGGGTTACAGGGAGGTCGCACTGTCGCGAGGTTGCGAGTCGTTCAGCTGTTGGTAGCATAGCTATATGACACGTTTGATAAACCCCGGCCATGTATTTCATACGTTCAGTGTGTAGGGTGGACATTATGGGTAATAAGATCTTCAGTGGTTCCCAACAGTCTACTTGATGTCGGGATTGTCCAAGGTAGAATCCTGATTTGAGGGACTGTTCTGAAGCCAAGGCACGCAAATGATCACGCATCCAAGAGGGAACTAGCCACACCCAACGCTGCTGCTAAACCTTAGCTTCGATAGAGGGAGAGTTCTGACCACAGAGCTATCCCGTGCATTCTCTATGAACGGATAGCAACATGTTAGTGTAAGCAAGTCTTGGCACTTGCTTACATCAAGAACTGATCAGGCTTATGAGGCAATAATGAGATCTAACTACTCTAGCTGTGTATGGTATAGGCTTGTGGGTGAGCGCCAAACTGCATAGTTTACCCATTCAAATTACAGCCTAAAGTGCTTCTTCTTCTTTGTGGTTCTGGAATGCTCAGACAGCAAATATCATTATCTGTTATATGAGCCAAAATACGTTAAAGACGATGTTGTTTTTGTATTTGTTTAAGCTGTTTGCACGAGGTATCATGACAAAAATCCACAAGGTACTATCTCCTAACACACTGTCAAATACAGCTCCATCTCTGCATTGATTGGATAAATAAACAAATCAAGAAACACCATTGACTTCCTCACTAAATTGTAGAAAACCCCCAGTCCAAGCAAAGGGAGGTAAATAACACAGCAGGAGAAATGATATAGACAGCTCTTATCCGCAGAAGGTACAAAATATATACCCTGGCTTATCGAACCTGTCACACAGTTCTCGTTACCAACACTCAAACGACTCCCAACTCCGAAAACTGTGTGACCCCCCTCCAATATAGTCGCACTTCCACGCAAGATAACTCGCTGAGTGAATCTCACAGTCCTGAAAGTGATGTCCTCTTATTCTTTTTATTGCCTATCAAGTAGCCATCAGCAATGTCTGATTTATGGAATGACTATGCAGACCGTCCTCCAATATAAAAGACGAGGTAGTCAGTTGTATAAGTTATAGGCGAGACACTTCCCCTTAGTCTGAATCTCATGAGAGATCAGTATGCAGTTTGTTTTCTGTCCAAATGTTGAATTAATAATAATGATATATAGAATTTGTATGGTGCTAAATCTTGAAACGCACACAGCTCAAAGAAATTATGGATTTTCTGTCCAAAGTTTTTTGGGGAAAAATATGTGTGGAAAAAAAAGAGTATAAGAAACAGGGTTCTGAAAAAAATGGAGAGATAAGTAGCAAGGAGAAGTCCAAACAAAACAAAAACAGCAGAAGCATTTTGTCATTTGCATTCAAAAGCTCAGCTCTCTATAGAAGTGTTGATGTGTACTTTCTCACTCTCTTCAGTGTGGAATCACTGTTGGATTAAACTTCAAAATGAAAAACAAACATTACCTATACAAATACATTATATATTACCCCCATCCCCCATGACACGCTTGGTAACCTCTCTACTTGCTAGTGGATTATTTCACTTCTTTTCTATAGAAATTAAGGTGTAGGGTATTTTACCAGAAGTTTATCACACTGAAGGAAAGGGGGGGACACGGTACTACATGGTAAATGATCTTCAACAACACCATGATTATGTGAATGCATGACTTTGGGGTTTATATGTGACAGTCACTGACAGGGATATTGGCTGTGTCCAAAAGCAAGGAGGTAAGACAAATATTATCTTCTTCTTCTTCTTCTCCTTCTTCTTCCTCTTCTTCGAAATTCTTCTTCTTCTTCAAATTTTCATCTTCTTCGCAACGTTTCTCCTTCTTCTTCTTCTTCTTCTTCTTCTTCTTCTTCGGAATTCTTCTTCGGAATTCTTCTTCTTTCTTCTTTCTTCTTCCTCGAAATTCTTCTTCACTACCACAAACCATCACTAACAGCAGCAGGGAAGCAGATTTGACAACTTGATCCCACAGGATGCATAAAATGCATACCATGGTCTTCTAAATCTGCCACACTAGTAAAGAGGTTGGTACCAACATCTCAATGACTTCTAATCTTCACAAGACTGCAAACTCCCCCTCTGGGGAAAATAGCTGCAGTCTCCCTACTCACAAATCTCCACAATCCACAAAGTAGCATGCTGATGGACTGAATCTCTGCCATGTGTAAGCCCCCAGCGGCCTCTGATTTATTCAGTGCCCACGACCATTCATCCATTGCAAAAGAGAAAAGGATGGAATGCTGGCTGGACTTGGTGTATGGAGGCAAAGTCCGACTGACTGACTGACCACTGACTTATCTATCTGTCTGGATGGTGGTACGATTGGTTTGGTTAGATATGATGACTTATGGACAAAGAATAGTGAGGAAAATGTTTGAGAGAAAAAGTATTTTGCCAGGGAGTGGGGGGAGGGGAGAAACTTAAGTTTTTTGACGTGTGTGTGTGTGTGTGTGTGTGTGTGTGTGTGTGTGTGTGTGTGTGTGTGTGTGTGTGTGTGTGTGTGTGTGTGTTCCTTTGATAACATAAGAAGTACTGAAAAGACGGGAGGGGAGAGGGAGATTTCTTTTTAACACTAAAAGTCATTAAGAAAATAGAAGAAAAGAAAAGTAATACCAGCTGATTTATATTTCATATGGGCTAGCTCTGTATTAAAAAAAATTGTTCAGCCTTGCTTTTTAAAATACAGCATTGATGTTTAGTCATTCAGTTTATGTTATTCAATTTCATCTGTTAATTTATCAATCTTTTAAAAAATTATTTCCCAATTTTCGTGTACGTGTTTGTTCATTTATTCCATATTTGATCAAATTACATCTCTCTATTTATCCATCTGTTTTCGAACCTCAAATCAACCAGTGCAACGGGAACATCAAAACACGCCAGCCTACACCAGTGCATGATACTATAGCACACATTCACCACCCCCAACTGTAAAAATCCCCCATGCACAAATCATGACTCGTTTCACGTCAGTTACCTCGTTAATTTTCACTCAGTGCCTGAGTGGCCTCTGACTTCAACCCAAACCACTGATGGGCCACGTCACGCAAATCCATGACCATTTACCCCATCCACCCAACTTGAGGATGCTCTTCACAGATGATTGCTCTCTGATCACCCTGTGTTGACAGCCAGGGACCCTTTGATGTTAACAAGTTGGCCAAATAGCGGCAATTATGAGGGGATACTCTTCGCAAAATTTTGTGAACTGGTGGTGGAGAAAAGGGCAAAATATGGATGACAGCCATCCTGAGAGTAAAAATGGTGTTGACCTTTGTGTTCTTTTATTATGACACTGCTTGACTCTGGTGTGACAGATTGATGCAGCAAAGAAAAAAGTATGACTTGTGTAGTAGTAACCTCCTTCTCGTCGTCATTGTCAGATTCTTCATCATCATTATTAACATCACATCATCATTATTTGTCGTCGTCATCATCATCATCATCATCATCATTAACATCACATCATTCATCGTCGTCGTCGTCATCGTCGTCGTCGTCGTCCTCCTCCTCCTCCTCCTCATCATCAACAATCGTCGTCGTCGTCGTCGTCGTTGTGGGCCCTATAGATAGCCATGGCTTTATTAAAAGAATGAAAATTTATGCCCACCATTCTAAACCCCGTCTGTCACACACAGACAGTGGTGATCCTGACCCGCTAAACGCCGCCCAGCCTCCACAACTTTTCACCCACCCCCCTGAAAATGTGCTCGCACCCCACACAGCCGATAACTCCTCATGTAAATCTCTGCTGCCTCCTGACAGTGATGCTCCCTGATCACTGGTTGATTCGCTGTTATCGACTAAACTGCCACAGACAGACTCAGTGGCTTATCAGGAGGCTCTGCGTGCGGTCATCAGCTGCAGAGAGAAAAATGAATGGATGATGGTGGCTGTGCCAGACACTGACCACTCGCGGAGATGATATGAGTGTAGATTGCAGGGTGGATGCTGTGGTCAGTCAGAAGCAGTGACCGATGATCAGACAGACAGACAGACCCCTACTAAAACAGCAGGAGTCCGAACAGCCTGTTAGTCAGTCGAGTACTGGTATGTTGATCCAGAATATTAAAACACACACACACACACACACACACACACACACACACACACACACACACACACACACACACACACACACACACACGGGAAGAACCAAAACTGATAATATAGACGTGCTTCTTTGCTCAAAACATTGCTTTAGTCTACGTGGACTCATTTCTTCTGGCTGTGTTTATTTGTTATAGCCTGTATTTTGTGTATTAGTAGGTGATCATGTGGTTTCCTTAGCATGTTGTTTCCCCTCTTCTCTTTTTTTTGAAAGATGAGGCAGGATTTTATCCTGATGGAAATGAGACAATGGAAATCTCAAACTTTTCTTCCAAGCACATTAATTTGCTGACAGTAGCCCTCAATTAGCTACTAAGAGTACTTCAGTGCCCCGTGTTGAAGAGGTTAGTGTATGCCCTTAGGGATCCCGCTATTTTTAGAAACAATATCAAGTGCAGTTGCAGTACAGGTAGTAGAACAAATTTGCAAGGACATGTTTTGGTCTCCACAAACCTCTTAGAAACCTTAATGTAACAGCCAATAATATATTAAAAAAAAAAACAGGAAGACTCTATTGATACAAGACAAGGTAGTTGTTTACACACACTAAAGGGGACCAGAGCAACACAATTATCTATAACCTGACAAAAAGAGTGTAAATTCAAAGCACATGTTATATACCCCTGTGCCCATGTTTATTTAATTTTGTTGTTGTTGTTGCTTAAATAACAAATTGATGGAAAACGAAGTTTGAAGTTTGAAATAATCAAAACTGTTTGAGAGCGAGTCACAGACAATTAACAACTTTAATGTACCAACAAAATATTCACACAACACATCTTAACTGATTTGCATGTCTTCTAGGTAGTTTCATATCTATCAGTTGGGGTAGGATAACCTAGTGGTTAGAATATTACGCTCATAATCTGACGGCCTAGGTTCGAGCCCGCTCAGAGGCACCCAGTCAAGGGTTTGTTCCCCCTGGAGTCAACTTCAGTACCGACTTCATCCACCCACGAAAGTTTTTTGGAACACAGAGAACACCTTCCTTATGCAAACATTAAAAACCCGGTCCACATTTCGGAAGAGTAGGCCGTTGTGTACCATAAGGAATGTGTGACATTTTTTTTAAAAATGCATATGAACTCCTCGTGTTCAAACATCACCCCCGAAGTCAGAATGCAGCTACCTTAATTGATGGTGATCAAAAACGGCCCTATACGGAACACCTTCGGAGCTCTAACTAGGGTACAAAAAAGCCTACTGAACCAAGGATC
>CM060345.1:16718232-16725732 GCA_030674155.1 Stramonita haemastoma | reverse complement strand
TGTGTTTGACGGGGATGCGATGAGTATATGTGGAATGTGAGTGCGCGCGCGCGCGCGTGTGTGTGTGTGTGTGTGCGTGTGTGTGTGCTTTGATGTCGCTATGTAGCTCTCACATGATGGTCACGCATTGGCCGGGGTGAATTATTACTTACTGTTGATAAAGACGTGTTGCGTTGTGACATTTTGCTTTTTTGTCTATTCGCGAAGGGATATTGCGCATTAGCAACTTGCCTTTGTATGACCGGTGTGTCTGGTCTGACGCTTTTGGTAGTTCTCATTATCTTGTTGAATTGGCTTATTACTATTAGTATTACCTTTTTCAACTCCGTTACATTATTAACATTTGAAGTTTCAATTTAGCTTTATCTTTTTGCATTTGTTTACATTCTTGTTCACCTTTATTGTTTTATTTCCCCATACCTAACTCCTCGACTAAGCCCTTGCTCCAATTTAGTTTTGGCAAGAGTTTTTGTTTATATTGAAATATAACTGTGATTTGTGTATGGTGTATAGTGGAATTATTTAATATAGTTATTGATATGCCAGGGACTCGTGACAGTTGGCCGTCAGCAGATGGTCTCAGAATAGGATTTTTAAATATCAATCATATTATTAACAAAATGTCCGATGTTTATCATATTCTATCAAGTCCACACACAAATTTTCATATATTTGGTTTTGCGGAATCCCGACTATCTAAACACATTTCTAATAATGAACTTGTTATTTCTGGCTATCAGATAATCCGCAAAGATCCTCTCCAACCAAAGGAAACGGGCTTTCTTATTTATTTACACGAAAACATCCGCTACAAACGAGTTGAATCACTTGAAAATTATTATTTAGAATCAGTTTGGATTCAGATATCCTTGAAAAAAACGAAACCAATCCTTGTCGGTTTTGTTTATAGAAATCCAAAAGAACTTATAGACTGGCATGACAAATTCACTTTAATGATGGAGGAAGCTTCACTACTCTCAGAGGAAATTATCCTATTAGGTGACTTCAATATAGATTTGTTAAAAACTAACCACAATTGGATACAAACTTATGACTCTTTTCATCTGACACAGTTAATTGATAAACCTACAAGAATCACTGACACATCCAAAACTCTGATAGACCACATTTACTCAACTTCACCAAATCATATAATAAAAGTATGTCGCCCTGCCTTTGGATGCAGTGACCACCTTCCAGTGTGCCTAACATGGTCAAAAAAAGGTATAAAGATTCCGAAGAACAGTCATAAGATTATTAAATATAGATGCTTATCTTCTTTTGACAAAAATGCATTTTTATTAGATTTACTTAATTCTTCTGTATCTTTGGTCTATCAGTTTACGAGCCCTGATGAAGCATTTGAGGTATGGTATCACAGTTTTCTCAATATCTACAATGCGCATGCACCCATTAAAAGTAAGCGTGTCAAGAGCAATCCAAAAGTACCATGGATGACTGAGGAGTTAGAAAATGCCATAAAATTAAGAAATCAACTATCAGTTACAGGAACCAGGGAAGAATATAAAGAACAGCGAAATATAGTAAACAATATGAAACGCTTAAGTAAAAAAAAGTACTTCCAACAGCTAGTATACTCTAAGTCAGACAATAAATCTGTTTGGAAAGCAATTAACTATTTGACAAATAAAAATGTAACATCTCAAAGTTCATCGCTCAAAGATATATCCGTTGACGATATTAATGTCCATTTCTGCAATATTTCCTCTTCTACAGTACCAATAGACAGATCACATCTAAACAAGCTAGAAACATTAAAACATTACTGTAGATCTAAAAACATTTTATCAAATTTAGATATCCCTCTTATGTGTATTAATGATGTTTGCAATTCCCTTACTCATTTGAAACAGACAAATACGAAAGGTCTTGATGGCATTGATGGTAAAATTCTAAAAATAGCTGCCCCCGTTATCGCAGAATCTCTTACATACATTTATAATTTATGCATTTCTGCTAACACCATTCCTAAAGCTTTTAAAACTGCCAAAGTTATACCTATCTTTAAATCTGGTGACCGTTCAGATCCCTACAATTATAGACCAATCTCTATTCTATCCATATTATCAAAACCTTTAGAGAATCACATCAATAAACATATTCTCCATCACTTAAACCGATATAATTTGTTACATCCTAATCAATCTGGTTTCAGAGCTAACCATTCCTGTCAAACTGCTTTGACAAGCTTAGTTGATCAATGGCTTACTAATATCAATAATAACAAAATCACCGGAGTTATTATAGTAGACTTTGCTAAGGCGTTCGATGTGATTGACCACACTCTGTTACTAAACAAACTTAAAATCTATGGTCTGTCAGATAGTACTGTCAAACTCATGTTATCATTTCTTTCTGAAAGAAAACAAGTCGTTTCTGATAAAGGTAAGACATCGGCAGTACTATCCAATAACTATGGCGTCCCCCAGGGATCTGTTCTAGGACCTATTCTTTTTTCTATATATATATAAATGACCTACCCTTATCTCTAAACACACAATGCGAGTTATTTGCAGATGATACAACTATCCATACCAATCATTCTCAATTGAATGAAGTTACATCTGCTCTGCAAGAAAGTATTCACTGCCTGCTTCGATGGTCAGAGTTAAATCATATGAGTCTTCATCCCCCAAAAACTAAGTACTTAATTATAACAACTCGACAAAAGCGACAAAATCTTTCAAACAATTCTACGGCTATCTATATTAATGACAACAAAATTGATGAAGTAGACCATCATAAAATTCTTGGAATTACAATTGACAATAACCTTTCTTGGATGTACCACATCTCTGCATTATGCAAAAAAGTATCAAAATGTGTACACCAGTTATCTAAAATAAAGCATTTCTTAGACCTAAACGCTAGGAAAATGTTTTTCAATGCATATATTGTATCCCATATGAGTTATGCTTCAACGATTTGGGATTCGGCTAGCGCAAATGTTCTCAAGCCATTGTTCAGTGTGCATAGACGAGCTCTAAAACTTGTTCTTTTAAAATCTTCATCATTAACCATTTCTGACTATAAAACACTTGACATTCTTCCATTGAGATCCAAGCTTAAGCATAATAAGGCAGTGTTTATGTATAAAATCATGTCCGGTTTAGCTCCCCCCTTGCTTCAAAACAGATTCACAATCAATGTCAATCGTCATGCCAATAAGATAATGGTGCCACTTCCAAGAATTGACCTATTTAAATCCACTCTCACATATTCTGGTGGTACGCTATGGAATGAGATATCAACCCTCAACCTTCACAAAGCTTGCAGCATTTCTGTTTTTAAAAAAGTCTATCACGTACATCTTATGGACAACATATCACGATTTTGATGAAATTGATTCAACTTGCAACACCATTAATAACTAGTATCATGTAATTTCAATCATGTGTAAGTATTATGTCAACTCTTAACCACCACCACCCAGTACTTTTGTCCCCTCTTTATTCTTGCCTCCCTCTCTTTCCCTCCCCCCACCCTCCCCTCTCTACACCCCTCTCGCTCCAGGGTTGTCTTTTGTCTCTCTGTCTTTCTGCCCATCTCTCTGCCTTTTCTACTGTCTCCCTGTCTGTTCTATTTTTTCCTTCTGTCTGTCTGTCTGTCTGTCTGTCTGTCTGTCTGTCTGTCTGTCTGTCTGTCTGTCTGTCTGTCTGTCTGTCTGTCTGTCTGTCTGTCTGTCTGTCTGTCTCTCTCTCTCTCTCTCTCTCTCTCTCTCTCTCTCTCTCTCTCTCTCTCTCTCTCTCTCTCTCTCTCTCTCTCTCTCTTCTCTACTATGCTTCTTTTTTCCCCTTCCCCAATTTTTCTCTCTTCCCCCCACCATTATGTTTGTCTCTTATGTAAAGCGTTTCTATTTCACTGAACTGTCTAGGTGCACATTATATTTCAGATTTATGATGAAACCTTTGTATAATCTTGGGTATGTTATGATTTTGCTCACTTGACATAATTAGGTACTAACTTGCATAATTGTAGTTCTTATTGTTTCCCTGATCCTTTTTTTTTTTTCTCTCTCTCTCCTCTTTCCCCTCCTCTTACTCCTCCTCTCCCTCTTTCCCTCCATTCTATTTTTCCCTCTTCTTTGTCCATTTCTTCTTACCCTCTTCAGGAGCTGAAAAAGATAATAACAGCCCGCACCCTATTCCTCTCACTCCCTCCCTCTCTCTCTTTTCAAATGTTATAGCTTTATGCTGAAATCATACGATTGGTTGATTTATTCACCAAATTTTGATTTTCATAGCTTTATACTTGAATTATGCATTTGGATTGATTGGTTGATTGATTCACTTTTTTTTTTTTTTAAAAGAGGGCTGGATGAAAACAAGCCACCATTGTGCTTAATCTTTTCCCTCAATAAAAATGTTCATTCATTCATTCATTCATTCTCTCTCTCTCTCTCATCGTTTATGCCCCTACTTTCTCATTAATTAATTTAGCCTATCAAAAGATTATAGGTTTTTCAGTAACAAGAAATTTGTTCTGTACTTTGCTTGCTGACTTCACAAAAGCCAGCGATGTTCCTCACTTTAATAACATTTGAGTGTCCAAATTGTATCTCTTAAACCATAGCAAATTTGTGAACATTGCTAATCTTCCATTAAACAAAGCCTGCTGCAAATTATGTGTGTCAGTTCTTTTGTATTTAGTGTATAACATAAATGATTATGGTGCTCCTCATGGTTCACCACTTCTCCCATTCATGTAAATCCAGTCTACATCAAAGACCTTTTTGATATTGCTGAATTATAGAAAATAATATCTGTGATAACACAGCTATCCTCATCAGTCACACAGACCTAAATGATGCTTCTCAGTTATTATAAGTCATCAAAAATTGACAGCTGTTGAAAAGTTAATCGAATGGTGTAAGTCAAGGTATAACAGCATTTTGATTCCCTCCTGTCAGAGTATTATTTAATAATAATAATGATAATGTATGGAATTTATATAGCCCTGAATCTTGTGATTTTGACTTATTACAACTAGATAAAGCGCACAAAGTCACCCCAGTAAGTGCCCTATGTCTATAACTCAGAAGAAAACTGTTGACAAAGATGTTTGTAACAGAGCACGAGTGTCATACAAACAGTCTTAGCTATCACCATCCAAAGCAAATTACTCCATCGTTATTCTTTGTACGTGATTCATCCTACGTACCCCACCGCTCCCTGATCCTAACGATTTTGCTTTGGCAAGCAAGGGCTATTACAGAGTGTTACTGGCAGCCCTGCAAGTAAGTCCGAGTAATTGATTAGCGGATTACTTGTGATTGTCTGCCCAATCTCATCAGTGTGCTGGAAACGTGAGAGACTTCAGCCTGCAGTGTGGTATAGCTGACAGGAATAAGTTGTTGAGAGGGAATCCATAGACTTGTGCGTGTTCAGACTGCAGCTCTGTGTTATCTCACAGTGACAGTAGTTCTGACCAGCTTGTGTTGTTGCTGGCGATGATGATGACTGTTGTGATTGAGGTTGTGTTGGTTGTGTTGTTGGTGATGTAAAGCCGGGGGTGGGGGGGAAGGGGGGTATTTTTGGGTGTCTTTATGCTGTACTGTCTCTGCATGCCTTTTCTGTCTTTTTCTGTCTTTCTTTCTTTTGATGCAATCTCAAGGTAACATTTCAGAGCTTAGAAGCAATTTACTGTAGGTCTTGGTATTTCGTTGATATCAGTAAGTATAAAAAGCTTTTGCCCTGAACCAAAAACTGGAAACCATTTCCAAGGTCCCTGACCTTTTTTCTAGATGGGTGTGATACCTCTAGACTATCAAACCACTGTCTTGAACCCCAGCCATTTCTTCCAAAAACACCTCACCAGGAATGTCATCAGACCATCATACTCAAACAACAACAAAAAGGTCTGCCTTCTGTAAATGAATAAGCCAGCTATGGCTAACGATATAGAAGACAACATACCCAGCATCTTTCCTTCTTTCAGAGAAGGGATGTGCTTTATCATGCTCATCTTTCACACACTTAAAAAACTCACTACCTGGTAAATTCAGTGCAGTACCCAAATGACTCCTTAAGGGGTTAAGGGAAATTTCAAATCAGCATTGTCACATACTCCATGCATAACAACCTGTACTCTCCCCTCTGAAAGAGAAACAGTCATTGAAACTAGAAGTATGGCTGCATAGATAGTGAAGAATTTGAGAAATGAAAGTCGTGATACACACAAAATTTCCATGCAGTGTGTATATACAATTTTGTACAGTGACTCACAGGTCAGATAACAGAGTCAACCTGCACAGTCTTCATGACCCTCTGGGAGATGAGCAACAACAACATCATGTACCCCCCTCACCTTTTGTCTCTTGGGCAGTAAAAGGCATCATGCGTCCCCCTATTTGGTTTGGTTATATTAGAGTCCTGGTGGATTTATCTGATTTATGGGCTTATGTTCTCTTTGAGATTTGTTGAACGAATAAGAACAGGCTAAATGCATGTGCTCTGATTTGTTTTTACAAGTTACAGCGTGATATCACTTTCATATGCTATTTTCAGTAGTAGTAGTAGTAGTAGTAGCAGCAGCAGCAGCAGCAGCAGCAGCAGCAGCAGCAGCAGCAGCAGTGGCAGTAGTAGCAGCAGCAGCAGCAGCAGCAGTAGTAGTAGCAGTAGCAGCAGTAGCAGCAGCAGCAGCAATAGTAGTAGTAGTAGTAGTAGTAGTAGTAGTAGTAGTAGTAGTAGTAGTAGTAGTAGTAGCAGCAGCAGCATCAGCAGCAGCAGTGGTAGTAGTATCAGCAGCAGCAGCAGAAGCAGCAGCAGTAGTAGTAGCAGTAGCAGCAGCAGCAGCAGAAGTAGTAGTAGCAGCAGCAGCAGCAGCAGCAGTAGTAGTAGCAGCAGCAGCAGCAGCAGCAGTAGTAGTAGCAGTAGCAGCAGCAGCAGCAGCAGTAGTAGTAGCAGTAGCAGCAGCAGCAGCAGCAGCAGCAGTAGTAGTAGTAGCAGTAGCAGTAGCAGTAGCAGTAGTAGCAGCAGCAGCAGCAGCAGCAGCAGCAGCAGCAGTAGTAGTAGTAGTAGTAGTAGTAGGGCTAGTCACTCTTCTTAATCCCAGCAGTCACTCCTCTGCTGACCCCACAGAAGATTGACTGGACAGTGGTCTATCAGCTCTCTACCAATCAGATCAATGCCACCTGTCACTCTGCTGTATACCAGACAAATGATTGGTCACTCATTATAGAAGTTCCTGTGCCATGCTGATCTACATTTGATTGGAAAAGGACAGGGATGGCTTGTCGGATAATAGGGGTTCTGTGTGTCATCTTGCCAACTTATCAAGAACAAAAAATCAGAGAGGGAAAATGTATTTCTGCAGCTACAGTTGGGGAAATTGTTACATTAAAAAACAAAACAATAACAGACACTCTGTTTTGTGTGTGTGTGTGTGTGTGTGTGTGTGTGTGTGTGTGTGTGTGTGTGTGTGTGTGTGTGTGTGTGTGCAATTTTGCATCTATCTATCTATCTATCTATCTATCTATCT
>CM060345.1:16695732-16703232 GCA_030674155.1 Stramonita haemastoma | reverse complement strand
ATGACAGGGTACTGTCAGTTTCATCTCAGATAGCACACAAAGTTTGCAGAAGATTTGAAGATGACAAAGTAGTTGTACCAACCAATATGAGAAAGGGTTTATTTGTGGCTGGCATGGTTGACAACATCGATCATAATCCCACCTCAACAACATCATCAGAGTCTTTTCATGGAAGTAGCATCTCTCTTGTTCAGCACATTGTTACTGGTGATGATGGTGAACAGCAACAGATACCACTTATTAATGATTGTGATGAAGCAAATGGCCCACATCACACCATTCCTTTTTTTGCCATCAGAGAACATCAACGTTTTTCCTGTGCCTGACCCACACAAAGAGCAGCTGGTTTCTCCTTCTTTGGGACATTGTCAGCCAAGCATGAGTCCTGAGGTTCAAAGTTGCATAAAAGAGTATACCTGGATAAAGCATGTCTTAGCTGCACTGGAGACAGGGTCTGTGAACAGTAATGATGAATTGTCATGGGCTGCATACCATGCATCTTCTCAACAACAAGATGACATCCCAACTTCCATCATTGGACTGCTGCCTAGTTCTTCAGTTTAACTTCCTTCCACAAAACAGTAATATCAGACATGTGTGTGTGTGTGTGTGTGTGTGTGTGTGTGGTGTGTGTGTGTGTGTTGTATGTGTGTGTGTGTGTGTGTGTGTGTGTGTGTGTGTGTGTGTGTTCGAGGGCACGTGAGCGTGCGCGGGTGAGAGTAAATATATGTGAGTGTGTTTGCATGCGCGCGCATGTGTGTATGTGTGTGTGTATGAGTTATCATTGTAACATAAATTCTATAACATAACTAGCATAACATAAGTAGTACAGGTAACTTGAATAACGTAACAGTACATTCACATAGCAGCTAACATCTATCAAAGGTAGATACCAACCGGACTGCTACTAAGATAAACTGCCTCTCCTTGCAGAGAATGCACATCCCACTACTTTAATAAGACATGCAATGACTCTAGTAAAAACAGCTACCCAGCATCTGAACCCAGGACAAACACCTGTGATTGCCATGGACCAGCCATTGTTTGCTTTAGCAAAAGCAGTTCAGTGGTATTGGCCACCAGACATATTTGGTGAAAGACAGTTCGTCATCATGTTAGGAGGTCTTCACATAGAAATGGCTGCATTCAAAACTCTTGGAGATTGGCTCAATGGTTCAGGATGGACTGCTGTCATCACATTAGCCAGGATTGTATCTTCTGGAGTTGCTCATTCTTTAGTCAAGGCAGCTCACTTGACCAGAACAAGGCATGCCCACCAAGTTACTGCATTTTTATACCCAAATCAGTCCTAATTAGGTCAAGTCTTAACAATATTTGGAAGACATCAGTGGTGTGTGAAAATGAGCAAAAGGAATAAAAACAAGGACACACTTACTTCTTGCCTTCTAAACAAAAAGCAACCACCCAATACAAACCAACATCAACAAAAAACCTACTGAAAAGGTTCACAATAAAATCAAAACAGGTCCAAATGTTATGAAAATATCTTGACCTACTTAGTTTATCTTTCAGATAAAGCTTTCTTTACTTACAAAAAGCAAGCATTTACACACGTGCTGCACAGCTGATCTCTATTACTTTGTGATTTAGCACAAATTGTTGTTTATAGCCCTTTAAATCTGTCAAACAAGACAAAAAAGCTACCTCAACGTACTTTGACCTAATTTTAGTTGACCTAGTTTATCAATGTCAACTAAAAATATAACTGTTGACTTGTATTGCATATGCTCTATGACATACACTTGACAGAACTATAATATATTGTTTTTAGAAGACTCACTATGGGTTTTCATGTGGGAACCTGTTAAAAAACGGAAATGACACACTGACCTAATTAAATGTGTGCTCACACCCTCCATAGGTCACCCTCAACGTGTTTCCCTTTCTAATATGATTAAGAAAGAATTTAGGTACCCACATACCAAATTTCACACTTCTACTCCGAAGTGAACAATATGAGGATATATTGTGTCTTAGCTGCTCTACTATAATGTGTATTGCCCCTGAGCTTATATCAAAGACATGGTGTGTTGGAATGTACTAGCATTGTGGATATCTTGCTTTCTTTAGAAGAGTGGAATGTTTGAGGTTTTTTTTTCCTTTTTTGCTTTAAAAATCTTTCAGTTGATGGAAAGAAAAAAAATGCAAATCTGATGTAACACTCTTAACTGGACTTTTATTTATTTCATTCGTGTTTTTATACATTCCAAAATATAGCAGGTCTACATGGGTTCCAAAGGTATTTCACTGGTTCCTTTTCCCTTTTCTTCCCAATTCTTGAGTCTATATAATTCTCTCTTCTTTTGCATTCCTTGGCTAGAGCTCAGAGGTTCACCAATGGTGAGATTTTGCATATGCAACTGTTTTTACCCATATTAAGGTAACTGCATTGAACAAATGGAGGATCAAATGTCATCAATTAGAGGGTTATGGAGTATGCATAACAATTGTTTTGGGGTTATTTCTTTGTCCATTCAATTGTCCCATAAAAAGGCAAATAAACAAACACATGTTATAAACTGACATGTTTTAATGACAAACCTTTTTTTTCAAGCATAAAGTGCACATTTCATGCAGACACAATATTACATAATTTCATGGACACAGAGAGAGACAAAGACAGAGATAGACAGACTGACAAAGACAGACAGACATACACACAGACATACTGAGACACACAGTCAGATACAGACAGACATAGAGACAGAAATGCAAAGGCAAAAAAAAAAAATCAGAGAAAAACACAGTAAAAGATATAATAATCAAAATCAATTCTATCATAGATAACTAGTCCTATCAGAAAAACCAAAAAACATTGTTCCAGATCCATCCTTAGACTGCCCCGCTTCCGAAATTGCACACTGATGAGGTTATCATCCTGGTGACCCTTAGTGGAAAGCAACCAACCACCTTATAAACCAATTAATTACTCTACACCATCCCAAGCCTGGATATCGGCCCCTACTAATTTGACTGGCCTTTGGTCAGAGTAGTGTAGAGGTAGAGTCTCCTCTATACTAGCCTAGTATATATAGATCAGGGCTACCTATGATGGACCTCCTAACCAGACAGCATCTCTTCATCTGTCTGTTCATCTGTCTGTCTGTCTGTCCTTCTGTCTGTCTGCGTGTGTTTTGTGCAGAGAGTCTTAATTACTGTTCATCTCTGTCTCTTTCTCTGTCTCTCTCTGCCCCCCCCCCCCCCCCCCCCCCCCCCCCCTTCTCTCTCTCTCTAGCCTAGTATAGATCCATTTGTCTGTGTGTCCGTCTGCGTGTGTTTTGTGTAGAGAGTCTCTTAATTACTGTTCATCTCTCTCTCTCTCTCTCTCTCTCTCTCTCTCTCTCTCTCCTCTCTCTCTCTCTCTCTCTCTCTCTCTCTCTTCTCTCTCTCTCTCTCTCTCTCCTCTCTGTGCCTGCCCCCTTCTCTTACTGTGTGTGTGTGTGTGTGTGTGTGTGTGTGTGTGTGTGTGTGTGTGTGTGTGTGTGTGTGTGTGTGTGTGCCAAGGAATGAGGGCAAACCACTGACCCATACTACTGAGAGGTACGAGAGTTATTTCCCAATAACGATGTTGTGGAAGGGGAGTTACTTACCTTGACCAACGCCATGTCTGTGTCTTTGTTGGTTTGCCTCCTGGGATGTCAGCAATGTGAGAGATGTGGTTTAGAAATAAAGATAATCCCTTTGTTATGTCTTCATCTTCTTTGGCCTGCATCATTAATTGTGTCTGGCAATGTTTGTTATTTGTTTTTTTTTTAATCCTGCTAAAACTGATCACATGATTAATGAATTCACATAAACTGAAGGGAAACACATGCGTGAAAGACAGCTGGTTTTCAATTACTTTTTTAAAAATCAACTATGCTTCCACAGCTTATTTATTTATTCTTTTATATAAAGGATAATAGAATAAGCAGTCAAGTGGGTTTTTTTTTTTACATTCAGCCCCTGTGTGTATGTAGTTTGGGAATTTTTGTTGACTGTTCCAACCAGCATACAATGCCTACTCTTACAAAAAGCAGACAGGCTTTAACTGTGGGCAAGATGTGTGGGCAAGATGTTCTATGTGGGTTCGCACAAGAGGCCTGGGTTTACAGTCTCATCTGAAGAACTTTTGGGTAGAGTGGATTGGCACTGATTTTAACACCAGGAGAAAATTTCCCTTGAACAGGATTCGAACTCAGGTTGTCAGATTGGAAGTGCAATGTTCTAACCACTAGGCTTTGTACAGTGTGTCCTTTCCCTCCTGCTGCATGGATGTTCCTGCCCAGAAAAAAGAGACCTTCCCACTTCATCAGCCCCATATCCAGTACTCAAAAGACATTGCAACAGATTCATGAAAAGTTATTAGCGGCATTCCCTCTCCCTTAAGTCAGAATGGGGCTACCTTAATTAATGGAGAGTGTAATTGGTCACATTGGGAAAACCTCACCATTGGTGAACCTCAGAGCTCCAGACCAGGAAGGAAAACTCTCTCTCTCTCTCTCCCTCTCTCTCCCTCTCTCTCCCTCTCTCTCCCTCCCTCTCTCTCTCCTCTCTCTCTCTCTCTCTCTCTCTGTGTAAAAGATCAGCCCCAAGCCATGTCAGCTTAATCTGGGATTTCCAGAGCCCTAATTGACCAATCATTAGGCCTGCGTGGATTCACGTGACAGCTGAGACTGACCTGCTTCGTGAAAGCTTTGTGAAGGAGATCTACCAATCCTTTTTCAGACCGAAGCCAAGTGACAACTTGGATTAATAGGATTGGCCAGGTCTGGTGGACATTTCCCACATCTCCCACATGTCTGGAGACACTAAAAAAAAAGGTAGGATAAAGAGAAAAGAAAGGTAGGATGGGGAAAGGGAGTTGGGAAGAGATGGGGGGGGGAAGCACTGGGTAAGGGTCAACAGAAGTGGTCACAAAGTATTTCCATTTTACCTATTTTTAATATTCTTTTATATCAAGGATAATGTAATAAGCACTCATGTGCTTTTTTTTTACAACCAGTCCCCATATGTATGCAGTTTTTGTAAATTTTGTCATCTGTTTCCACCCGCACACAATGGCCTATTCTTAGGAAAAGGGAACAGGGTTTAATGTGTGCCAAAATGTTGTGCATGCATTTAACACTGGGCTCCCTTTATAGTCTCATCCAAGGACGTTTGGGGAGAGTGGAGTCAGCACTATGTGTGTGTGTGTGATTTGCTAAGCATGCATTTTTTGGAGGTAAACAATTATGATGTGAGGGGGGGGGGAGGTGATAAGGGGCTTGCATTTACAAGCCAAGTACACAGGGAAATTGTTTCTGATGTGTGGAGAAAGATTGGCAAGTTAGGTTGAAATCCAGTTGTCTGGGTGTACACAAGTCAGAATTATTGAACGAAAATAATCATCTAGGACCTGTCCCATTTTAAGTGATAAAGAATCAATACCTAGTCAGAATCTAATGAATTTATTCTTCTTTTGTTTTACTCTTCTCTCCATTCTTCTGTTTTTTTTTCAATATTTGTTCTCGTAATTACGTGGTTGGTAGGAAATTAATGTACTCTTTGGCAACAGAGCAATAAAACACTGCCAACTCTTTTTCTCTGTCTCTGTCTCTGTCTCTGTCTCTGTCTCTGTCTCTCTCTCTGTCTCTCTCTCTGTCTCTCTCTCTGTCTCTCTCTCTTCTCTCTCTCTCTCTCTCTCTCTCTCTCTCTCTCTCCTCTTCTGTCTGTCTGCTCTGTCTGTCTGTCTGTCTGTCTGTCTGTCTGTCTGTCTGTCTGTCTGTCTGTCTGTCTGTCTGTCTGTCTGTCTGTCTGTCTGTCTGTCTGTCTGTCTGTCTTCTTCTCTCTCTCTCTCTCTCTCTCTCTCTCTCTCTCTCTCTCTCTCTCTCTCTCTCTTCTCTCTTCTCTCTCTCTCTCTCTCTCTGTTTTTGATTTATTTATTAACTTAGTGATTCAGTTATGTTTGTCTCGTTGCTCTAGCTTGTTTGTCCGTTTTTCTTGGTTGGGGTTTCTTGCTTGTTTTGTGTTTTTTGTCTTTTGTTTTTTGTTTTTTGGATGGGGGTGGGTGGGTGGAGGGTTGTGTAAAGAAGCTACTAGCTTATCCGGTTACTCTCACTAAAATAATCAAGTTCTCTCTCTCTCTCTCTCTCTCTCTCTCTCTCTCCTCTTCTCTCTCTCTCTCTCTCTCTCTCTCTCTCTCTCTCTCTCTCTCTCTCTCTCTCTCTCTCTCTCTCTCCCTCTCCCTCCCTCCCTCCCTCTCCTCTCTCCCCTCTCTCTCTCTCTCTCTCTCTCTCTCTACACACACACACACACACACACACACACACACACACACACACACACACACACATACACACCCACACACAAACAAACACACACTGTACAACGCAACGAACACCTTGCCCCTCTTACTTCCAGTCAGTTAACAGATAAATAAATCATTGTGAGCAGGACCCAAGGCCCATCAGTCAGCAAGCAGTCAGAGGTGTGTTCCTCATTGGGCTTAGCTCCAGGGAGAGCTAATGTGAAGTGGATTCAGTGACCAAAGCCAAAGAAAGGCTGTTTAGTAGTATAGTCTAGTAGTAGTATAGCAGGATGTCACATTGACCTCTGCCTTGAAAGGTGTTACCAGCTAGATCTGTCTGAACCTCTATCTCTGTCTCTTCTGTACACCTGGATTATTTATTTTACACCACAAATTTCTCTGCGTGAAATTCAGGATGTTCTTTCCCCCAGTAGGGGAGAGCGCGTCACCACCAGTGCAGCGCCACCCATATTTGTTTTCCTTTTCGCTGTCTGCAACTGTAGTTTGTTTCTCTATCAGAGTGGGGGGTTTTTTCTACAGAATTTTGCCAGGAACATCCCTCTTGTTGCTGCGGGTTCTTTTACATGTGCTAAATGATAATACGTAGCACAAGGCACCTCGGTTTATCGTCTCATCTTTTTATTCTTTATTCTTTCATATAAAGGATAATGGAATAAGCACTCGTGTGCTTTTTTACATCCAGTCCCCGTGTATATGCAGTTTTGTAAAACTTATCTGTTCCCATCGGCACACATAGGTCTACTCTTACGAAAAGCGGAACAGGATTAAACGTGTGTGCAAGATGTTCTGCGTGCGTTCTCACACGGGGCCTCTGTTTATAGTCTCGTCTGAAAGACTTTTGGGGGAGTGAAGTGGACACTGATGTTAACTCCAGGGGAAAAATCCCCTCGATCGAGAATCGAACCCGGGTCGTCAAATTGCCAGCGCAATGTTCTGTCCACTATACTATCCCGAAAGACTAGCACCCAAACCACCACTCATGGTGTAATGGATGGGGGAAAAGTTTAGGGCCCAAACGGGATTCGAACCACCGCACACTCCGACCCAGACTTTTCGCTTTCTAGGCACACGCGTTACATCTAGACCACTGACTCATAGGCATAGGGTTCATATAACGTGATACCCCTCCCCCCCTCCCCTTCCCCCCTGGGTATGCGGAAGGCCTGTCAGTTAATAGGCCTAGCAGTAGC
>CM060345.1:16683232-16690732 GCA_030674155.1 Stramonita haemastoma | reverse complement strand
AACTGGTCTGCTATGGCCAGTGGTATGAATGCTATGAACATTTACAGCACGCTTTCTGAATCGTTTGGAGGCAGTGCTCTGTCAGGAGTATTTTGCTCATTGCTGTAAACACTCTGTTTGGGGTATGTCAGGACTGTTTTGGTATAAACACACTGCCTAGCAGCTCACACACACACATATACACACGCGTGGCCATGCATGCGCAGCAGCGCCCACGCACACACACACACAAAAAACACACAAAACACACACACAAAACACACATACAAAACACACACACAACACAACACACACACACACACACACACACACACACACACACACACACACACAGTAGAGTATCAAAGCCGATCTTGTTTATAGCCCCACCAGCAACAGAGGCCATTTTCGGCTTGTCTCCTCAAAACATTTCCTTAATCTCGTATTAAAATTGCAACTATACACAGACAACAGTTATTGTAGTCTGTCTGAGGAAAAAAGCGTTGTACTGCCCTTACATTCCTGAAAGTCAAGCCCAGCACATCTGACTTCCGTGTGGAAGATTGTGGGGGGGGGGGGGGTGTTGGAAAAAAGGGCAGGAGAATGGACCCAGATAGCATACAAGAGATAGGAAGGAAATAAAACAAGAAAAGGAACAAGTCAGAAACACAAAGAGGGACAGAAAAGAGGTCATTCCCAGCAGAGAATATCAGGAGGTCGGAATGGTGTTTATACTGACAGCCCGCATCGGCATCCCCCATCCCAAACGAGGTAACACAATGTTTAAAACCAACTCTGCTGTTGTTCCATGTATCAACACCTTGGCCAGCCATAAGTAACAAACCCAGGAGGTTATGGAGTAAATAGTCCGTTTTCGTATCAAAAGAAAACACCTTCAATAGACAAGCTGATGTCATATGTGCATTTCATGAAAGGTAATTTTTATCATGAGTGTTTAGACTTCTGTGAGTGTAAAAACTTTTTTTTCGTTTGGGTTTGTTTTTGTTTTTTTTAGATTTATATTCTGTATCACTGTATAACTATTTTTCTTTTATGGAAGACAGTAAAACTTTTTTTTTTATAGAAATAGATTGAATTGAATTGGATTTACAGACTGCTCAGAAGTAATTTATGAATAACATCATCAAATAAACAAAAAAAAAACAGGCTAATAGATAAACACACAGAGATAATTATAACCCAGAAGAATCACTATCACAACAAAAACGCAAGTAGCAGATAAGGCTGGGGATGTTTGTTTTTTCTGCTGATTGCTTAGTTCAAAGTTTGGCTGCCTGGTTGGGTTGACTGCTTAGTTGACTGGCTGACTGGTTGACTAATTTTGTGTGGAAAGTTTGTTTTCTATCATCACAACCAGACACTAATACAAAGCATTTGTTAGACAATGAAAACAGGATTTTTCTGTTTACCTTGCCACATGTTTTCTGTCATCACAACCAGATGCTCAGGCGAAGCTTTTGTTAGACAATGGAAACAGGATTTTTCTGTTTACCTTGCCACATGTTTTCTGTCATCACAACCAGATGCTCATGCAAAGCTTTTGTTAGACAATGGAAACAGGATTTTCTGCTTACTTTGCTACATGTTATCTGTAATACTCTAAGTTCTAAGCATTTGTATACCTCTTTCTCCATGTCTTTTTCTCAACACACCCTTTGTTTCCCCCCCTTTTTTTTTGCTGAGTTTGTTTTGTTTTGTTTTGCTTTGTTTTGCTTTGTTTATTTCTTTGTTTCTTGACTCTTGTCGAACTTTTTTCTCTCCCCTTTTCTATTTTTTTCTCTCTTGAATTTGCGTTGCTTGGTTGGGTTTAGAGTTTTTACTGTACATATCTTTATCTTCCTATGGTGTCTTTTGTTTTTGTCTGTCTTTCATTGTGTGTGTGTATGTGTGTGTGTGTACGTGTGTACGTGTGTGTGTGTGTGTGTGTGTGTGTGTGTGTGTTGACATTAATTTTTGTTTTCCCTAGTTTTACATATCTCTCTCTCTCTCTCTCTCTCTCTCTCTCTCTCTCTCTCTCTCTCTCTCTCTCTCTCTCTCTCTCTCTCTCTCTCTCTCACACACACACACACACAAACACACACACACACATCTTCTGGCCTACCATAAACAACCTTACATTATAGATGACTGATTAGGATCAATTCACCACATTCACCCACACATTCTCTTATTTTCCAATCGGTCATCCTTTGCTACAATCTACCACTTTTTCTCTCCTGACTACCCCGATTCTCTTCCCGTCCAAACGCTCACTATTCTGCATCTCTTGGGCCGCAACCTTATTCAGTCAATCAATAGGCCTACCCTTCTCCCCATCCCCACCCCCCACCCCCACTCCCCACCTTCTCTTGCCTATCTCCAAATGAGATAGATGGTCAAAGGAAAGTGGACAAGGCAGGGGTCAGTGGCTGGTTCCAGCCTGTCTGTCCCCTCCAGAATAGAGAGAGATATCACAGAGAGAGAGAGAGAGAGAGAGAGAGAGAGAGAGAGAGAGAGAGAGAGAGAGAGGAGAGAGAGAGAGAGAGAGAGATGGAGAGAGAGAGAGAGAGAGAGATAGAGAGAGCCCCTCCCCCCCTGCCGGCCAGACAGACAGGTACAGACAGACAGATCAGGCAAAGAGAGACAGCCAGATAGAGACAGCCAAATAGACAAAGAGAGACAGACAGATACAAAAGAGAGACAGAAAGATAGATGGACTGACAGACACAAGGACAGTATATAGACAGACAGACAGACAGTGATGCTTATTTTGAGCTTACAAAAAGGATACCATCTACTTAGCCCCTAATGACAACAGTATTAGCTCAGTTGCAGAGCCAGACTAGAGTCAGACACCCACCTCAGGTGGCAACCACCTCAACGTCCTTCCCACGGTCTTCTCCAGCAAATCTCCAACCCCAAAAGCTTTGACACCCCCCCCCCCACACACACACACACAGGCACAGAAGGTCACAAGAAACCTTAAACAAGTCCCTATGAGATCAAAGCAACAACAGTCACCTGACCAGAGACAACTTTCTTCTATTGCATGATGATTTACCATGATGAGCATGATGTAATGATGCTGCAATCGAAGTGCATGTCCTCTGAGACGACTTGATTAGAACTGTTCTCCATGCTTTTGATCATAGCATATCATTGTGTCAAACTGGCCTGAGAAACAAAAGTACCAGCAGTGTTTGTTGGCCAGGTGATTTGTGCAACACTCTCAAATGGTTTCCCTAAAGCCTATCCTAGTTTTCCTAATGAGCCCATACCAAAGTCACTTTATGTAAGATCAGGCCAAAGTCCAAAAACTCCATATGATTCTTATGGGATTCAAACCCATGACCTTCCAACCCTAATCTAAGATACTAACCATTGCACCATGGCTGCTGGTTCATTCTTTGCTTGCTCTCTTTCCTTCATGTATATCCCAAAGTTGGAAAGGGGCTACATTTATGGTGGGCAAAAAAAGGTCGCGTATGCAAAATCTCATCATCAGTGAACCAAGTTCTAGCCAAGGAACAGAAATAAGTGTATTTATTCTCAAGGAATATAAATGATCCTGACACTGAACCCATCACTTTGTCCCTACTTTGACAAAAACCAACATATCCCAGAAAACTCTCTCTCTCTCTCCTCTCCTCTCTCTCTCTCTCTCTCTCTCTCTCTCTCTCTCTCTCTGTTATTTAGCAAGCTGTCCCATACCATTTCAGCTCAATCCAGAACCCTGGGAATCCCTGACTGACCAATCTGCCATCCTGTGTGAAGCCACGTGACAATTAAGATTGATCTGATTGGTGCAGTGCTACTGGACATAGGCCAATCTTTTGTGAGATATGAAGCCACGTGACAGCCAGGATTAATATGGTTGGTCAGGTCTGATGGACGCTCCCTAAGCCTCCCAGATGTCTGCAGACAAGAGGCAGCAGAGTGGTCAGGGAATGGAGTATAGAATAAGAACGTGATAAGCAAGAATAATCATGAATAACGGGAAATAGAAGGGATACAGAGAGAGAGAGAGAGAGAGAGAGAGAGAGAGAGAGAGAGAGAGAGAGAGAGGAGAGAGAGAGAGAGAGAGAGCATGTGTGTGTGTGTGTGTGAACAGGCATGTGTGTAGGCACACATGTGTGTGTGTGTGTGTGTGTGTGTGTGTGTGTGTGTGTGTGTGTGTGTGTGTGTGTGTGTGTAGCTTCCATGTGTGTGTTATGTGTGTATGGGGTGGGTAGGTGTGTGTGTGTGTGTGTGTGTGTGGTGAGAGAGAGAGAGAGAGAGAGAGAGAGAGAGAGAGAGAGAGAGAGAGAGAGAGACAGAGAGACAGAGAGACAGAGAGACAGAGAGAGACAGACAGACAGACAGACAGACAGACAGATAGAACCCTTTAGTTGTGGACGATGGTATGAAGTGAGCAGAGAAAAGACTATGTAGGCCTACAGACACATAGCATCTCCTTGCTTTAGTTTAGTGGGGAACATGATTTATCTGCTGGTCAGCTAATCCTGGGATCCATCCCTACGTGCTGATGCCTTAAGCTATAATTTAGCAGCTTTGCATGAATGTAGTATTTGTTGAATTGCAAACACTCACAGAATTCTCTGTATTAACCCCTTTGTGGTGCACAATCATGAGGGGGTTTTTTGGTGCTGTTTTCTGTATCTCCACCCTCTTTGATAAATCAGCAATAATACAAACATCTAAACTCTTCAATGCAACAGGAGGAAAAACATAGAAAGGAGTTTTTCATCTACCTATCAACAAGTACACTCAGGATATACTTTTGTTTTATCCTTGTTTGAATATCTTTAAACTTGTGGTGAGTTTAGTTTCAGTCTCCCTTAGGACTCTGGAACTTTCTGTTTTATTTAATTTGAAATACTTGGACATTGAAGTTTCAAAAGGGATATTGTCATTGAAATTGTTTCTGATTTATTGTCTGATATCCGAAGATACTGGACTTCATTGTTGCTGGGCTGAATCTTACTGCAGTCTTGACAAAAACGACTTGTATTGTATACCCCCTTTAGTCATGACAGATTTCTCTGCTTGAAATTCGGGCTGCTCTCCCTGGAAAGAACACCTTGCCTCAAGAGCAGCGCCACCTATTTGTTTTTGTCCCTGTGTGCATAATATGTGTTTTAATTCATATCAGAGTGGCTTTCTTTTTTCGACACAATTTTGCCAGGATCAACTCTCTTGTTGCCTTGCGTTCTTTTACGTGCACAAAATGAATACTTCACATGACACTTCAGTTAAATGTCTCATCCTCGGAAAACTAGCACCCAGATTGTCACTCGCTGTCTTGTAAATAGGGACAATGGACAAGTTTTGGTCACAAACGGGGATCAAGTCATCATACACTTTGAATGGTGGCTTTTTGCTTTCTATGCAGGTGTGTTACCTCTAGATAACTGAGATGCCCCCTGAGATGAGAGTCTTTACCAAAATTTAAGTGTTTCAAAATGTACTTTCAGAAGACTGAATTTTAGTAGAGGCTTAGTTTATTTTTTTGTGTGAAAGTATTTTAGTTTTTACAAACTCTACATGCTCCAGGGCTTTTGTTTGTTGTTGTTGTTGTTGTTGTTGTTGTTGTTGTTGTTGTTGTTGTTTGTTTGTTTGTTTTTGGGGGGGTTGTTAATAGAATTCATGAAAATCTCTGTATTGTTCACAAACTATACAAAGGATAGTTTGTCAAATGCTTAGAATAATCAATATTGAAAACAACATTGTGTGTCCCTGTTCTGGAATTATTTCAATTTGTCAGAATGTTATCTAAGGGCTTAGTGTCCAGTATTTCCTATAAAAACAAAACAAAACAAGGAGTATAAATATGTCAGTGACAGATGCAATCTTCAAAGTGATGTGTACAGCTAGCTGCCAGTAGTGTACGATAATATCACTCGCTGAAATAATTTATTAGCCAGTGGTTGGAAAATTACTGTAGAGTGTATCTTTTAGACTGACTGACTTTTTTTCAACAGTCACCCATCCCCTGCCTACTCTATTCTTCATTTGTGGTGTGAGTAGATCCATATAACTGCTTTTAATGCTGTTTTCTCGTTCTTCATCTAGTTCACAGATAGTGAGATTTCGCAAAAGAGACCGGGTTTTGCCCACCTTTATGGAAGACCTGTTGGGACTTTGAGATATATGATTGTTTGAAGAACGTTGTATTGAATAGACATGCAACCAGTTAAAAACAACAACAACAACAACAAAAACAACACACACACACACACACACACACACACACACACACACACACACACACACACACACACACACACACACACACACACAGAGTAGAATCACTCCTTAATCTAACAGCTAGTAGACTGCATTCTGAGTAGGTTTGTATTGCCCCACACTACCGACCATAAGTAACATGTCCTTCTACCTATATATCATAGTTTTAACTGTATGTGTAAAATGTTATAAAGGTATTTGCATAGGAACCTTGCTTTATTCTTCCACCCTAAAGACATTTGGGAAGTCGAGTTGGAATCAACATTAACTCTGGTTATGGGGAGAAAAGTCCCCAGAGAGGGGAACAATTCTGCGTGACTGGGACTCCACGGCCTGACCTTGCTTCAGATTACGTGTCCCAATGCCCCACCCTCACACAGTTAGCTAACCACTCAGTGATGAGTCCTCATTTGTCAGGGCTCTCCTCTCACAAGGCTCAAACCAATCAGCGCCAGGTTTACATCAAGGCTGACTAATGATTGATGGCGTCTTTTAACTGTGGTCGACGTGCACGTGTAACCTATCATCTCATCTGTCATTGGGCGGTTTCTTTGATGGCATCATAGACCTGGGTGAACTGGTGAGGACCAGTTTGCAGGAAGAAGGAAGGGATGGGGGATAGAGGGGTGGGGATGGGGGAGGGTTAATGAGGGGAATAAGAGACAGAAGAAAAAGAAATGGGTGATAAATGTTTGATTTTGTGGTAAGATATATTCATCATAATGATGAACACTTTGTTGCCGTTACTATTTGTGTGTCTAACTATATCTCTCTGTATATATAACATAAAAACATAAATACAGTAGTGGAAAAAACAAGAACAGGTGACCAGTAACAATTTTCCCACCACTTTGAAAGTGACTGATCAAAGGCTTAAAACCACCCATATAATTAAAACAAACAAAACTTAGGTGACAGGCCAACGAATGTAAACCTGGCCAAGGAGTTTGATCCTGGCTAAAGGGTCTGATCCCAGATCTGGCCAAAGGGTTTGATCTTACATCTGGCCAAAGGATTTGATCCTGACCAAAGGGTTTGATCCTGGCCAATGATTTTGATCCTGCCAAAGGGTTTGATCTTACATTTGGTCAAAGGGTTTAATCCTAAATCTGGCCAAAGGGTTGGATCCTGACTGACGGGTTTCACACACACACACACACACACACACACACACACACACACACACACACACACACACACACACACACACACACACACACACACACACAGATGAGGACCAAATAAAAACTAAGGACTTTCCAGACATTAAAAAGA
>CM060345.1:16665732-16673232 GCA_030674155.1 Stramonita haemastoma | reverse complement strand
ACTTTGTGGCTCTATTTTTCATTATGTTTGTTGTGTATTACCTACATTATGATACAATGACAGTTTTGTATGTTTACATGACCGACTATTCAATGGGCAGACATTAAACAGAATTCTTACGACAACATCAACAATAACAACAAAACCCATAATGTTTTCAGAATTGTTATGGGTTTTGAATATACCACATTTCTGCTATCTTTCTCTGTTGTTGTTGTTGATGTTTGTGTTTATGTATTTTGGTTGTTTGCTTGGAGTTTTTGGGTTTTTGTCTCTGTTGTTGGTATTTTGGGTGGTGGTGGTTTTTGTTTTTGTTTTTTGTTGTTTTTTCGTGGGGGTTGTTTGTTCTTTTTGTGCCACAAAGTTGTATGTAAGGCACTTAAAAGCAACAACCAATTGCAAATGTAAACCAGTATGTCAAAACTAGTAGTGGGTAGGACCAGCTATCTTTCTTTGGGTAAAAACAAGAAAGAAAGAAAGTGTACAGTGCAACTCAACCAGTGGGTTCTGTATCAGAACCTATCTTCTACACCTATAACTGCACTGGAGAAGATTCACCAACCCTTTCACAATTCTTCCCCCTCAGTCAGGCAGAGCTTCTAGCCTGATCCAATCAAACGTCAGAGTCGGACACTTCCTGTTCCCGCCATCTTCCTTCCGGGCGTGTCTTGGCCTCTCCACACGAGACTTCAGTCTTATCCAATCAGACGTGAGAGTTTTGACACGTACTGTCGACTCATCTTCTTCCTCAGTTTCTGATGGAACGTGGGGATATGGGGAGGTTTGGAGATAAGAGTGGGGGTGCTTTCAGTACGTAGCCCACAGTCCAGTCAGAACAGTCCCTGTCAGCTGGCTAGCTTATGTTACCAGTGGAATGGGTTTCATATGAAATGAACGTGCCAGAGAAGGGTACACACATCATGTATGACTTTAGCAGACAGTGCTAGAGGAGAGTACCTTATCTACTGTTTTTGTTTCTTGTCATGTACTTCATATAGAAAGGGTTTTGTTTGTGGCATTACCAAATACCTTTCTCACTCATATTGACCATTTTTTTGGTATTAGCAAAGAAGCAGTGATATCAAGAGCAATGCCTACTGGCTTTGTAACAGTTCTTGATTAAACCATTTAGGCTGGGGGCAACAGCAAAGTGAGAGGCTGTATGATCAGTGGCTTTCTTCCCACTCATGGAATTCCACTTTACAGCTTAGTCTTTAGTGATCGACTATGACTCTCTGACTAGGAGGCCGACTTGCACAATCCTTATGTGCTGCAGCCTTGGGGGCTAGTTGGCCTTTGGATAACATCTCCAATGCTGACTGTCTGTATGCCCTCTTGGCTGAGGGAGTGGGGGTTTGCTGTGGGCAAGGCATCTCTATTATTATCAAATTTCTACCCAATTTCTGAAACAGCATTTGCCTCCTCTGCTGTTTTGGAGGTCATCATGGAATACAACAGAAAAACAAACAAAACAACAAGCTGACTTTTTAGAACTGTCAAACTTTCATGAATGTTTGAAATAGTATAGCAGTAGAAAATTACTTTTTGGGTTATAAATGGTAGCATGAAACTTAAAATGGATGTTTTGTTATTGTTTTTGCTGCAATGATCACCGCTGCTGCTGCTGCTGATGTTGTTGTTGTTGCTTTATTGTTGTCATATTTATTGCAGATGGTTTGCTTCATTATGTTTGTTTTAGTGATTGTTAGTTTTAGTTTTGGAAAAGTATGTAGCTTTGTTGAATTTGTATTTGCCTTTATTTTCAACCATTGAGATTTAGAAAAAAAACTTGCTAAACATTGTTAAGTTATCCCTTCATAAAGTTTGAATGTTCCAGTCTGAGCTGACTTATTAATGTAGATTATTGGCTGTTGTTTATTAATGTTCTATAATCATGACCAAAGACAGCTGGTTTAGGCTAATCTAGCAACAACCAACAGTAACCAGTAAACTTCTCTGTTTCTTTTAGGGTCCCTGCAGTGCATACTTGAACACCTGAAATGTATTTTGCTGCAGTTTTAAATGGGAACAGGGTTGGGCTTGATAAACGGGAGGGGAGTGGAAAAGTTGACAGACACACCACAGAAGGAGTGGGAGTGTTTAGGGGGTGAGATGATCCTCACCAGGAGGGGAGGGGAGACCATGAAGATCTGCAGCCACAAGGGAAGCTACCTTGTCTGTCTGATGACGTCAAGATACTGGGTCCTGTCAGTCATCTTGACAGGGAAGGAAAAAAAGAAAACAGTGTTAGGTATCAAACACACCTCCCTTTGAGGTTGGAGCCTGTCTGATTGTCTGTCTGTCTGTCTGCCTGTCTGTTCAGTGTTGGCCGGAGTGGCAGACTGCCTTACTGACAAAAAATGTTCATGTCTTTGTACTTTCCCCCAGAAAGCCAATAAAGGAAGGAGCACAGGTGGAGGGGGTACAGAACAAATAGCCCATGTTTGACTGGTTGTACAGAAGAAAATCGTATCCATGTGCACAGGGCTGCTTGTTGTACTGATTTCAGGTTGTACAGAAGAAAATCATATCCCATGTGCACAGGGCTGCTTGTTGTACTGATTTCAGGTTGTACAGAAGAAAATTGTATCCATGTGCACAGGGCTGCTTGTTGTACTGATTTCAGGTTGTACAGAAGAAAATCGTATCCCAAGTGCACAGGGCTGCTTGTTGTACTGATTTCAGGTTGTACAGAAGAAAATCATATCCCAAGTGCACAGGGCTGCTTGTTGTACTGATTTCAGGTTGTACAAAAGAAAATCATATCCATGTGCACAGGGCTGCTTGTTGTACTGATTTCAGGTATTGGTGTTGCTTTGTCTTGAACATCAAAATTGTTGTTCTGAATGATTCCAATTTTTGTTAACTCAATAAACGAATAGATAAAACAAAAGAAGAACAATGCAACCGACATCTACCAAAATGTTTATCACTTTCAGCATGAGCTAGCACACTGGATCTTGGTTTACAATTTTACTCAGTGTCTGGCAGTGTGATGGTTAACTCCTGGGAAACACCCCTCAAATAGACCATTCATTTAGGCTCCAAACCACACTGTAGTACCCCTGAAATCAAGTTTGACATTTTTCTTCTGTATTTCTTTATCTGTCTGATTAAAAACAATGTTTGGGGGTTGTTGTTGGTTTTTTGTATAGCTATTTTGTGCATTCCTAGTTTGTTGTTGCTGCTGTTGTTGTTGTTCATTCCCCAGCTTAATGCTCTGGGGGATATTGATCTTTGCAACATCGTAATTATAGTGTTGTTGACCTTATTCCTATTTGTGCTCCTTTCCCTTGTTCTGACGATTTGTTTATTGGATGAGTCACTGTTTCAAAGAATGTGATCATATTTCCCCACTGATTAAAATCAGTGGACTACTAAATAATTATGACAAGCACACATAGGGTGGGGAATAGATTCATTACTCAAGAGGGCAAGAATGTCCTGTAGGCCTATAGTTCAGCAGCCATGGGGAAATCAACCTCCTCCATCTAGTACTTGCACGGTAGAAGAAGATTCATCAAATACCTCACAATCTCTCCCCCTAGTCTGGCAAGGCTTCAAACATTATCCAATCAAACGTCAGCGCTTGACACTTCCTGTTTCTTCCATCTTCCCGTCACGTGCGTGGGCGTGCCTTGGCCTCTCACGCGAGACTTCAGTCTTATCCAATCAGACGTGAGAGTTTTGACACGCACTGTCGACTCATCTTCTTTCTCAGTTTCTGATGGACCGTGCTGATGTGGAGAGGTTTGGGGACAGAACAAGGTGCCTTCAGTCCAGTGCAATCACAACAGTGTTTATCAGCTACCTGGCTTATGTTACTAGTGGAATAAGTGTCATAGGTGATGGACGTGGGTGAGAATGGTATACACATCATGTGTGACTTACAAAGAGGATGCTTCACGCAAAACTCGTAATTCCTTGTTTTCTTTCGTGCCATTTGTCTATAGAGCTGTTTTCAGATGTATAATCAAATACAATCTTTAACCCCCACCCCACCCCTCAAAAAAACTACAACAACACAACAACAAGAATCACCATTAGATGTTATGGTGTAGTGGATATTATGTTGGGTTATTAATGGCTGGGAGGTCTTTAGTGTGAATTCCAGAAGTCATTGGTGTACTTTCTTGCTACTCTGGTCAGGTCTTATACCCAAAGTGCTTTCTGCAGGCTCATTTATTGTATTTTATTTTATTAATTTTATACTACTTTGTGTCACAGCAGATTACTCTGTTCTTGCTGATGAGAGCGCATGGCCACAAGTACAGCACCACCCGTTACTGTTTTTCTTTTTCTTGTCTGCAGCAATTTTTGTTTCCTTATCAGAGTGGCTTTTTTCTACAGAACTTTGCCAGGGGCAATCCTCTTGTTGCAATGGGTTCTTTTACATGCGCTAAATAATTATATGTAACACACAGGACCTCGTTTATGGTCTCATCCAAAAGATTAGCGCCCAGACCCACTCATGGTCTAATGGATGGTGGAAAAGTTTTGGGCCCAAAACTGTATAATTCAGTGGTTGGGTTGCTCTGATCTTGTGGTGGACTCAGTGCTAGTGTCCCATAATGTTCTGTACCTGTGGTGTGTTGGTGTCAAAGCCTTTGGGGGTTGGAGGTTGTTTCGAGGGAGAAGGTCTTTGGAGGGATGTTACGATGATCACCACCTTGGGTGTGCATCTCACTTAGTCTGGCTCCACGACCGAGCTGTTATTGTCATCAATAGTGGGCATGATAGATGATGTCTTGCATATAGCGGTACCACCTTTTCTGTGTCCAAGTCTCTCAGCCCATAGACACCATAATAGACACCACTAATAATGAAAGGTGTATTAATCGTTATCTTTGCATTTCAGTGCGTCATTCGTAGGTAATCTATAAAACAGATTGTTCATTCATTGTTCTGAGCAAACACACACACACACACACACACACACACACACACACACACACACACACACACACACACACACACACACACACACACGTGTAAACTGACGGGGTATAATACTATTTCGCTTCTAATGGCACCTTACCTTTACCTATACTACATACTTTAAAGCTCACAATACATACAAAACGGACGAAACAAAACAACAAAAACACCCCCCCCAAAACAAAAAAAAAGAATAGTTTAAAAACAGGAGGGCAGGGAACACCCTGACATCGACAGGCCACATACAGGAAGTGGAAGAGGTCTGGAAGGAGAAAGGAGAAAAAACTGGCAAGGGAGGTAGGAAGAAGAAGTTGAACACACTGCAGGCAGCGAGAGTAACCACCCTCGCGTGATGACGTCAAGATATGGCAGCCTGTCCATCATCTTGACAGGCGAGGAGAGAAGAGGAGCAATGTTCGGTATCAAACACACCCTCCTCGGTTCACGCCAAATTACTGAAGCTTGTCTGATTGTCTGCCTGCCTGCCTGCCTGCCTGCCTGCCTGTCCGTTTATCGGACTGACAGACAGTCTGATGATGGATTGATGGATTGATTGGCGAAGTGTTCATCATTGTCCTGGTATTGTTTTCACTCTCACTGTATGTACTAGGTATGAAAAGGCAATGAATGTAGAAATCGGGGAAAGAATGAAGTGAACATACAATCGTTTTGTTTTGTTTTTTAATGTAGAGGTTTTATGTTTGCAAATCACAGTACTTTAGTAGACAGGAAATTTATTCAGGTTGGAAAAAAATGATTCCGGGCAGGACAATTTTTTTTTTATATCATTGAATGTTAAAGAGGGCTTCTGATATCAGGTAATATTATGTTTTACCTCTCACTCTTCCTTACACTGTTCTCTCGGGTTATTTTTTCGACACAACGCAAACCTGACATTATCTCATAGGTAGTGAAGATTTATTCTCTCTCTCTCTCTCTCTCTCTCTCTCTCTCTCTCTCTCTCTCTCTCTCTCTCTCTCTCTCTTCTCTCTCTCTCCACACACACACACACACACACACACACCACACACACACACCACACACACACAACACACACACACACACCATCACTACTCGGCTACCACCACCACTACCACCACTACTATCACCTCCTCACGTCCTCCCACCTAGCTAACCACCCCCATCCCCCTCTCTGTAAATAAAATGACTAAAAATTGGTATCAATCAGTATAGCCCTATATTGATTTTGGGCCTCGTATCTCATACCGATGCTATCTGCAGTACTTCATCCAGTTACTGCTCTTTTTCTCACCACTAGGCTAGTATAGATTGAGTTAGTCTACTTTTCCCCCAAAGTCCTCCCTTCCTCTTCCTCCCTCCCCCCTATACCCCTCTCCCCTACCCCTACCCCCTCACCCCCCATCCCCCCAGGAGACACCGGAAGTAGAGAGGATTGTGGTCTTGATAGACAGTTAACTGACAGCCACGCCACCTAGTGGACAGCTGAGAGACTTGGACACAGAAAAGGTGGTACGCTAACTCTTGGTCTGATTCTGGTCCTTCTTCTCCTTGACACAGAATAGAGATAGGGGGGATGGGGGGAATAGAGGAAGGGGAGAGAGAGAGAGACGGAGAGAGAGAAAGGGGGGGGGAGAGAAAGAGAGAGAGAGAGGAGAGAGAGAGAGAGGGAGGGAGGGGAGGGAGAGAGAGGGAGGGAGGGGGAGAGAGAGAGGGAGAGAGAGGGGGAGGAGGGAGGGAGAGAGGGGAGAGAGAGAGAGAGGGAGAGAGAGAGAGAGAGAGGAGGAGAGGAGAGAGAGAGAGAGAGAGAGAGAGAGAGGACAGAGAGAGAGAGAGACAGAGACAGAGAGACAGAGAGAGACAGAGAGAGAGAGAGAGAGACCGACAGACCGACAGACCAACAGACAGAGAGAGACAGAGAGAGATCACCGACAGACAGACAGGTAGGCAGGCAGACAGACAAACATACAGAGACAGAGTGAGTGACACAGAAGGTGAGAGAGTTAGATAGAGACATAGTACAGCCAGAGAGCTAGACAGACACAGAGAGAGACACACAGAAATGAACTTTTAACTGATTCAACAACAACAACAAAATGTTACAGAAAGAAGAGGAATAGACACAAGATTCGTGATCTAAATCCTTGAACCCCTTTTGGGTATGAAGAATTACTTACACATTTCACACGGGAATCACCAAATCTAGCAGCAATTCACTTGACAAAAAAATACAACCTTAAACATTACCAGTACCAACAGAAAGTGAAAAAAAGGTTTAGCTTAACATGAAAGGAAAAAAAATCATTGTAAAACAATGAACACAGCCACAAAAAAAACGAAAAAAAAACCCGTTTTAAAACCTTTTACACAGATAATAAACATACATAGACACAGCCAAAAACAAACAAAACCTGTTGATAGAATAATACAAACACACACACAAAAAAAACCACCTCTGAGATAACTGAGCATCAAATTGACAGACATGGGGCAGAAAAAAGACAGTAGCAGATAAAGAGAGGTGTGATTCACTGAGCCCTTACAGTCGAGGTATCACACGCCCATTGATACCACCAGCACCCA
>CM060345.1:16640732-16653232 GCA_030674155.1 Stramonita haemastoma | reverse complement strand
TTCGCAATTCTTGGTTCTTCAAATTCTGTGCCATCATTCGTCTTCTGTACATATCTACTACATTTCTTTGCAAGCTTCTTCGGAATTCTTGTGCAATTCTATTTCATTTTCGCAATTCTTTTTCGCTATTCTTCGTCTTCGCTATTTTTCTTCTAGTAATACTGTGAGTAGTAGTTATGTTTAGTAGTAAGTAGTAGTAGTAGTTGGTAGTTTGTAGTTAGTTAGTTGTTGTAGTAGTTGTTGTAGTAAGTGGGCTGTGTGGTTGGGGTGGGTGGTGTTGGTGGGGGGGGGTATTGGTGGTAGTGGTGGGGTTGGGTTATGTAGTTGTTGGTTGTCGTAGGAGTTGTAGTTGTAGTTGTTAGGTTGTGTAGTAGTAGTTTGTTGGTGTTGTGGTTAGGAGTGGTTAGGTTGTTAGTAGGTGTCAGTAGTAGGTGGTTTGTAGGAAGGTAGTAGCTCGGTTTGGTGTTGAGGTGGTGACGGAGCAGGTGTGGTGTTGCTGGTGTTATGTTGTGAGCGGCTAGACCTGCAATGCATGCAGCTGATGGAGGAATGTGTGCTGTATGAGATGGTGATGACTTCGGTGATGGGTGGTGGTGGGTGGTTGGTTGTTTGTAGTTGGTGTGGGGTTGTGGGGTCTGGGGGGTGTGTGTGGTTGGGTTTTGGACGCCAGACGACGAAGCAAGAGAAGGAACGCAGACGACGAGAATGACCGCCGGCCGCGCGACGAGTAGCATTAGTCGGAGCACTGCTTCTTGAACTACCAATGAAGTCCTTTGTCTCCATCTCCTTACTTTCATTACTACTACTTCTTCACTGCTTACTGCATCCCCGAACCGGGCTCCCTCCCTCACTCCAACCCAAGGCACCGTACCGTATGCGCCCGTGGAGCACACAAACAAAGAACCGTAGAGAGTTGCCAAAAGGCTTAGAGAAGAGAACGGACAGTGGATACGATACAGAAAGGCATGTAGGAATAATTAACAAGACGAGGGACGAACCACCCAAAAAGGGAATATGGAAGAGGGACTATTGGAGTAATGAGACATGGAGAAGGTCGGTTAAGAGAGTAGTGGTGAAAATGACGACGCATTAGGACCAGGACGACTGGGGGGAACGCCACAGATACGGCAAAGCCCACCACCGTAGTTACCTCCATGCTACAGACTCACCCGCTACGTCTCAGTTCTCGGTGTAGACCACATCCGTAAACGCACGGGCAGCTCACTAGAGTTGCTAGAGGAGGCTGGTCAACCAAAGCTTCCACGTCCCATTAACCCTAACAGGAATGACAACCTATGTACTAATACGGCTAGTGGTGGACGTGTGTGGGTGGGTCACCAGGAACGTCTTGGCCAGTCGGAAGCGCACAGACTAGCTGGGACACGTACCGGAATACGATTAGGCGTCTGCAGGCATCGGCATTTTTCTAACTCTGCTATACCGCTGGGTGTAGGGCACCGGGTTAGTACTGCTATCTACGGACGTGTACTACGTGCCACACGGACAGGTGCAGCTTGGTCGCCTGAAACAGAACGTGGGTACAGGTAATCAATGACCAGCAGACGCATACGTATGCTGCGCTGAAATATATACACGTCAGCCAGTGACGATCGGGAGCCGATATTCCTGGGGTTCATTGCCCAGTAGTTAAGCATGCGCTGGAGTAGGCTGACACTTACTCCCTGCCCTACACTTCCCAATGACACACACTCCCACCCACGCTAGCTCACTAGAGTATCCGCATGCCCGCCTCCCCCACACCTCGACCCACATTTCAAAAACCCCCAGCCTCCATGACCTTCGTGAACAAAGAGAGGCCCAACAAGTCCCACACAGATGTCAGACACCAGACAGACAATAGCACCGGTGACATCCGAACTCTAAAAGGGATCACGGGGTTCCGCGCACCATTGCGCAGCCTCCGCTATCTCGTCTGCGACCCCGTCGTCCTGGGTCGCACAGCCCCACCCAGTGCGATGAGTCAACATAGACTCATCCAATGGTGCTGAGGAAACACCGAGCACTCGATGGACAACGCAAGTAGCGTGGAATAGGAGCGGTAAAACTGTATGCAACAAGAAAAGTCCATTGGATTAGAAGCTAACGGAGTTCTGATACAGAACCGGAACGCGGAAAGAGACAGCAGGTTATTTGGAACAGCTTACTAACAAGTTTCGCGAGGGGAGATAGTTGTCCACCATACTGGCTTGAGGGTAGACAGGCTGGTAGCTCCGGTCGAACAGATGCAGTCAACCCAGAAGAGAAGGCTCTCGCTGTGGTCGCGGAATTCCAGCACTTGGGCCCTTTGCATGAGATGATAGAAATAATGAGATGTAGTAAGGTAAATTTCGCTTAGGCGAAGTTACAAGGAGATCAGCAAAGACAAGTGCGTCCGCCCGGGGGCGATACGGGAAGGTAATTGTAGTGAAGTAGGGAGAGGGAGGTTAGTAGAGAATTAGACAGGGTTAAATAAATGGAAGCTACGGTTGGATGGGACAAAGGGAATTAGTTGTATATCATCGGTACGGAAAGTGGCGGGAGGTAGGTAATGCGAGGCGACTTCTAGTGGGGTGAGGGAAGGTGACTACCTGGAGATATTGGGTCGAAACTACACAAAAACAATACGCGGAGCGTGCTGGCCGGTGAGGGGTTGCGCATTGGTCATATTTGTTGAGGTGATCGTTTTACAAGAGAGGCAAGGGTGAGAGGGAACCAAGTAGAGTGGACGTGAGAACAATGTCGGAGAGCGGAATCGGAAGAAATATGGTAGTCGAAACGGTAGGTTGAAGGTACAGGCGAAATCGGAGTCAGTGAGAAGCATAGGATATAAGAGGAGGATATGTGTGCAGGTGCCATGCGGAGGGAAAAAAAGAAAAGGGAGAAACGGGGGGAGTATAGAGGAACGGACTACAGGGTCACAATAGGTTAATTCGTATAAAGGGTGTCGGCGGAGGGATGTGAGGGGGAAGGGGTAGGAGCAGTTTCGGGTGGGAAGGGACCAACTGTTCTCGAGGATCACCAAGGAGGAAGAGTACAGCGTGACGAGTGGTAAGAGCCCCAGGCGTTAGTGGCCGGAGGAGGAGGTACGTAACATGTGTGAGCCTACGATAGTGGGAGAGGCATAACCGTGAACGTGGTACGCTTAGGTAGCAGTTAAGAGAAGTGGTATGTTGAAGAGTGCTGGATAGGCATTTGTGAAGTAAAAGAGCGTTAAGAAGTATGAGAGGAGAAAAAGCGTCGCTCGATGCTCAGGGCGGCACAGTGCTTGTGTATGACACTCTGCAGTTTAAGGTGTTTGATAATGGGCAGGGTTCAGAGGGGTCGGGCAAGTAGGGGAGGTAATAAAATATATCAGTTATGTAGCAAAGGGAAGTTAGTTAAAGTGTGCAATGAGGGTGTCGGGGGGTGGGAAAGGGATGGTGGGAGGTTCGCGCGACGGTGGATGGAGGACTAATGGGTTTAGAAGGTCATAATGGGGAATGAGGCGTGGGAAGCTATATAATGTTCGGAACGGGGCTTTCGAAACTTGGGGGTGGAGGGAAGGGGCGGTGGTTGACATGGAGTACGAGTGATCGGTCTCGTGTGTTAGTGGTTGGCACGGACATCAGGGCGTATTGGCGGGTGGTGAATTGGATGGACGGAGGGAGCGGGGTGTCAGGGGCGTCTGGGGTAACAGGGGGATGGGGGGTAGATAGCCAGATTTGATTAGGCTCGCTGTGTGATTTGGTTAGGATGCTAGACGCGTTAGCTTGTGTGTGGACTTGATGTGCATTGCGTGTGAACTGGCCGGGTGGGATACGAAGCTGGTGTCAGATGTCTGGCAAAGGTGGGGGTGAGGGTCAATGTTGGGGGAGGAGGTTGGACCTTCGGCAGGAGGAAAGTTTGAGATGATCAGGCGTAGGGAGGGTTTTTGGGGTTCATTGGAGGTGGGTAGTCAAACTAGGTTGGGGCTGAAGTTAGGATACAGAGGAAGATAAGTGATATTGTTACCCACGGCTACAAAAAGGGGGTGCGCGAGTAGAAGACGATCTAGGGCGTTCAGTGAGCTGGGCGACCAGCGCTAGAGGCACTGCATTCGCTGGAGCACTCCTTTCAGGTTTCAGGAGTAGTTTAGTGAAGGAACGAGTGAATAGACTGGGGTAAGACGTAGGGCATATGGGTGTTGCTGGTAATTGTATTAGCCAGGAGGGGGTACAGGCGCAAAAAAGTAGTTGGACAGGTGGACCAGAGAAGACTACACCACATAATAACGGCTAAGGGATGTCGGGGAACTCTGAGGAGAGGGCGTTGGGCAGTATAGAACAGATGTGAATTCCTAGGAGTTGTGGGAGGTGGGTTTGATGCGGACAGTTAGCTCAGGCAATGTAGAATGCAGGAGTCACGCAGAATGCCGGGAGGTGGATAAACAAGTATCGTGGCCCACAGCCGTTGTTGGAGAAGCGAAACACAGAGCAGCTGCCTCGAGCCCCGAAGGCACACCGTGCCAAAGATCCGGTACATACTACGAGGCCACCAAATAGTCAGGCGGGTACGCGTGGTGGAGGTTCGCGCCCCGGTCGCGATTGTTTCTGGGCGGATTCCCCCTCGCCAATGACGAATTCCAGTTCGTCTCTCCCTAGGCACTGGATCCGACCTGGGCAGCGCGCAACAACGCCACGCCTTGTCCTTGCCGCCATCATATGACCCTCCACTCCTTTGTACCCACCACTCATTGCACCTCTCCAACTACGATTGTTACCTCACAATTCTGTGGGAGACCTACCCCTCCCTTCCTAGTGTTCCCTCTACTTTGCTTTCTTCCTCCCGCTTTTTCTCTGTTAGGGCCGCCACACCTATACTGGGGTTCCTCCGCGCCGCCTTAAAGCTGCTACTCACTACCAGTTCTTTTTCTTTCATTCCTGTTATCTCTTTTATCCTCCACTTCCTCCTTTTCATCTCCTCTCCTCCTACACTTTTACTCCTTCCTCCTCCTTCTTCCTTCTCTCCCTCTTCTCTTCCTCCTTCCTCCTCCTGTCGCCTCTCCTTCTCCTCTTTCTTTCCTTCTCCTGCCTCTTCCTTCTCCTCCTCTCCTCTTCCTCCTACTTCTTCATTACTCCTTCTTTTCTTCAATAATAAATTCAATCTGATCAAATTGGATTTGTTCGTGGCGGAGAACAACATTCGTTCGTCTCCATTCGTGGGAAGAAGACAGGCGGACCTGACAGGTGATTGGTGGCCTTGCACGTGACTGAAGGGTCAGCAACGGCGATCCCCTAAGGGGTATTTCCGGAATCCGAATTACAGACCAGACATACCGACCACAGTCGAGCTAGGTGGCTTCAAGGAACACGGACAGTGCATGCACCAGCCTAAAATAGCAGATTTTATGTACAGGGACTGCAAGCCCTAACTTGTCCAAATCATCTGTGGAGCTTTTTTTTCTTTTCTTTTTTTATTCTATTTATATCGAGGATTATACATTAAGCACTCATGTGTTTTTTTTCAATCCAGTCCGTGTGTATGCAGTTGTGTATATATTATCATCTGCTCCCACCACCACACCATGGCCTACTCTTACGAAAAGCGAAATAGGATTTAACGTGTGCGCAAGACGTTCTGCGTCCGTTTGCACACGGGGCCTCGGTTTACAGTCTCATCCGAAAGACTTTTGGGGGAGAGTGGAGTCAGCACTGATGTTAACTCCAGGGAAAAAATCCCTCGGCCAGGAATCGAACTCGGATCGTCAAATTGCCGGTGCAATGTTCTGATCATTAGGCTATCCCGTGTGCGTGTGCGTGTGTGCGTGTGGAGTGTGTGTGTATGTGTGTGTGTGTGTGTGTGTGTGTGTGTGTGTGTGTGTGTGTCTGTGTGTGTGTGTGTGTCTGTGTATGTGTGTGTGTCTGTGTGTGTGTGTGTGTGTGTGTGTGTTTCTCTGTGTGTCTGTGTGTGTCTGTGTGTGTGTGTGTGTAAGAGTAAAATGCATTTTGCATGTAAGTCATAAGGTGAGAACCTGCTACATGGTTTGCCCAACCAATCCTTTGTGTGTTCCTTGTCTGTGTACATATTGTCTGTGTCTGCCTGCAGGATCTGTACGGAACTGTCTGTCACACACACACACATACACATACGCGCGCGCGCGCGCTCGCACACACACACACACACACACACACACACACACACACACCTGCACACACACTGTCACACACACGTAAACACACACACACTGTCTCACACACACACACACACACACACACACACACACACACACACACACACACACACACACACACATACACACACACACGTATCACACACACACACACACACACACACACACACACACACACACACACACACACACACACACACACACACACACACGCACACACACGTGTCTCACACACACATATCACACACACACATATCACACACACACACACACACACACACACACACACACACACACACACACACACACACACACGTGTGTGTGTGTGTGTGTGTGTGTGTGTGTGTGTCTCTCTCTCTCTCTCTCTCTCTCTCTCTCTCTCTCTCTCTCTCTCTCTCTCTCTCTCTCTCTCTCTCTCTCTCACACACACACACACACACACACACACACACACACGCGCCGCGCGTGCGCGCGAGCGCGCGCGCGCGCGCGCGCATCTCGCACACACTTTCAGGATAATGCAACTTACGTGTTGAACATCAGGAGGTAGACAAAAATTTACAGGGTGTTTGCCCACCAACACAGTGGATTTCCCCAGGCGATTTTTGTGTGGACTTTGCAGCGGTTAGGTGTACTGTCACGTGAAGATTAATGGAGGCAGATTATTTGTCTCTAAGCATGCACACAGTTTTTAGCCCATAGGGGGGAAAAAAGAAGATAAAAAAAAGAAAAACGTGACGGACGGACACTCAGGTTGCATGATAGCTGTAGATTATTAAACAGATTTATAGACTCAGATCAGTCAATGTGTGTGTGTGTGTGTGTGTGTGTGTGTGTGTGTGTGTGTGTGTGTGTGTGTGTGTGTGTGTGTGTGTGTGTGTGTGTGTGTGTGTGTGTGCGCGCGCGTGTGTCGGTGTGTGTGTGTGGGGGGGGATGGTTTGTCAGTGTGATAGATTTGTACAGTTTCATTTTATATATGAAAAGTTTATGCTGATACTAGCTATCGTGTTGCTTTCCTTCATACTAAAGACTGACAGTACTCCACTGGCTTAACAACAAAGTTTACTAGAATCACATGTCACGAATTGGAAATGGAGAGAGAGAGATAGAGAGAGAGAGAGAGAGAGAGAGAGAGAGAGAGAGAGAGAGAGAGAGAGGGAGAGAGGGAGAGAGGGAGAGAGGGAGAGAGAGAGACAGAGACAGAGAGACAGAGAGACAGAGAGACAGAGAGACAGAGACAGAAACAGAGACAGACAGAGACAGACAGACAGAGTCGGACACAGACAGATACAGACAGACAGACAGATAGAGACACAGAGACGCAAAGAGAGACAGAGAGACAGACAGAAAAATAGAGAGATAAAAGACATAATCACAGACAGACACAGAGAGAGAGAGAGACAGACAGACAGAGACAGAGACAGAGAGAGACAGAGACAGTGAGAGAGAGACAGAGAGAGAGAGAGAGGGAGAGAGAGAGGGAGACAGACAGACAGACAGACAGACAGACAGACAGACAGAATGTCCTTGCTGCTGCTGCTTCTACTGCTGACGCTGGTGCTGTTTTTATTGCTTTGTTATAATCCTTGCTACTGCTTTTACTACTATACTACTTCTGCCGCTGCTGTTTCCACTTCTGCTGCTGTATGATGTGACAAATTGTCATCCCCTGTCCAATATACTTTTAGCACACGTATAAGAACCCATGGTAATTGTAGAGTTTGTCTATGACAAAAGCTGTAGCAGAGAAACAAATATGTGCAATTTATTTTGTTTATTTGGTTTTGTGTTGGGAGCTTTGGTTTTGTGTCTGTTTTTTTTGTGTTTTTTTATTATTTTTTTAGTCTTTATTTCTAATATAATGGGTCTTGCTGTTTTGTAGTGACCAGTCTCCCCGTGAAGAACAGTCCAAATTCTAGAAGAAAAATTAACCGTTGTTTAAATATAATACAATATGATACAACACAATGTATGCTATACGATGCAATGCAATACAGTACACTCCAATGGAATACAGTACAATACAGTGCAGTACAGTGCAATACAATAGATTACAATACAACACAACACAACAAAATGCACCATTTCACAACACAAAATTAATATAATGCATCACAATACAGTACAGCATAGAACAGTAAGATACATAACACTACACCCCAATACAACATAATCATAAAAACTCAACCACTAATTTCCTTCCCTCCCCTTCCCACCCCATCAACCCTATATTCCTTACCTCCCTCCCCCCCTTATCTCCCTCTCCCCCCCCCCCCTCCCCCCCCCCCCCCCCCCCCCCCCCCCCCCCCCCCCCCCCCCCCCCCTCCTCTAGTCCAGCCAAGTGGCATAGCTAATTAGGAAAGATGGAATCTATGACGACAAGGGAGGCCACCGAAGCCGTAGACAAGCCTATTCTATTTTCAAGAGATGCCTGTCGCCTTTTGTCCCCTGAAGGGGAAGGGAGGACAACACACGTGATCTAAGGAGGGATTGGCTCCCTTTGTTCGGCCCTGACACTGGACATGCGCACTGACCATCTGTCCAGGGTGACTGGTGTCAACTCCTAGAACCTAAACTGGACATTTTCCCTTCCCATCTGGTAGGCTGTGAGAAGACCAAGTCTTGTCTTGTACATTGCCCTCGCAATTTGAGCTGGGTTCGATTCCCGTCTGAGGGGTTTATTTCCCCTGGAGTTAACATCAGTGCTGACTCCATTCTCCCCAAAAGTCCTTTGGATGAGGCTATAAACCGAGGCCCCTTGTGCGAACGCGCGCAGACCATCTTGCGCACACGTTAAATCCTGTTCCGCTTTTCGTAAGAGTAGGCCATTGTGTGCCAGTGGGAACGGATGACAAGATTTGCAAGACTGCATACATATGTGGACTGGATGTAAAAAAAAGCACATGAGTGCTTATTCCATTATCCTTGATATAAAAGAATATAGATAGATAGATAGACAGACACAGACAGACAGACAGACAGACAGACAGACAGACAGACAGACAGACAGACAGATAGATAGATAGATAGATAGATAGATAGATAGATAGATAGATAGATAGATAGATAAAACCAACAAAACTGCTAGCCATGGACCAGGCAGAGTGTGTTCAAACCACACAGCTAATACCCCCTCTCCCCCTGTCTCAAGGCCAGGCCATTATATTGTGAAAGTCACAACTCCCAAACTGTCAAATAACTCACCATCACTGAGGAAGACAGTGACACCGGCATTGTCCACTTCACAGCTCAGCAAATACAACGGCAGATGGTGTCTGCATTTAGCATTCAACCTCACCCCCCCACCCCACCCCTACCACCACCCACCCCCTTCTTTCCTCCTCCTCTTCCTCTCCTTTCCCCCTATCCCCAAACTTCTTTGACCCTCTCACCTCCTACCCCTGGAACTTTCCAAACCACCTCCCATTTAAGGCCAACCTTCAATTAAGCACACTCTTCAATAGGCCTACAACCCTTATTACCCTAGTTCTCTAACCTCAACCAAGGACACCTTCAGCTGTAGGCTAGGCCTAGTCTATTTGCCGCTATTACACAACCGGCAGATAGCCTACCCCCAAAGGCGGTGTAGTGTTGTGTCCCTGGACAGAGGACTGAACCCTGTAACCCCCAACCCCCCTCCCCTTGTCCCTAATGAACCACCCAAGTTAACCACTGATCAAGGCTTCAAGGGAGAGAATCCCTGGAGCCACATTTTATCCGGCAGGGGACTGCTCCAGTCACGGGTCAGTGGAGGTAACGTGCATGGGTTTGTGGGGTTGTGGTCCCTCGGAGACTGTGGTTGTGGACTTGTGAGTGGAAATGGATGTTGAGGGTATAATATATTATAAGGGGGTGGAAAAGAGGGGGGGGGGGAAGTCCAGGGAATGAGAGAGTTGGGAAGTGATGGCTGAATAAAGAGGATTTAATTAGGGGTTGCGCTTGCCTTGGTGTTGCTGGGATGAAAGAGGATGATGTAGAGGAACAAAAATATCGTATGTCCACAATATGGCTTTTTCACAATTATTGAACTCTGTTGGAAGTTGGTTACCAAAAAAACCCTTCTAAAGAGGTCATTTTCTCTGATTACTCAAACGGGGAGAGGAAGGGGGAGGTTGTTGGTATGGGTGTTAGGATTTTGTTATTGTCTAATTTCTGCAAGTCTGTCTGTCTATCTGAAGTGTTGCAGTAATTGATGTAAGCTAAGGACCAAGGCCTACATCATCCTCATGATGCATACCCTTTAAAATAGTGTTATGGTGAGGCTGCCTTCAGCCATGTCAAGCTCTTAGCATAACCACCGGTACTCTCCTTTAAAGATTTAAAATATTTATATTATTATCGAAAATCAGAGTACTTGCTGCCTACTGGGCGGATCACTTTGAAAACAGCTCAACGTCTTATCTAGGGTGCACTTTCGATCTCACAGCGATTCTCAGATGGGATGAGGGAAATAAGAATGTGCATTCTGGTTGACCTCCCTCTGTGTTAAGCTGTGGAACACAACAACAACAACAACAAAAACAGCACCACCAACATCTACAACATCAACAAATTTTTCCTCTGTCTCCTTCTTTTACCTCTTCTCCTTCTCTCCCTCTGTCTCTTCCACACACTACTGCCCCCACCTCCAACACCCTACATTTTTATGAATAGTCAGGAATGTCAAGCATCTATTCATCTTGTTCTGTATCTGAAACAGGAGTTTTCTAGACAAGAGGTTTGGGTAAACTGACCCCTTCACCTCTACCTTTATCTGCTGCCCACTGGTCAATGGGGTCAGTCCCTGGTGGCGCAGTGTGCGATTGGAAAATGTCGGGGGTCACGCGTCAGTTGAAGTAACCTTTGTTTTATGTCTCGAACGACATAATAAACCCAGTGTTATTGTCAAGAAGATGTGCATAACAGATTCCAGCAAACCATTGGTCCCTAACGAAAACCTTATCAATCGTAAAGAAACGTAAACTTAAATGGTACGTGTACATGTCACAAGATCAAAAAGGACTTACAAAAACAATACTGCAGGGCACTGTCCAAGGAGGAAGAAAAAAAGGCAGACCAAGGAAGAGATGGGAGGACAACATCAGTGGAATGGACAGGCCTAGAACTCCACAAAACCCTGAGAAAGACAGAACAGAGAGAGAGGAATGAAGGGAACTGGTTGTCAAGTCTTCATGGGTGCCCCCACGGTCGCCAGACTAAGGGATGGATAGATAGATGGATAGGTGGATAAATGAATAGATGGATAGGTGGATAGATAGATAGATAGATGGATAGATAGATAGATAGATAGATAGATAGATAGATAGATAGATAGATAGATAGATAGATAGATAGATAGATAGATAGATAGATAGATAGATAGATAGATATTTATCGTCAAGGTTCATTGCAATGTGCTGATCTTTCCGCTGTGTTATCGAAAAGACTTTGCAATCCTTCACTTATTCTTGTGTGTATGTACACATAATACACACGTGCACACGCGTACGCACTTGCGTGTGTGCAAACACGCACACTCTCATGTGTGCGCACACACACACACACACACACTGGTCACACACACACACACACACACACACTGGTCACACACACACACACACACACACACACACACACACACACACACACACACACACACACACACACACACACACACACACACACACACGGTGACACCTCTAAACCACCCAAGTCTGCCATCCTGTCAGTGGCCAGTAGTTAAACCCTGATTTAGGACATCACAAATCACCTCCTCTCTAGCCTGTCTTTCTTTTTTCCCTCTCCATGTGGTCTCCCTACCTGTCTGTCTGTCTGTCTGTCTGTCTGTGTCTGTCTGTGTGTCTGCCTGCCTGCCTGCCTGCCTGCCTGCCTCTCTCTCTCTCTCTCTCTCTCTCTCTCTCTCTCTCTCTCTCTCTCTCTCTCTCTCTCTCTCTCTCTCTCGGGCGGTCAGAGAAGTGAAGCGGACGTACATTTTCTGTGAGCAGCAGTAAAACTAGAAATTCATACAAAAATGCCAGTTACTGGACTTCCAGCGGCTGTGGAGAGGACCCTAGGCGCCCTGCTGACTGACAATGCAGTTTCCAGCTGGAAAGTGGCAGGAGAAGGGGACAGCGTGGTTTTTGTCTTGCGACTGAAACCAGTGGACACAACAGTGTCAACCAACATGGCGGATCCAACAGTGAATCGCAGCACACAAGCACAGTACTACAGGAAAAAAATCGTTTTCTCAAAGACGACGAGATGTTCAGCCCTCTCGCTCTCGAAAGCATAAAGAGAAGCAGGCAAGTGTTGTGTGTGAAAGTGACTGTGTCCTCAGTGCCTCGAGTCTGCCTGACAGTGGAGTAGAACAGGG
>CM060345.1:16623232-16635732 GCA_030674155.1 Stramonita haemastoma | reverse complement strand
CTGACCAGTTAAACGGCAATAATGTTGACGCTGCGACTAGTATGAATGTTCAAAGATTTCCCTAATACCCCCCCCCTACTTCCACCCTTCCATTTTGTTGTTGTTTATCTGTTTTCTTTTTCATGTCCGTGATCTAGTGTTATTTAAGCCAGCCATAGACTCTGATAACAACAATGGCAGAGCAGACAACTTCCGATGTTCATTCCGAAGTGGAGGAGCAAAGCAACGTAAAGAAACTTCAACCAACCCTGGATGAAATGCAAAAACGTTTTTCCTGTCCTACAAATGAGCTGATAGTGTGGCGAAACGTCCTTTTATACCGCTACTCCGCTGTGTTACATGCTTCATTTTCCTGCCAAATGGCTGATTATGATGCCGACATGAATGAACTGCCTTCTTCACCAGACTGGATTGCCACCTTGCCCCCCATGCTGAACAAGACTGTGATACGCCTGTATCACAATTCATTCAAGAGTGTGACGGTGACCATGTACTTCTCCCCCGGTCAGTCTTCAGGCACTCTGTTGTGCCAAGGAAAAGACTGTGTGCAATGGGACTCACGTGAGTGCGAAGCACTGAAAACACTGGTCTTGGACTACATGCGGCACAACGATTGTGACAAACTGACCAAGTCTGTGTTGAATGTGCCACTTGCCTTTCTGCACACCCCAGAACCCTTACCGTTCACCACCCCGGACATTGATGTGGCCAGCAGTGATGGTAATTCTGATGCTTCCCCCCATCCCGACTGTACACCCCTGCTAATGTCTTGTGAGCAGCATCAGCCTGCTTCCCAAGGTGTTGTCCTTTTGTCTCCCATTCCCTTCCCTACAGAAACAAATGCCCCACCCTCACAACTATTAACACCTTCTCGTAAAAAGACTAAGCTTTATAGAAGGCGAACCTTGTGCTTCACTCCCAAACAGTACAAACGTAAGTCACCTCTTGTTTGTCCATGTTCTAAAAAACTTTCTCAACTTGAAACTGCTCTTGAGGACTTCGTTTATGAAAACAAACATTTTACAAACACACAGGTGTCAAAAATTGATGACGTAAAAATTGCTGTCAAAAATGAAATTAAATCAAGACTAAATGAAAAATTTGATATGATGATGGATAAAATGGAAACAAAGATGTCGGATATTGTTCACAACACTTCATCAGATAAAGAAAGAAAACCAGTCTCTGAAATCTCATTTAGTTAACATAAACGCAGGTACAAAGAACAATAAACCAAAAGTACTGCATGATGCATCAACGCAGTCTGATGACTCTTTGTTAGAAGCAAGCACCGCATTGTCAATTGATCAGAGAGAGTGTGTCTCTCACCCCATAATGATTGCAAAGACTGACAGTCAGACAACTGACGAGTCCATTTTGGAGTCAGGCACACTGACTACTGAAAACCCCCACCAGCCCACTCTGACACAGTCCTCTGTGGCTGTGGAGTCCTCAGACTCTAAATCTGAGGAAGGTGACATAATGTACTGTGTTCCCGTGTCTAACACTTTTTCAACTCTGCTAAAAGACACTTCTGACACAAACAAAAGTCAACATCGCAAGCATGCCATACCATCTACTAGTTCCGACAATTATCATGAAATTTCAAATAGCAAATCTGTGACATCCACCCACCCCAAACCTTCACCTCAGGAAGTGATGAACAATGTTGTCATCCCTGACAAAACCACATCACTTCTCATTGGTGACTCGGTCGTCAGGTACATAAACCCTAAAAGACTGACAACACCACAATATTCTATGTACAAGCTGTGTATTCCCGGCATGACTGTTTCTGATCTGACCACATGGCTACTTTCCCAAGCCTCGTTCTCCAGTATCAAACATCTTTTCCTTCACGTAGGTTTAAACAGCTGTTCCTCGGGTCAAATCAGTGTCGATGCATGGACACAACTTATCTCTCTTTGTAAAAAAGTGTTCCCCCTATCCGCCATAGCCGTAAGTTCAATTATTCCTGCTAAAGGCAGACACAACTTAAATAATACCATAGCCCCCTCTAACCGCAATCTGTACAGTGCCTGCCAACTCCAAGACGTGGTTTTTATTGATAACAAGACTTCTTTTGTCACACAATCAGGAGCTCCACGGCTTGCTCTGTACAGAGACGCAGTTCATCCCAGCATGCAGGGAACAGCCAAACTGGCTGTGAACTTGAAGAAAACACTGGCTAGCTGGTACCCTGATCAGTATCAGGGTTCCAATACCCAAAGTTCTGTTCGTCAGAACAGGGTAGAAAACAGCCAACTAGCAAACCATTTACAGCCTCCGCCAAATGTAAACGTCCACGAACAGACAAATCAAAGACAGACAATAGAACAAAACGAATTTGTCTGGAAACCACAGAGATCCCAGCCCACCCCCCTCTGTCCTCACCCAGCATCACTTTATCACTATCCTCCACTGCCCTTACGTCTGAATGATAGATTGCCGCTATCCTCCCCTTATTTCCCCCCTTACCCACCCCCATCTAATGGCAGGAACAATAGCAGACTTATTGGGCATAGTCCTGACATGCTTCACTATCCCCGCCCTGCACATCCAACAGAAACTGCTGCTGTTGCAGACTTTGGTCAGAATGTCATGCGCCCCCCAGCTAACATCCCGTGGGATTTATCTTTAAGAGATTTCCTCATGTCTCAGATCATGCCCATACAATGAGGGTTTTGTCATGAAATATAAATGACCACAAACATTGGTATTAAAATTTGTGTGTGTGTGTTGAAATTTAATATGATATATTTGTGTATATATATGCATAATTTTTGTATCAAACTTTTCATACGAAGATGTGCCTGTGAGGTACACACATGTATAACCTATATCTATAATATATGTTAACCTAATTTGTGTGTGATGGTGTACCATCCAGCCCCTCTGGGCGTGCATAGTTTTGTTGATGCGTGGGTGCCTGTGTGTGTGTGTGTGTGTGTGTGTGTGTGTGTGTGTGTGTGTGTGTGTGTGTGCACGTGTGTTTGTGCTTATGTTTGTGTGTGTATGTGTGTGTGTGTGTGTGTGTGTGTGTGTGTGTGTGTGTGTGTGTGTGTGTGTGTGTGTGTCGCAGTGACAGCAAGGCCGATATATAAGAATTTTTGTCCTGAAATCACCTCGTGCTGGTAAACTGGTTGAGTATTTTTCATTCTGCCAGCTGGGACTTCTGTGGATTTGTTTGTTTGTTTGGGTTTTTTTGGCAATTTTTGGCATATGTGATTTGATATTCAAGTACGACTGCTCGTGTTTTATACACTAGATTTGCAAATTTATTTGTCATAACAAATAGTAACCACTGTCTTTGTGCAGTTGTTTCTTTTCTTTTTTTCCTCTTTTTTTTTGTAATCCTATATAAGTTGACCTTCCCTTACAATTATTATATACGTTATTTTGATTTCCTTTTTGAATTTGTTATTTGGTGTAATATATTTATGTATCTTTTTGCATGATGTCTTTAACTCTTAAAAAATGGCCTTCAAAAGAAGGATTGCGAGTTGGGTATTTAAACATAAATCATGTGTATAACAAACTAGACGAAATTGCAATGATTTTGGACAACTTTGGTAAAAATTTTCATTTGTTTTGTCTTTCTGAATCACGACTGCGTTTTCAAATACCAGATTCTGACCTGTTATTCCCTGGTTACAATGTCATTCGTCGTGATCCAAAAACTTCTAAAGAAACCGGATTATTATTATATTATAATCAGTCTGTCACATTGAATAGAATCTTTGAATTAGAACAGTACCATGTTGAATCTATATGGGTAGAAGTCAAGTTAAAACATACAAAACCATTACTTATTGGCTTTATCTACAGAAATCCCTCCGAAAGAATAAACTGGTATACTGATTTTGATACAATGATGGACGCTGCCACACTTTATAACAATGAAATAATACTGTTAGGTGATTTTAATATTGATCTATTAAAACCGCAGACTCAATGGGTTCAGCTTTTCAAAACCTTTAATCTAAATCAGCTTATTGACTGTCCAACACGTATTACAGACACCACCAGCACACTCATTGACCATGTTTACGTTTCTTCCAAACAGAATATAGCTGAAGTTTGTTCACCTGTTTTTTTCGTGCAGTGACCATTTCCCTATTTGTGTAACTTGGTCAAGAAAAGGGATAAAAATCCCCAGGACAGGTCACAAAACAATACAATATAGATGCTTTAAACAGTTCAAAAAAGATGTTTTTCTTAGTGATTTAGCAAACTCCACTTTGTCTCATGTTTATCAGTACACTGATCCATGCAAAGCCATAGACTTCTGGATACACACCTTTTCTGAAATTTATAATAAACATGCTCCATTAAAAACAAAACGCGTGAAATCCAAGTCAAAACCTCCATGGATATCAGAAGAAATAGAGAAGGAAATAAAAGAAAGAGACTTTTTAAAGTCTAAACATGATAAAGATTTTAAAAACCAAAGAAACAAGGTGACAAACATGAAGCGTGCAGCCAAACAAAAGTACTTTCAAGATCTTGTATCTGACAGAAAAAACTGCAGACACATTTGGAAAGCCATTAATCTACTTACAAACAAAACAAACAAAAAAGCACAAACTACAGTAAAAGATATTTCTTCCTTGACGCTGAATAACCATTTTGTTGGGATAGCCAACAACTTAATAAAGTGTGAAGACTGGAAAAATAATGATTTGGAACATTTAAGGGCATATTGTGAGTCTAAAAATATACACTCTAAATTATGCATTCCATTTATCTCTTTACCTGAAGTGCTGACATCCCTCTTGCAATTAAAGCAGTCAACCACAAAGGATTTTGATGGACTAGATGGTAAAATAATTAAAATTGCTGCACCTGTAATAGCAGATACCCTTACCTATATTTATAATCTTTGTATTGACAAAGCTTATTTTCCTTCTCATTTTAAAAAGGCTAAAGTAATTCCTCTTTTTAAATCTGGCACATCAAATGATCCCTCGAACTACAGGCCGATATCAATTTTATCTATCTTATCAAAGCCTTTAGAAAAGCATGTACAAAAATGTTTACTTCTACATTTAGAAAAATATGACCTAATCAATCCAAGTCAATCAGGTTTCAGAAAAAAACATTCATGTCACACCGCTCTGATAAATATGGTAGACAAATGGCTTCTAAATATAAATAACAATATGTTTACTGGAGTTGTCTTTGCCGACTTTGCAAAGGCTTTCGACGTGATAAACCACACACTTTTGTTAAAGAAACTAAAGCTATATAGTATATCAAAGAATACATTTCAATTTTTTGAATCCTTTTTATCAAATAGACAACAGTCAGTCTTTGTTGGCAAGTCGCAGTCTGATTTTCTCACAGTTACCAATGGTGTTCCCCAAGGTTCAGTTCTGGGCCCTCTACTTTTCTCTATATATATTAATGATTTACCCTTATACGTGAACGCTTGTTGTGACTTGTTTGCAGACGACAACTCAATTCATGCTGAAAATCATTCCTTGCACATTTTATCATCTAGTCTCCAAGACAATATACATCAGCTTACCAGATGGGCAGAACAAAATCACATGTCCCTTAATCCCAGCAAGACTAAGTGTATGTGGATAACAACCAGACAAAAGCGACAGAACCAGCTCTCTTCTATGTCCCCTATAAATGTTTATGGAGAAAAAATTGAAGAAGTAAATTTCCACAAAGTGCTAGGAATCACTATTGATCATAATCTTTCATGGCAAGACCACGCCGCCAATCTAAGTAAAATTGTATCTCAAAAAGTGTTTCAGTTGTCTAAAATAAAACATTTCCTTAATCTTAGCACTAGAAAACAGTTTTTCCATGCACACATTAATTCTGTTATAGAATATGCATCAACTTTGTGGGATTCTGCAAGTGCAAATACATTAAAATCTCTGACTAGATTATATAAGCGTGCCATTAAGCTTATTCTATTGAAATCAAGTTCATTAACTTCCTTGGATTATAAATCAGTTGGTATTTTACCATTTAATTTGCAATTGGAATACAACAAAGCTTTAATGATGCATAGGATAGTATATGGTAATGCACCGCCCACTCTGACGAAACGTTTTCAAATAAACATATATAGTCATTCGCACAAATTTACTGTGCCAAAACCAAGAATTGATTTGTTTAAAAGTAGTCTTATTTATAGCGGTGGCACTTACTGGAATAACCTGCCTGCATACTTAAAAAGCATAACCTCTATGCAAAACTTTAAAAAATCATTGAAACATTTTCTTATGAATGAAAGGCTGCCAGTGATTTGCTGATGATCTTGTCCTACAATTTTTTTTTTTTTTTTTTTTTTCTTGTTGGTGAGACAAAATGTCAGTGATGTTTGCCATGACTTCATTCAATCATGTTTTTCATATGTCTCTCTCTTTGCTGTCTGTCATTCGCCTTCTGTCTGTCTGTCTGTCTGCCTGTGAAATTTGTCTTTTGTCCGCCCACCTGTTTATATTCTATCTCTCCTCTGTCTGTCTATCCCTTCTCTGTCTCTACTCTACTCTACTCTACTTTACTCTATTCTATTCTACTCAACTCTTCTCTCTAGTCAATCATCTTTTCTTTCTTTATTTTCTAATCTGATTTTGTGATTTTGTACGCTTGTTTTGTAAAAGATAACGATATAGGCGTAGAAAATGTTTATTGCATTTGGATGATGTCATGGATATATATTATTATTATTATTATTATTATTATTATTATTATTATTATTATTATTATTATTATTATTATTGTTGTTGTTATTATTTTCCCCTTTGTCTTCACTCATATAATGTCTATGTGCAGTTTGTTCGCTATTGCTATGCCTTTTTTTATTTTATTTTTTTTATTTTTTATAAATAATTTATTCAGTTTGTTGGGGTTTTTTTGTGTGTGTGTGTGGTTGTTTTTTTTTTTTTTTTTTTTTTTTTTTTTTTTTTTTTTTTTTTTTTTTTTCCCAGAGGGCTGGTTGTAAAAAAGCATGTTTGCTTATGCCATTACCCTCTTTAAATAAAATTTGTTCATTGTTCATTGTTCATTGTTCTCTCTCTCTCTCTCTCTCTCTCTCTCTCTGTCTCTCTGTCTCTCTGTCTCTCTCTCTCTCTCTCTCTCTCTCTCTCTCTCTCTCTCCCCTCTCTCTGGTCGAGGAGATTTTTCTCCTGGAGTTAACATCAGTGCTGACTCCACTCTCCCCAAAAGTCCTTCGGATGAGACTTTAAACCGAGGCCCCGTGTGCGAACGCACGCAGAACATCTTGCGCACACGTTAAATCCTGTTCCGCTTTTCGTAAGAGTAGGCCATCGTGTGCCGGTGGGAACAGATGACATTGACAAAACTGCATACACACGGGGGCCGGACGAAAAAAAGCACGATTGCTTATTCTGTTATCCTCGATATAAAAGAATAAATATATAATCTCTCTCTCTCTCTCTCTCTCTCTCTCTCTCTCTCTCTCTCTCTCTCTCTCTCTCTCTCTCTCTCTCTCTCTCTCTCTCTCCCCTCTCTCTCTCCCCCCCCCCCTCTCTCTCTCTCTCTCTTTAACGCCCACTACCAAAATGACCAGTATAGGCTAGGTTAGAAGGCATCAATTATCTGTGAAAGAACTAAAGGGGCCACCTACCGCTGGGGTGTGAGTCAAAATGACAGTATGAGGTTCCAGTGTAAGGAGGGCCTATACATACTAGTATCGGCTACTATAGCCAGGGATAGGATAGGGTGTGATGGATTCAGTCCTGAAGTTAATGTGACATTTTTCAGGGTTTCCTCTTTCAGCCTCTAAAAGCAGTGTCAAGTCAGTTAGCCAGTGGTCATGCTGGGCTTTACACGCTCGTAAATCACCTCTCCACCCCACCCCCACAACACACAGACACAGACATAGACACACACGCACGCACGCACGCGCGCACGCACACACACACAAACACACACACACATGCCCCACGCCCACCACCCCTCCCTGTTTTTTTCTTTCTTTACCTCTTTTATTTCTATGTCCACTAAGTCACTACAGGGGGGGGGGGGGGGGGGGGGGGGGGGGGGGGGGGGGGGTGGGTTTTGGTCAGTTTTATCGGTTTGTTTGTTTCTCTGTCTGTCTCTGTGTCTCTGTGTCTCTGTGTCTCTGTCTGTCTGTCTGTGTCTCTGTCTGTCTGTCTGTCTGTCTGTCTGTCTCTCTCTCTCTCTCTCTCTCTCTCTCTCTCTCTCTCTCTCTCTCTCCCTCCCCCCCCCCCTCTCTCTCTCTCTCTCTTTCTTTAACGCCCACTACCAAAATGACCAGTATAGGCTAGGTTAGAAGGCATCAATTATCTGTGAAAGAACTAAAGGGGCCACCTACCGCTGGGGTGTGAGTCAAAATGACAGTATGAGGTTCCAGTGTAAGGAGGGCCTATACATACTAGTATCGGCTACTATAGCCAGGGATAGGATAGGGTGTGATGGATTCAGTCCTGAAGTTAATGTGACATTTTTCAGGGTTTCCTCTTTCAGCCTCTAAAAGCGGTGTCAAGTCAGTTAGCCAGTGGTCATGCTGGGCTTTACACGCTCATAAATCACCTCTCCACCCCACCCCCACAACACACAGACACAGACACGCACGCACACACGCACAGACACGCACGCACACACGCACGCACACACACACACGCACACACACACACACACACCACCACGCTCCCCCCCCCCCCCCCCCCCACCTGCTTTTTTTTTCTTTACCTCTTTTCTATGTTCACTAAGTCACTATAGGGTGTGTTTGGTCAGTTTTATTGCTCTCCTCTCTCTCTCTCTCTCTCTCTCCTCTCTCTCTCTCTCTCTCTCCTCTCTCTCTCTCTCTCTCTCTCTCTCTCACCTATGGTCTCAGTATGAGTTTAATTGCAGATATCATAACAAAGTTTCACAATGTCCAGTAATTGAAATTGACGTCATACCAACACGTCAACGCAATAAACACCCCCTGAGGAAGCCGAAAGCTGAAGTATTGGAGAACACCTATATAGGTTGGTTGTTTTAATTTCGCTTTGTGTGGTGTGTGTCTATATCTATCTATCTATCTATCTATCTATCTATCTATCTATCTATCTATCTATCTATCTATCTATCTATCTATCTATCTATCTATCTATCTATCTATAGAGAGGTGTGCGTGTGTCCATGTGTGTGTGCGTGTGTGCATGCGTACACGCGCGCGTTTGTGTGAGTGTGTGTGTGTGTGGTGTGCGTGTGTGTGTGTGTGTGTGTGTGTGTGTGTGTACACGCGCGCTTGTGTGTGTGTGTGTGTGTGTGTGTGTGTGTGTGTGTGTGTGTGTGTGTGTGTGTGTGTGTGTGTGTGTGTGTGTGTGTGTTTGTGTGTGTGTAAGCAGGCACGCACGCATGCATATACTTTAGAATGTCCTGTGAGGATCGTTTTTTACCGACTGAATAAAATTCTCCGAAGTCAAGAGTACTGCTGCCTGTACAGTGAAGTACTCTACATGTATACAAACTTCACTGTGTACTGGGTTATTCCCAGGTAGGGAAGAACGCGTGTTCTGGGTGATCTACAGAGTCTCCCAAGCTGAGGAACATTCAACAATGACGATGACAACAACAATAACAAAACAACCAACACCACATGTTACACTAGAACAAAACATATTGACTCACCAATGCATTCCATGGCTTCATAGAAGAGCTGTGGTCAACTTGGGGCTGTCAGGAATCACCGTAGATTTGAACACAGGATTCGCATGAGTCACCAACAGATTTGAACACAGGATTCGCATGAGTCACCGATAGATTTGAACACAGGATTTGCATGAGTCACCAACAGATTTGAACACAGGATTCTCATGAGTCACCAACAGATTTGAACACAGGATTGGTATGAGTCACCAACAGATTTGAACACAGGATTCGCATGAGTCACCAACAGATTTGAACACAGGATTCGCATGAGTCACCAACAGATTTGAACACAGGATTCTCATGAGTCACCAACAGATTTGAACATATGGTTGTCAGGAATCACCAGTAGAACATAGAGTTGTCAGGAATCACCAATAGATTTGAACACATGATTGTCAGCAATCACCGGTAGAACATAGGATTGGCAGGAATCACCAGTAGAACATAGGATTGTCAGGAATCACCACTGGATTTGTACACAGGATTGTCAGGATTCATCAGTAGATTTGAACACAGGATTGTCAGGAATCACCAGTAGATTTGAACACAGGATTGTTATGAATCACCAGTAGAACATAGGATTGTCAGGATTCACCAGTAGATTTTAAGATAGGATTGTCAGGATTCACCAGTAGATTTGAAAAAGAGGATTGTCAGGAATCACCCGTAGATTTGAACATAAGATTGTCAGGAATCACCCGTAGATTTGAACACAGGATTGTCAGCAATCACCAGTAGATTTGAACACAGGATTGTCAGCAATCACCAGTAGATTTGAACACAGGATTGTCAGCAATCACCAGTAGATTTAAACACAGGATTGTCAGCAATCACCAGCAGATTTGAACAGAAGATTGTCAGCAATCACCAGTAGATTTGAACACAGGATTGTCAGCAATCACCAGTAGATTTGAACATAGGATTGTCAGCAATCACCTGTAGATTTGAACACAGGATTGTCAGCAATCACCAGTAGATTTGAACACAGGATTGTCAGCAATCACCAGTAGATTTAAACACAAGATTGTCAGCAATCACAAGCAGATTTGAACACAGGATTGTCAGAATTCACCAGTAGATTTGAACACAGGATTGTCAAGATTCACCAGTAGATTTTAACACAGGATTGTCAGCAATCACCAGTAGAATCTAGGATTGTCAGGAATCACCAGTAGAACCTAGGATTGTCAGGAATCACCAGTAGATTTGAACACAGGATTGTCAGCAACCACCAGTAAATTTGAACACAGGATTGTCAGCAATCACCAGTAAATTTGAACATAGGATTGTCAGGAATCACCAGTAGATTTGAACACAGGATTGTCAGGAACCACCAGTAGATTTGGACATAGGATTGTCTGCAATCACCAGTAGATTTGAACATAGGATTGTCAGGAATCACCAGTAGATTTGAACACATGATTGTCAGCAATCACAAGTAAATTAGAACATAGGATTGTCAGGAATCACCAGTAGATTAGAACACAGGATTGTCAGCAATCACCAGTAGATTTTAACAGGATTGTCAGCAATCACCAGTAGATTTGTGCACAGGATTGTCAGGAATCTGCAGGATGAAGTCTTCTGCTCACGGTTTCAGGGCAGTAGGTTCAGGAATGTCAAGGGATGGATTCTTCCCGTCAGTGTTTCAGGGTTTAGGGATGTCAAGGGATGTATTCTTTCCGTCAGTGTTTCAGGAATGTCAAGGGATATATTCTTCCCGTCAGTGTTTCAGGAATGTCAAGGGATGTATTCTTCCCGTCAGTGTTTCAGGAATGTCAAGGGATGTATTCTTCACGTCAGTGTTTCAGGAATGTCAAGGGATGTATTCTTCACGTCAGTGTTTCAGGAATGTCAAGGGATATATTCTTCCCGTCAGTGTTTCAGGAATGTCAAGGGATGTATTCTTCACGTCAGTGTTTCAGGAATGTCAAGGGATGTATTCTTCACGTCAGTGTTTCAGGAATGTCAAGGGATGTATTCTTCACGTCAGTGTTTCAGGAATGTCAAGGGATGGAGTCTTCCCGTCAGTGTTTCAGGAATGTCAAGGGATGGATTCTTCCCGTCAGTGTTTCAGGAATGTCAAGGGATGGAGTCTTCGCGTCAGTGTTTCAGGAATGTCAAGGGATGGATTCTTCGCGTCAGTGTTTCAAGAATGTCAAGGGATGGATTCTTCGCGTCAGTGTTTCAGGAATGTCAAGGGGTGTATTCTTCCCGTCAGTGTTTCAGGGCATCAGGGTTAGGAATGTCAAGGGATGTATTCTTCCCGTCAGTGTTTCAGAGTTCATGAATGTCAAGGGATGTATTCTTCCCGTCAGTTTTCCAGGGCACTATTTTCAGGAATGTCAAGGGATGTCTTCTTCCCGTCAATATTTCAGGGCAGCAGAGTGATGTCGGCTGTTCGTGACCTCGACATGGCGCTGTTGCTGCAAAAGGTTGACGAACCAATCAATACACTATTCACTTTTTAGCTTCGTTGCACATATTTTGTCTTTTTGCTAGTTGTTAATTTTAGCAAACTATGGACACAATCGCATTATACACTTCATAACAGGACTTGCGATTATTATTAATTTTTTCCTGCCAAAGCTAAAAACTTAAGAAAGATTTCCAAGAGAAGTAATATTGCGGCTGGAAATCTTTCTCCCAAAGTAATATGACTGTAGGACAAAAAATTGCAATTTAGCAAAACCGTGTGCACACGGGGACAATGTAAAAACAATAATAAAAAAGGCTCACAAGTGCTTATTCCACAATCTTCAACATATTTTCAACAATAAAAACTTAATTATGTGCTATGACGCTTCTGAATAAAGTTCTCTTCAAACCAAAACAGAGGTCGTTCCATGGAT
>CM060345.1:16613232-16615732 GCA_030674155.1 Stramonita haemastoma | reverse complement strand
TGTGTATCCTGTTTTCTAAATCTTGTCATCTGTTCCCACCAGCACACAATTGCCTACTCTTACGAAAAGCGGAACAGGATTTAACGTGTTCGCAAAATTTTCTGCGTGCGTTCGCACACGGGGCCTCGGTTTATAGTCTCATCCGAATGACTTTTGGGGGTAGTGGAGTCAGCACTGATGTTAACTTCACAGGAAAAATCCCCTGAAACGGGAATTGAACCCGGGTCGTCAAAATGCAAGCACTATGTTCTGACCACTAGGCTATTCCGCCCCCCCTCCCATGTAGCAGCAACATAAGCAGCAGCAGTAGTAATAGCAGCAGCAGCAGCAGCAGAAACAGCAGCATGACGAGAAAAAACAACTAAAAGGACAACAACAAAAAAAGAATGACAACAAGAAAAGTGTGGGGGGGGGGGGGGGGGGGGAAGCAGCGTGACAAGCAAAACCAGTGTAATGATGGCATTGACCCCTTTTTCCGAGATGCAAAAATTCACAGCTGGAATAAGCAGCATCACCAACAGCAAAAACGCATTAACGGCAAACGCCACAGCACAGTTATAAAGAGAAAGAAAGAAAGAAAGAAAAAAGAAAAGAAAGAAAGAAAAGAAAGAAAGAAAGAAAGAAAGAAAGGAAAGAAAGAAAGAAAGAAAGAAAGAAAGAAAAAAAGAACGAAAGAAAGAAAGAAACGAAAGAAAGAAAGAAAGAAAGAAAGAAAGAAAGAAAGAAAGAAAGAAAGAAAGAAAGAAAGAAAGAAAGAAGAAAAGAAAGAAAAGAAAGAAAGGAAAGGAAGGAAGAAGAAAAAAAGAAAGAAAGAAAGAAAGAAAAAGAGACAGACGGACAAACAGACAGAAAGAGACAGGCATATATCTATATCTACCTATCTACCTACCTACCTACCTACCTACCTACCTACCTACCTACCTACCTACCTACCTACCTACCTACTACCTACCTACCTACCTACCTACCTACCTACCTACCTACCTACCTACCTACCTATCTATCTATCTATCTATCTCTGTCCATCTATTCATCCATCCATCCATCCATCCATCCATCCATCCATCCATCCATCCATCCATCCATCTATCTATCTATCTATCTATCTATATATCTATCTATCTATCTATCTATCTATCTATCTATCTATATACTTATACTTTTTCCTCACTAACAGAAAGAGAGAGAGACAGACAGAGACAGAGAACAGGGAGACAAAGAGAGAGACAGATAGAGAGAGACAGAGTGAGGGGACGGGGGTGAAGAAAAACACAGAAAGAAAAAGCAAAATAACAAAAAGTATGTTGCAAGAGAAACAAAAATGAATCACGAGAGAAAAACATGAATAATTAGGAGGAAAGCCCCTTGAAAGAAGCAATCATCAATGAGTAATTGCATACTTCTGTTTTCCCTGAAGCACTTGTACAATTTTTTGTTGCATTATTTTGTTATTTCTTCCTCTCTCTCTCTCTCTCTCTCTCTCTCTCTCTCTCTCTCTCTCTCTCTCTCTCTCTCTCCTCCTCTCCTCCCCTCTCTCCTCTCTCTCTCTCTCTCTCTCTCTCTCTCTCTCTCTCTCATCTTTGCAATTTCCTCTTTCTCTTTCTTTCTATTCTTCTTCTTCTTTCCATTATTTTTCTGTTTTACATTGTTCTTCTTCATTGCATTCTTTTATGCTTTCTTCTTCTATTTCTTCTTTGTATTATTCTTCCTTGCATTCTTCCTCTGACCATTTTTATTAAAATTCTCCTTTTTTCTTTTGCAATAATATGCCTTATTTATTGTTCATTTTTTTTGTTTTTAAACATGGGAATGGGGTATGATGCAGACCTAATCACTGTACCGTTTTCATATTAAGAGTTTTTCACTTCTTTTCTCGTTGTTGTTCTCTCTCTTTTTATTTCAGATTAATAATGGAAGTTTGAAGTAGCTATTTCAATGTTTTTGTTTTCCTCCTCTTCCACCTCCTCCTCTTCTTTTGTTCTTTAACCCCCTTTATTGACCCTGGTTTTTTTCTGTTTCCCCCCCCCCCCCCGTATCTTGTTAATTTTGTTGTTGCTCCTTTTGGCACTGTAGTGATGGTAGTGGTGGTTGGTGTTTTTGTAGTTTTTGTTGTTGTTGGTAGTTATACTGCTGGTCTTGTGTGTTGTTGTTGTTGTTGTTGTTGTTGTTGTTGTTCTTCTTCTTCTTCTTCTTCTTCTTCTTCTTCTTCTTCTTCTTTCTTCTTCTTTCTTCTTCTTCTTCTTCTTCTTCTTCTTCTTCTTCTTCTTCTTCTTCTTCTTTCTTCTTTCTTCTTTTCTTCTTCTTCTTCTTCTTTTCTTCTTTCTTCTTCTTCTTCTTCTTCTTCTTCTTCTTCTTCTTCTTCTTCTTCCCATTTCTTCCTCTTCTTTGCTATTCTTCTTCTTCCCAGTTCTTCTTTGCTATTCTTCTTCTTGGCAATTCTTCTTCTTCTTTGCTATTCTTCTTCTTCCCAGTTCTTCTTTGCTATTCTTCTTCTTCCCAG